>OZ012739.1:328014320-328258006 GCA_963859935.3 Lathyrus sativus
ATAAACTAACAGATTAAGAAAAAGCAATTCATAGAATAGTGTTTAAAGAGAAACGAATTAGATTGATAAAGTAAAAACCTTAAAGCGTTGGAACGCGATTACAGCAGAATGACTCTAAGGAATTAGCTCTCCATGGTTCTCTCAAAGCTCCGAATGTATTTTTCGTGAAAATGTAACTAGGTGAACAGTAACACGAGTATTTTTTCTTTAAAAAGAAAGCAAATTTGGGGCATAACCCAACTGGGTCGAAAACATAACCCAGACCCAATACATGACCCAACACTAACATAAAATTCTAATGCAGTAACTTCAAACGGAATTCTGGAATTTGGGCTCCGAATCTGACTTCGACTCCAACAAGAAAGTCGTAGCTCTGTCTCTTAGCTTTCCGGCGAATTTTAGAACGCCTCAAACGGATTTCCGGAACTCCAGTTATGATCGTTTCCGTGCAGACTGCTAAAGCTGAAAAATAAGTGCGGAAATCAAATTAAGCCAAAAATAAAATAAAATATAAAAACAAAATAAAACATAAAAATAATCAAGATAAAGTAAAGAAATGGCTAAGTAAAAATATAGGAGAAAGTGCATAAATATGCACTGATCACTCATCACGCTGGGAGCGCTTAAGCGTTTCCCCATGGACACAAACCTTAGGATCTATGACATTTTGATATTAATGATTATAGGAATACCTTAACGAATATAATGAGAAAGATTTTTAGACAATGACAACGATAATTCCAAAATACAAAAGTGTAAAGACAAGTGTTTGACACTGGTTGGCTTGTTGATTTTTCTCAACCGGTACTCGTAATGTCTTGAAAACTCTTCGAATGGGGATAAAAAGAGATAATCTTCTTATAGGATGATATATTTGTGATCATAGTCTATATATAGAATGATAATCATTTAGAATTCTCATTATTTCAAAATGGATTATCTTGACATCCACTTATATTTAAGCACATATTCAATTAAATAATTAATTATTAAATATAATTAATTATTTTATTTACTTACTCAACCGATTAAGATTCTTATATATATATATATATATATATATATATATATATATATATATATATATATATATATATATATATATATATATATATATATATATATATATATATATATATATATATATAATATATATATATATATATATATATATATATATATATATATATATATATATATATATATATATATATATATATATATATATATATATATATATATATATATATATATTGCTCTGTCCCGCTCATCACACGGGGTCGGCCCAATCCATCTCTCTGTCGTGGAGGGCCTAGCTCATTGATCAGTTGTCGCTCGCGGATCAAAACGAGTGTTTTTGATGAAAACGTAATACATCGACAATTCAACTCGGATATCGTCTCAAGGATTCTTTTATGTGATTAATCTAACAAATTCGAAATGGAGGGGGAGTTGGTTTGGTTTCTGATCGGATAAATAAAGAAAATGCAATTAAGCGGTTAAAATAAGTGATTATCAAAATAAGTCAATCTACTGTTTTCGGTTCCGGCTTATCACAGGTTTCTACCTTACTAATTTCCTAAGCGATTTCGATCTCTATTCAATTCCTATGTCAATTAAGAAGCGCAAAAGACATAAACTAGATTAACAATCCTATATTCCAAATTAAGCAAACGGATTAAGTTTTCGTGAATTAAGCAAACACGAATTATAAACGCGAATTAACGACAAAGCGACGTAACGACGAATAAAAGCTAAGGATGCAATCATACGAATTTAATCAAAATAATTCTATAAACTAACAGATTAAGCAAAAGCAATTCATAGAATAGTGTTTATAGAGAAATGAATTAGATTGATAAAGTAAAAACCTCAAAGCGTTGGAATGCGATTACAGCAGAATGACTCTAAGGAATTAGCTCTCCATGGTTCTCTCAAAGCTCCGAATGTATTTTTCGTGAAAATGTAACTAGGTGAACAGTAACACGAGTATTTTTCCTTTAAAAAGAAAGCAAATTCGGGTCATAACCCAACTGGGTCGAAAACATAACCCAGACCCAATACATGACCCAACACTAAAATAAAATTCTAATGCAGTAACTTCAAACGGAATTCTGGAATTTTGGGCTCCGAATCTGACTTTGACTCCAACACGAAAGTTATAGCTCTTTCTCTGGGCTTTCTGGCGAATTTTAGAACGCCTCAAACGGATTTCCGAAACTCCAGTTATGATCGTTTCCGTGCAGACTGCTAAAGCTGAAAAATAAGTGCGGAAATCAAATTAAGCCAAAAATAAAATAAAATATAAAAACAAAATAAAACATAAAAATAATCAAGATAAAGTAAAGAAATGCCTTGGTAAAAATATAGGAGAAAGTGCATAAATATGCACTGATCACTCATCACGCTGGGAGCGCTTAAGCGTCTCCCCATTGACACAAACCTTAGGATCTATGACATTTTGATATTAATGATTATAGGAATACCTTAACGAATATAATGAGAAAGATTTTTAGACAATGACAACGATAATTCTAAAATACAAAAGTGTACAGACAAGTGTTTGACACTGGTTGGCTTGTGGATTTTTCTCAACCGGTACTCGTAATGTCTTGAAAACTCTTCGAATGTGGATAAAAAGAGATAATCTTCTTATAGGACGATATATTTGAGATCATAGCCTATATATAGAATGATAATCATTTAGAAGTCCTATTATTTCGAAATGGATTATCTTGACATCCACTTATATTTAAGCACATATTCAATTAAATAATTAATTATTAAATATAATTAATTATTTTATTTACTTACTCAACCGATTAAGATACTTATATATATACATATATATATATATATATATATATATATATATATATATATATATATATATATATATATATATATATATATATATATATATATATATATATATATATATATATATATATATATATATATATATATATATATATATATATATATATATATATATATATATAATATATGTATAATATATATATATATATATATATATATATATATATATATATATATATATATATATATATATATATATATATATATATATATATATATATATATATATATATATATATATATATATATATATATATATATATATATATATATATATATATATATATATATATATATATATATATATATATATATATATATATATATATATATATATATATATATATATATATATATATATATATATATATATATATATATATATATATTGCTCTGTCCCACTCATCACACGGGGTCGGCCCAATCCATCTCTCCGTCGTGGAGGGCCTAGCTCATTGATCAGTTGTCGCTCGCGGATCAAAACGAGTGTTTTTGATGAAAACGTAATACAACGACAATTCAACTCGGATATCGTCTGAAGGATTCTTTTATGTGATTAATCTACCAAATTCGAAATGGAGGGGGAGTTGGTTTGGTTTCTGATCGGATAAATAAAGAAAATGCAATTAAGCGGTTAAAATAAGTGATTATCAAAATAAGTCAATCTACTGTTTTCGGTTCCGGCTTATCACGGGTTTCTACCTTACCAATTTCCTAAGCGATTTCAATCTCTATTCGATTCCTATGTCAATTAACAAGCGCAAAAGACATAAACTAGATTAACAATCCTATATTCCAAATTAAGCAAACGGATTAAGTTTTCGTGAGTTAAGCAAACACGAATTATAAACGCGAATTAACGACAAAGCGACGTAACGACGAATAAAAGCTAAGGATGCAATCATACTAATTTAATCAAAACAATTCTATAAACTAACAGATTAAGCAAAAGCAATTCATAGAATAGTGTTTAAAGAGAAACGAATTAGATTGATAAAGTAAAAACCTCAAAGCGTTGGAACGCGATTACAGCAGAATGACTCTAAGGAATTAGCTCTCCATGGTTCTCTCAAAGCTCCGAATGTATTTTTCGTGAAAATGTAACTAGGTGAACAGTAACACGAGTATTTTTTCTTTAAAAAGAAAGCAAATTCGGGTCATAACCCAACTGGGTCGAAAACATAACCCAGGCCCAATACATGACCCAACACTAACATAAAATTCTAATGCAGTAACTTCAAACGGAATTCTGGAATTTTGGGCTCCGAATCTGACTTCGACTCCAACACGAAAGTCGTAGCTCTCTCTCTTAGCTTTCCAGCGAATTTTAGAACGCCTCAAACAGATTTCCGGAACTCCAGTTATGATCGTTTCCGTGCAGACTGCTAAAGCTGAAAAATAAGTGCGGAAATCAAATTAAGCCAAAAATAAAATAAAATATAAAAACAAAATAAAACATAAAAATAATCAAGATAAAGTAAAGAAATGGCTAAGTAAATATATAGGAGAAAGTGCATAAATATGCACTGATCACTCATCACGCTGGGAGCGCTTAAGCGTCTCCCCATGGACACAAAACTTAGGATCTATGACATTTTGATATTAATGATTATAGGAATACCTTAACGAATATAAAGAGAAAGATTTTTAGACAATGGCAACGATAATTCTAAAATACAAAAGTGTACAGAGAAGTGTTTGACACTGGTTGGCTAGTGGATTTTTCTCAACCGGTACTCGTAATGTCTTGAAAACTCTTCGAATGGGGATAAAAAGAGATAATCTTCTTATAAGATGATATATTTGTGATCATAGTGTATATATAGAATGATAATCATTTAGAATTCTCATTATTTCGAAATGGATTATCTTGACATCCACTTATATTTAAGCCCATATTCAATTAAATAATTAATTATTAAATATAATTAATTATTTTATTTACTTACTCAACCGATTAAGATTCTTATATATATATATATATATATATATATATATATATATATATATATATATATATATATATATATATATATATATATATATATATATATATATATATATATATATATATATATATATATATATATATATATATATATATATATATATATATATATATATATATATATATATATATATATATATATATATATATATATATATATATATATATATATATATATATATATATATATATATATATATATATATATATATATATATATATATATATATATATATATATATATATATATATATATATATATATATATATATATATATATATATATATATATATATATATATATATATATATATATATATTGCTCTGTCCCGCTCATCACACGGGGTCGGCCCAATCCATCTCTCCGTCGTGGAGGGCCTAGCTCATTGATCAGTTGTCGCGCGCGGATCAAAACGAGTGTTTTTGATGAAAACGTAATACATCGACAATTCAACGCGGATATCGTCTCAAGGATTCTTTTATGTGATTAATCTACCAAATTTGAAATGGAAGCGGAGTTGGTTTGGTTTCTGATCGGATAAATAAAGAAAATGCAATTAAGCGGTTAAAATAAGTGATTATCAAAATAAGTCAATCTACTGTTTTCGGTTCCGGCTTATCACGGGTTTCTACCTTACCAATTTCCTAAGCGATTTCGATCTCTATTCGATTCCTATGTCAATTAACAAGCGCAAAAGACATAAACTAGATTAACAATCCTATATTCCAAATTAAGCAAACGGATTAAGTTTTCGTGAATTAAGCAAACACGAATTATAAACGCGAATTGACGACAAAGGGACGTAACGACGAATAAAAGCTAAGGATGCAATCATACGAATTTAATCAAAACAATTCTATAAACTAACAGATTCAGCAAAAGCAAATCATAGAATAGTGTTTAAAGAGAAACGAATTAGATTGATTAAGTAAAAACCTCAAAGCGTTGGAACGCGATTACAGCAGAACGACTCTTAGGAATTAGCTCTCCATGGTTCTTTCAAAGCTCCGAATGTATTTTTCGTGAAAATGTAACTAGGTGAACAATAACACGAGTATTTTTCCTTTAAAAAGAAAGCAAATTCGGGTCATAACCCAACTGGGTCGAAAACATATCCGAGGCCCAATACATGACCCAACACTAAAATAAAATTCTAATGCAGTAACTTCAAACGGAATTCTGGAATTTTGGGCTCCGAATCTGACTTCGACTCCAACACGAAAGTCGTAGCTCTCTCTCTTAGCTTTCCGGCGATTTTAGAACGCTTCAAACGGATTTCCAGAACTACAGTTATGATTGTTTCCGTGTAGACTGCTAAAGCTGAAAAATAAGTGCGGAAATCAAATTAAGCCATAACTAAAATAAAATATAAAAACAAAATAAAACATAAAAATAATCAAGATAAAGTAAAGAAATGCCTAAGTAAAAATATAGGAGCAAGTGCATAAATATGCACTGATCACTCATCACGCTGGGAGCGCTTAAGCGTATCCCCATTGACACAAACTTTAGGATCTATGACATTTTGATATTAATGATTATAGGAATACCTTAACGAATATAATGAGAAAGATTTTTAGACAATAACAACGATAATTCTAAAATACAAAAGTGTACAGACAAGTGTTTGACACTTGTTGGCTTGTGGATTTTTCTCAACCGGTACTCGTAATGTCTTAAAAACTCTTCGAATGGGGATAAAAAGAGATAATCTTCTTATAGGATGATATATTTGTGATCATAGTCTATATATAGAATGATAATCATTTAGAATTCTCATTATTTCGAAATGGATTATCTTGACATCCACTTATATTTAAGCACATATTCAATTAAATAATTAATTATTAAATATAATTAATTATTTTATTTACTTACTCAACCGATTAAGATTCTTATATATATATATATATATATATATATATATATATATATATATATATATATATATATATATATATATATATATATATATATATATATATATATATATATATATATATATATATATATATATATATATATATATATATATATATATATATATATATATATATATATATATATATATATATATATATATATATATATATTATATATATATATATATATATATATATATATATATATATATATATATATATATATATATATATATATATATATATATATATATATATATATATATATATATATATATATATATATATATATATATATATATATATATATATATATATATATATATATATATATATATATATATATATATATATATATATATATTGCTCTGTCCCGCTCATCACACGGGGTCGGCCCAATCTATCTCTCCGTCGTGGAGGGCCTATCTCATTGAACAGTTGTCGCGCGCCGATCAAAACGAGTGTTTTTGATGAAAACGTAATACAGCGACAATTCAACTCGGATATCGTCTCAAGGATTCTTTTATGTGATTAATCTACCAAATTCGAAATGGAGGGAGAGTTGGTTTGGTTTCTGATCGGATAAATAAAGAAAATGCAATTAAGCGGTTAAAATAAGTGATTATCAAAATAAGTCAATCTACTGTTTTCGGTTCCGGCTTATCACGGGTTTCTACCGTACCAATTTCCTAAGCGATTTCGATCTCTATTCGATTCCTATGTCAATTAACAAGCGCAAAAGACATAAACTAGATTAACAATCCTATATTCCAAATTAAGCAAACGGATTAAGTTTTCGTGAATTAAGCAAACACGAATTATAAACGCGAATTAACGACAAAGCGACGTAACGACAAATAAAAGCTAAGGATGCAATCATACGAATTTAATCAAAACAATTCTATAAACTAACAGATTAAGCAAAAGCAATTCATAGAATAGTGTTTAAAGAGAACCGAATTAGATTGATAAAGTAAAAACCTCAAAGCGTTGGAACGCGATTACAGCAGAATGACTCTAAGGAATTAGCTCTCCATGGTTCTCTCAAAGCTCCGAATGTATTTTTCGTGAAAATGTAACTAGGTGAACAGTAACACGAGTTTTTTTCCTTTAAAAAGAAAGCCAATTCGGGTCATAACCCAACTGGGTCGAAAACATAACCCAGGCCCAATACATGACCCAACACTAAAATAAAATTCTAATGCAGTAACTTCAAACGGAATTCTGGAATTTTAGGCTCCGAATATGACTTCGACTCCAACACGAAAGTCGTAGCTCTCTCTCTTAGCTTTCCGGCGAATTTTAGAACGCCTCAAACGGATTTCCGGAACTCCAGTTATGATCGTTTCCGTGCAGACTGCTAAAGCTGAAAAATAAGTGCGGAAATCAAATTAAGCCAAAATAAAATAAAATATAAAAACAAAAAAAAACATAAAAATAATCAAGATAAAGTATAGAAATGCCTAAGTAAAAATACAGGAGAAAGTGCATAAATATGCACTGATCACTCGTCACGCTGGGAGCGTTTAAGCGTCTCCCCATGGACACAAACCTTAGGATCTATGACATTTTGATATTAATAATTATAGGAATACCTTAATGAATATAATGAGAAAAATTTTTAAACAATGACAACGACAATTCTAAAATACAAAAGTGTACAGACAAGTGTTTGACACTGGTTGGCTTGTGGATTTTTCTCAACCGGTACTCGTAATGTCTTGAAAACTCTTCGAATGGGGATAAAAAGAAATAATCTTCTTATAGGATGATATATTTGTGATCATAGTCTATATATAGAATGATAATCATTTAGAATTCTCATTATTTCGAAATGGATTATCTTGACATCCACTTATATTTAAGCACATATTCAATTAAATAATTAATTATTAAATATAATTAATTATTTTATTTACTTACTCAACCGATTAAGATTCTTATATATATATATATATATATATATATATATATATATATATATATATATATATATATATATATATATATATATATATATATATATATATATATATATATATATATATATATATATATATATATATATATATATATATATATATATATATATATATATATATATATATATATATATATATATATATATATATATATATATATATATATATATATATATATATATATATATATATATAATATATATATATATATATATATATATATATATATATATATATATATATATATATATATATATATATATATATATATATATATATATATATATATATATATATATATATATTGCTCTGTCCCGCTCATCACACGGGGTCGGCCCAATCCATCTCTCCGTCGTGGAGGGCCTAACTCATTGATCAGTTGTCGCTCGCGGATCAAAACGAGTGTTTTTGATGAAAACGTAATACAGCGACAATTCAACTCGGATATCGTCTCAAGGATTCTTTTATGTGATTAATCTACCAAATTCGAAATGGAGGGGGAGTTGGTTTGGTTTCTGATTGGATAAATAAAGAAAATGCAATTAAGCGGTTAAAATAAGTGATTATCAAAATAAGTCAATCTACTGTTTTCGGTTGCGGCTTATCACGAGTCTCTACCTTACCAATTTCCTAAGTGATTTCGATCTCTATTTGATTCCTATGTCAATTAACAAGCGCAAAAGACATAAACTAGATTAACAATCCTATATTCCAAATTAAGCAAACGGATTAAGTTTTCGTGAATTAAGCAAACACGAATTATAAACGCGAATTAACGACAAAGCGATGTAACGACGAATAAAAGCTAAGGATGCAATCATACGAATTTAATCAAAACAATTATATAAACTAACAGATTAAGCAAAAGCAATTCATAGAATAGTGTTTAAAGAGAAACGAATTAGATTGATAAAGTAAAAACCTCAAAGCGTTGGAACGCGATTACAGCAGAATGACTCTAAGGAATTATCTCTCAATGGTTCTCTCAAAGCTCCGAATGTATTTTTCGTGAAAATGTAACTAGGTGAACAGTAACACGAGTTTTTTTCCTTTAAAAAGAAAGCCAATTCGGGTCATAACCCAACTGGGTCGAAAACATAACCCAGGCCCAGTACATGACCCAACACTAAAATAAAATTCTAATGCAGTAACTTCAAACGGAATTCTGGAATTTTAGGCTCCAAATCTGACTTCGACTCCAACAAGAAAGTCGTACCTCTCTCTCTTAGCTTTCCGGCGAATTTTAGAACGCCTCAAACGATTTCCGGAACTCCAGTTATGATCGTTTCCGTGCAGACTGCTAAAGCTGAGAAATAAGTGCGGAAATCAAATTAAGCCAAAAATAAAATAAAATATAAAAACAAAAAAAAACATAAAAATAATCAAGATAAAGAATAGAAATGCCTAAGTAAAAATATAGGAGAAAGTGCATAAATATGCACTGATCACTCATCACGCTGGGAGCGCTTAAGCGTCTCCCCATGGACACAAACCTTAGGATCTATGACATTTTGATATTAATGATTATAGGAATACCTTAACGAATATAATGAGAAAGATTTTTAGACAATGGCAACGATAATTCTAAAATACAAAAGTGTACAGACAAGTGTTTGACACTGGTTGGCTTGTGGATTTTTCTCAACCGGTACTCGTTGTCTTGAAAACTCTTCGAATGGGGATAAAAAGAGATAATCTTCTTATAGGATGATATATTTGTGATCATAGTCTATATATAGAATGATAATCATTTAGAATTCTCATTATTTCGAAATGGATTATCTTGACATCCACTTATATTTAAGCCCATATTCAATTAAATAATTAATTATTAAATATAATTAATTATTTTATTTACTTACTCAACCGATTAACATTCTTATATATATATATATATATATATATATATATATATATATATATATATATATATATATATATATATATATATATATATATATATATATATATATATATATATATATATATATATATATATATATATATATATATATATATATATATATATATATATATATATATATATATATATATATATATATATATATATATATATATATATATATATATATATATATATATATATATATATATATATATATATATATATATATATATATATATATATATATATATATATATATATATATATATATATATATATATAT
This sequence comes from Lathyrus sativus, assembly GCA_963859935.3. NCBI lineage: Eukaryota > Viridiplantae > Streptophyta > Magnoliopsida > Fabales > Fabaceae > Lathyrus > Lathyrus sativus. The sequence continues at coordinate 328,025,303 of OZ012739.1, forward strand.
ATATATATATATATATATATATTGCTCTGTCCCGCTCATCACACGGGGTCGGCCCAATCCATCTCTCCGTCGTGGAGGGCCTAGCTCATTGATCAGTTGTCGCGCGCGGATCAAAACGAGTGTTTTTGATGAAAACGTAATACAGCGACAATTCAACTCGGATATCGTCTCAAGGATTCTTTTATGTGATTAATCTACCAAATTCGAAATGGAGGGGCAGTTGGTTTGGTTTCTGATCGGATAAATAATGAAAATGCAATTAAGCGGTTAAAATAAGTGATTATCAAAATAAGTCAATCTACTGTTTTCGGTTCCGGCTTATCACGGGTTTCTACCTTACCAATTTCCTAAGCGATTTCGATCTCTATTCGATTCCTATGTCAATTAACAAGCGCAAAAGACATAAACTAGATTAACAATCCTATATTCCAAATTAAGCAAACGGATTAAGTTTTCGTGAATTAAGCAAACACGAATTATAAACGCGAATTAACGACAAAGCGACGTAACGACGAATAAAAGCTAAGGATGCAATTATACGAATTTAATCAAAACAATTCTATAAACGAACAGATTAAGCAAAAGCAATTCATAGAATAGTGTTTAAAGAGAAACGAATTAGATTGATAAAGTAAAAACCTCAAAGCGTTGGAACGCGATTACAGCAGAATGACTCTAAGGAATTAGATCTCCATGGTTCTCTCAAAGCTCCGAATGTATTTTTCGTGAAAATGTAACTAGGTGAACAGTAACACGGGTATTTTTCCTTTAAAAAGAAAGCAAATTCGGGTCATAACCCAACAGGGTCGAAAACATAACCCAGGCCCAATACATGACCCAACACTAAAATAAAATTCTAATGCAGTAACTTCAAACGGAATTCTGGAATTTTGGGCTCCGTATCTGACTTCGACTCCAACACGAAAGTCGTAGCTCTCTCTCTTAGCTTTCCGGCGATTTTTAGAACGCCTCAAACGGATTTTCGGAACTCCAGTTATGACCGTTTTCGTGCAGACAGCTAAAGCTGAAAAATAAATACGGAAATCAAATTAAGCCAAAAATAAAATAAAATATAAAAACAAAATTAAACATAAAAATAATCAAGATAAAGTAAAGAAATGCCTAAGTAAAAATATAGGAGAAAGTGCATAAATATGCACTGATCACTCATCACGCTGGGAGCGCTTAAGCGTCTCCCCATGGACACAAACCTTAGGATCTATGACATTTTGATATTAATGATTATAGGAATACCTTAATGAATATAATGAGAAAAATTTTTAGACAATGACAACGATAATTCTAAAATACAAAAGTGTACAGACAAGTGTTTGACACTGGTTGGCTTGTGGATTTTTCTCAACCGGTACTCGTAATGTCTTGAAAACTCTTCGAATGGGGATAAAAAGAAATAAGCTTCTTATAGGATGATATATTTGTGATCATAGTCTATATATAGAATGATAATCATTTAGAATTCTCATTATTTCGAAATGGATTATCTTGACATCCACTTATATTTAAGCACATATTCAATTAAATAATTAATTATTAAATATAATTAATTATTTTATTTACTTACTCAACCGATTAAGATTCTTATATATATATATATATATATATATATATATATATATATATATATATATATATATATATATATATATATATATATATATATATATATATATATATATATATATATATATATATATATATATATATATATATATATATATATATATATATATATATATATATATATATATATATATATATATATATATATATATATTGCTCTGTCCTGCTCATCACACGGGGTCGGCCCAATCAATCTCTCCGTCGTGGAGGGCCTAGCTCATTGATCAGTTGTCGCGCGCGGATCAGAACGAGTGTTTTTGATGAAAACGTAATACAGCGACAATTGAACTCGGATATCGTCTCGAGGATTCTTTTATGTGATTAATCTACCAAATTCGAAATGGAGGGGGAGTTGGTTTGGTTTCTGATCGGATAAATAAAGAAAATGCAATTAAGCGGTTAAAATAAGTGATTATCAAAATAAGTCAATCTACTGTTTTCGGTTCCGGCTTATCACGGGTTTCTACCTTACCAATTTCCTAAGCGATTTCGATCTCTATTCGATTCCTATGTCAATTAACAAGCGCAAAAGACATAAACTAGATTAACAATCCTATATTCCAAATTAAGCAAACAGATTAATTTTTCGTGAATTAAGCAAACACGAATTATAAACGCGAATTAACGACAAAGTGACGTAACGACGAATAAAAGCTAAGGATGCAATCATACGAATTTAATCAAAACAATTCTATAAACTAACAGATTAAGCAAAAGCAATTCATAGAATAGTGTTTAAAGAGAAACGAATTAGATTGATAAAGTAAAAACCTCAAAGCGTTGGAACGCGATTACAACAGAATGACTCTAAGGAATTAGCTCTCCATGGTTCTCTCAAAGCTCCGAATGTATTTTTCGTGAAAATGTAACTAGGTGAACAGTAACACGAGTATTTTTCCTTTAAAAAGAAAGCAAATTCGGGTCATAACCCAACTGGGTCGAAAATATTACCCAGACCCAATACATGACCCAACACTAAAATAAAATTCTAATGCAGTAACTTCAAACGGAATTCTGGAATTTTGGGATGCGAATCTGACTTCGACTCCAACACGAAAGTTGTAGCTCTCTCTCTCTTAGCTTTCCGGCGAATTTTAGAACGCCTCAAACGGATTTCCGGAAATCCAGTTATGATCGTTTCCGTGCAGACTGCTAAAGCTGAAAAATAAGTGCGGAAATCAAATTAAGCCAAAAATAAAATAAAATATAAAAACAAAATAAAATATAAAAATAATCAAGATAAAGTAAAGAAATGCCTAAGTAAAAATATAGGAGAAAGTGCATAAATATGCACTGATCACTCATCACGCTAGGAGCGCTTAAGCGTCTCCCCATTGACACAAACCTTAGGATCTATGACATTTTGATATTAATGATTATAGGAATACCTTAACGAATATAATGAGAAAGATTTTTAGACAATGACAACGATAATTCTAAAATACAAAAGTGTACATACAAGTGTTTGACACTGGTTGGCTTGTGGATTTTTCTCAACCGGTACTCGTAATGTCTTGAAAACTCTTCGAATGGGGATAAAAAGAGATAATCTTCTTATTGGATGATATATTTGAGATCATATCCTATATATAGAATGATAATCATTTAGAATTCTCATTATTTCGAAATGGATTATCTTGACATCCACTTATATTTAAGCACATATTCAATTAAATAATTAATTATTAAATATAATTAATTATTTTATTTACTTACTCAACCGATTAAGATTCTTATATATATATATATATATATATATATATATATATATATATATATATATATATATATATATATATATATATATTGCTCTGTCCTGCTCATCACACGGGGTCGGCCCAATCAATCTCTCCGTCGTGGAGGGCCTAGCTCATTGATCAGTTGTCGCGCGCGGATCAGAACGAGTGTTTTTGATGAAAACGTAATACAGCGACAATTGAACTCGGATATCGTCTCGAGGATTCTTCTATGTGATTAATCTACCAAATTCGAAATGGAGGGGGAGTTGGTTTGGTTTCTGATCGGATAAATAAAGAAAATGCAATTAAGCGGTTAAAATAAGTGATTATCAAAATAAGTCAATCTACTGTTTTTGGTTCCGGCTTATCACGGGTTTCTACCTTACCAATTTCCTAAGCGATTTCGATCTCTATTCGATTCCTATGTCAATTAACAAGCGCAAAATACATAAACTAGATTAACAATCCTATATTCCAAATTAAGCAAACAGATTAATTTTTCGTGAATTAAGCAAACACGAATTATAAACGCGAATTAACGACAAAGTGACGTAACGACGAATAAAAGCTAAGGATGCAATCATACGAATTTAATCAAAACAATTCTATAAACTAACAGATTAAGCAAAAGCAATTCATAGAATAGTGTTTAAAGAGAAACGAATTAGATTGATAAAGTAAAAACCTCAAAGCGTTGGAACGCGATTACAACAGAATGACTCTAAGGAATTAGCTCTCCATGGTTCTCTCAAAGCTCCGAATGTATTTTTCGTGAAAATGTAACTAGGTGAACAGTAACACGAGTATTTTTCCTTTAAAAAGAAAGCAAATTCGGGTCATAACCCAACTGGGTCGAAAATATTACCCAGGCCCAATACATGACCCAACACTAAAATAAAATTTTAATGCAGTAACTTCAAACGGAATTCTGGAATTTTGGGCTGCGAATCTGACTTCGACTCCAACACGAAAGTTGTAGCTCTCTCTCTCTTAGCTTTTCGGCGAATTTTAGAACGCCTCAAACGGATTTCTGGAAATCCAGTTATGATCGTTTCCGTGCAGACTGCTAAAGCTGAAAAATAAGTGCGGAAATCAAATTAAGCCAAAAATAAAATAAAATATAAAAACAAAATAAAATATAAAAATAATCAAGATAAAGTAAAGAAATGCCTAAGTAAAAATATAGGAGAAAGTGCATAAATATGCACTGATCACTCATCACGCTAGGAGCGCTTAAGCGTCTCCCCATTGACACAAACCTTAGGATCTATGACATTTTGATATTAATGATTATAGAATACCTTAACGAATATAATGAGAAAGATTTTTAGACAATGACAACGATAATTCTAAAATACAAAAGTGTACATACAAGTATTTGACACTGGTTGGCTTGTGGATTTTTCTCAACCGGTACTCGTAATGTCTTGAAAACTCTTCGAATGGGGATAAAAAGAGATAATCTTCTTATTGGATGATATATTTGAGATCATAGCCTATATATAGAATGATAATCATTTATAATTCTCATTATTTCGAAATGGATTATCTTGACATCCACTTATATTTAAGCACATATTCAATTAAATAATTAATTATTAAATATAATTAATTATTTTATTTACTTACTCAACCGATTAAGATTCTTATATATATATATATATATATATATATATATATATATATATATATATATATATATATATATATATATATATATATATATATATATATATATATATATATATATATATATATATATATATATATATATATATATATATATATATATATATATATATATATATATATATATATATATATATTGCTCTGTCCTGCTCATCACACGGGGTCGGCCCAATCAATCTCTCCGTCGTGGAGGGCCTAGCTCATTGATCAGTTGTCGCGCGCGGATCAGAACGAGTGTTTTTGATGAAAACGTAATACAGCGACAATTGAACTCGGATATCGTCTCGAGGATTCTTTTATGTGATTAATCTACCAAATTCGAAATGGAGGGGGAGTTGGTTTGGTTTCTGATCGGATAAATAAAGAAAATGCAATTAAGCGGTTAAAATAAGTGATTATCAAAATAAGTCAATCTACTGTTTTCGGTTCCGGCTTATCACGGGTTTCTACCTTACCAATTTCCTAAGCGATTTCGATCTCTATTCGATTCCTATGTCAATTAACAAGCGCAAAAGACATAAACTAGATTAACAATCCTATATTCCAAATTAAGCAAACGGATTAAGTTTTCGTGAATTAAGCAAACACGAATTATAAATGCGAATTAACGACAAAGCGACGTAACGACGAATCAAAGCTAAGGATGCAATCATACGAATTTAATCAAAACAATTCTATAAACTAACAGATTAAGCAAAAGCAATTCATAGAATAGTGTTTAAAGAGAAACGAATTAGATTGATAAAGTAAAAACCTCAAAGCGTTGGAACGCGATTACAGCAGAATGACTCTAAGGAATTAGCTCTCCATGGTTCTCTCAAAGCTCCGAATGTATTTTTCGTGAAAATGTAACTAGGTGAACAGTAACACGAATATTTTTCCTTTAAAAAGAAAGCAAATTCGGGTCATAACCCAACTGGGTCGAAAACATAACCCAGGCCCAATACCTGACCCAACACTAAAATAAAATTCTAATGCCACTACAACATTTAGGCTCTCCAGCAACCATTCAAAAATGTTGTCAGAACTCTGAAAAATGTTGCCTAAAAGAATAGGGGACGTTTTCTAGGCGTCTCCTGTGCGAGCATTGCCTATTGTCTTAGGGGACGTTTTTTCATGATCTTTGGGCATGATTTTTAAAAACGTCGCCTAAACAAAAGGAATAGGGGACGATTATTTGTGGCCTCTGAGGCGACGGTTTTTAAGCGTTGCCATATACGGCTATAATTAATTATTGTTGCCTTAAATATCTGAATCAGGAGGATCATTTTTAAAGTGTAGCCATAGCTTATAGGTTGTTCTTTTGGTGTGTGTCCCCATAAAATATACAATTTCGCTATTATTTTCTAAATAATAAAGTCGATAATGATTGGCTTTAAAAAAATGTCGATTATAACTTAAACAAGATCAAATTTAACCGTACATTCATAAAAGTTGTAATATTATAATAAAATTGAGTTCAAACATTAATTCAAAATAGTACCCGGTAAACAAATTATCTAATGGTAACTTCTAGTGTTAGTTTCATATATTAGTTTCATCTAGAAATAGAGCTTAACTTTTGTTCATCTATCTACAGAATAAATTGGGGTCTATACATCAAACTCATCCTCAATATACCAAGAAAAAATTAAATAAAATTTATATTCAGTTGGAAGTAAGAAAACCAACTTGCATCACCACTGCAAGATTATTATTCTAATTTATAACAATGTACATGTAACCTACGATTTTCTCTCCACACTGGTATTCAACGCATCCACATTTGTCGACACCTTTAAAGGTGGCCTAATAATTTTCTAAAGTAATCTACTAAATACTAATTTAACTGGTATGAAAGCTACAGTAGTGAGCCCGGAGACTTATGGTTTACTCAACTTATCTATTTGATAAAAGCTTCTGATAAGTGATTGTTTTCTGCTAAGATTATCTTCAATAGATAAAGAGGAAAGGGTTCTGGTTTTCTGACTAGATGACAAGCTCGCTTTTTTCGCACTCTTTTTAAAGGACTTCTTGTCAATTGACGGCCCGACACTGTTAAGGTTATTCTTCTTCCAATGGCTTGCATTATGACTGGAATTTCCACTGTTTAATCTCTTATATTAAATATTTCTTTCTTGTTCGATGGAGAAGTCTTCGTCGACATTTGATGATTGTATATGGGGATGAGGAACACGGAAGTTAGCTGTTCTCCTCGCAGTCCTCCAAGCTGGTGGAAGTACACTACTTCCCTCATAGCCAATCCCGTCATTACTGTAGTCGTCAATTGCAGAAAATAGATTGCCAATTGAGCCATCCTTGAGGGATTCAATTTGGATTGGGCGTCTAATTATAGACCTTCCATTTAACTTACTCGAAAAAGAAATAATAGGCGACATGTATCATTATTTCTTTTGAAATTGCTAAGGCCACAAATTATCCCCAATCTGCCCATCAAATTTGTCACCTAGAAAATCAGACAAGAAGAATGTTATCAAATTATTCTAATGCAAATAAATAAGGAAGTCAAGTCGGCAAAGCAAAATTCCAGACAAAATGCCATTGATTCTGTCCCTGCGAGAAACTCTTTCAAATTCTTTTGATGTTAATGCCCATACATTTATTTGGAGGAAGCTAGTAGTTAGCCCGCAAGTATAGAATGAAGCTCTCATGACATTACTACTCTCACATCGAAAGCGAACAAAACAGCCGCGGGATAATAAAAGTTCAATGAGTTGTTAGATCGGTAAGCATCAGCAGAAAAGATGATAAGAAAGCGTTAGTGTTTTCATTATACTTGAAACAGAGTGGACAATTCTATGACAAATGATGGCCGACTGGTTTCTTTAATTCGATCGTATTGAGACCTGGAGATTTTTGATGTGCGGAACTACATGGAGAATAATTCTTCAAAATGCTACCCGACCAAACTCACTCCGTTCAGAGCTTTCTCTTTTGATATTCTTCCTATATGGTAAAAGCTGTCTATTACAAGAAATATAGACACTAGTGATGAAAAACTTAAACTCAAAGCAATTGTTGATGCAAAATCAAATCATGTTTCCAAAATCCTAAAAAATGCTTAAGTAAAAAGCTAGGAACCTGCAAGCTGGCTCTTCATTTCATTAGGTTCTGCAATATTTTCGTTGGTATGTGCTTCAGGATGATTTTGAGACTGAAGTATCAAATGTCTGTAGGTACATGGGTACAACTTCTGGGATAAGTGATCTGGATGTTATTCTGTAGCTGAATTCTTACTTGTATTATGTCAAAGAACAAGGTTGTGGCTTTAAAACTTTGTTGAGAGATAATATTTTGAAATTGTGATGGAAGCGAATTGTTGAACTCAGTTACTAGTTTTCTACTACCCCTGCCAACATTGAAACCAATGGTAAGCTTCCTGAGGTGAAGGAAAACCGTCAATCAAAAGGTAGTTTGGAAAGATAGTGATCACTAGGAAAACAATCAGGGCATTATTCAAATGAATGTAAAACCAAGATAAAAGACATAAAGTAACTACCTCTGGTCTTCATATCTGAGTTTCAGTGCCCTGATGTCAGAAACAAGCATGTCGGATTCGCCGAATTTCTCCTCATCAAGAGAACCTCGAGCAACTATTCTAAGCCAGCAGCAGTTTTCTAAAACAACACCGGTTCATTGGAATACTTGGCAAGTTCAATAAATACTTGGGTGGGGTACCCCTGCGAGATGAATTCTGATACACCATCATCAAATGCTTGTGTTGTAGAAGAGGTCATGAAGATCCATGTTAAATTCGCACACATTCTATGAAAATCACAATTCCATAAATGTTAAACAATATGAATTCTACAAGGATCAAATCAGACCACTAACAACACAAAACGAAAAAGGCAAGTCAGTATCACGGACAAGGAAAGAAATCGAAAAGCATTTACAGTTTAAAATTGGAAACTCATTTAAATCAAGAGCAAGATGAAGATGAAAATATATAATCAAATCATCAAATGTTATGATGAAAAAACTAGTGATTACAATTTCAAGAGAACAATATACCTTTCCATCTTGAACCAAACCTATACAATTTACTAAATTAAGAACCTAAGTGTAATTTCATAGCAATCTGAAAATGAAATTAAAACTCTATGTATACACATCATAACGATCTATTTTCATTTACCCTATTTTTCTATATTGCCTTGGCCATTGTACTAAACATACATGCTAATACATGTGTTCACACAACAATATTTAGTTTTCTTGATGTGCCCAACAACAATATCTGATTTCAGAAACTATCACATGTCAAGTTTTTAACCAACAACATCACTACCGTTAACAAAATGCAATTTAATCCCATTATGTGCAACAGGAACATAAACGTGTTGATCGCAAACAGGACTTTCAGTATTGTTAATCACAAAAGTTCTATCAACTACAACATTTAACAAATAAATCAACACATAAACCTACCATTATAATCAAAACTCATGTATAAAATCTAAATGAATCATTTGATGTCCAATGGAAAAAGTTAAAACACTCACACAATTTTCTATAGAGGAAGTATTCTACAGAATTGTACAAAAATGAAGTAAAAACAACTCACATGTCCTGACACACAAAACAACTTTGTCCCAGAGTTGTTCTTCCTACCAAAACTGGAAAACCATTATGGCAACCCCTACTTCAAGCCTTCAAAGTCTCCTCTCCATTTTCCTATGTCCTTTGGCATACAAGATTCAACCGTAAGAACTAAATACATCACTAACATTGATTGACATAAATAAACATATAAGCCTACCACCATAAGCTAACCTAAAATAATAGAAAGATTAGTGTATATCAATCAAAAGAGTATCACTTTTTTTTGCATCAGATGATGATAATTCTTTAAGCACCAGAGGCATCACTCACTGAGAAAATAATATCACATTTTACAAAACAAAAACAATTCTCATAGATGTATATAATGCTTAATATGAATTTAAGATAAAATCAAGAATTCATGAAATGGTGATTGAGGTTGGAATATTACATAAGTATATATAAATACTAACCTCCAGGTTTAAATCATTTTTAGTAGCATGTGCTCTTAAATAACCAAACTCTGAAGTTCTTTTAAGACTCCAGCTCTCGGCCTGCCAATGGAGCAGAAGAAACAGTTTCATTTGCTTATTAAAAAGTTATAAGCATATAAAATATGGGAAGAATGGAGGATTGTAAGCATGAACAAGGTTTGATCTAAATTGCAGCGGCAAGTTTAAGGTTTTAGAGGTCTCGGCAACAACATTGCTATGCAATATCAAAATTTGCAGTGTAATTGCAACTGTAACCACGACTGCAATTTAGATGCATGAGTATATAAACGAGTTTGATGAAGGGAAAATTAGTTACATTGTTTGAGGATTTGTCTTAGGTGAAACCAGCCATTCCAATGACAGCATGTACGGGAGCACTATAATTTATGCTATCATATGTGTCTACTCCCTTTTGATCTTTTATAGGCATGGATTTGCACTTATTCTGATAGACAAAACAAGTTCTTTCATAGTTATGCACATGGCCAAAAAGATCCAAGTCGACCTGTTTCATATTCACAATAGACAAGTTAGCTTCTTATACAAGGCACCGTAAGCAACAGAATTCTAAGTAAATTGATGTTCTTGCCTTATTAACTAATAGAAATGGCTCCACAGCTTTAATAAAATTTTGATCTTTAGATGAAAATCCTTGGTTGGAAGTGTACATTGGTTTATGTCTACAAATAAAAATATTATCCTCAATAGATGTTATGAAATTGAGAACAGTATTTTAAAAATCAAACCGGATAGTTCAACCGTTTAAACCTTCAACCGAGATTTACTACCGTTTAGGTTATTTTGGCTGTTTGATTGCGATTTTATTTCCATTTCAGTAGTTTAGGTCAACTGAACCATGATTCAGGAGTCTCTTCGGTTTGATGTTGTCAAGTTTGATTTTTAAAACATTGCTCGAGAAATGTTCATAAATCACTTACCCCATGAAGATTAACTAAGATCTGTGAGTTATGCAAGTCTCTCTATACCAACTAAATCTTGCGCTAAGGCTGTATTAAGCCCCGTCATTGCCAAGCTGCACCAGCATGTGTCCAATACACTGTCAACAGATGAAGAATCTGCATAATGAGTGGATATATGGATCAGTAGAGTTCTCACCAAGTGTTAAGAGTCCAAGAAGAAAAAAGGAACATAAATGTTTAGCTCTAGAGGATTACTTTACCTCAAAAGATTGTTCCAGCTTACCAATTTCTGGTGATAAGAGAAATTGACAAATTGAACCAAGAGGCCTGATGCTCCATTGGAACGATAACGTCACTTTTTATCTATATGATCCAAGTTGAAGTTCCTTGAGCTTGATACCTACAAATTACAATCAAGACAGACAGTTGCCACTTTTGACCGGGTACAAACAAGAACCTGATGCAAAAATAGAATAGATAGGTCAGCGGTGACGGATTGAAGTAGTAATCAGATTCATGATGAAGAAAATGAAAGTTACACAAAGAAAATGGAAGTTGGTCATATTGAGATAATAGACAAGATAGCCAAGCTGAAGTAGACATCAATGCTGCCATGACCACTAACTACCCTAATTAGGCTTCCCATGCTGTCGGGACTGCCGTATCCAATCTGCACAAGACCACTACAAATCATCAGCAACTATTGATTTTGAAAATTTGAAAGATAACGAGTCATATCATGGTGTTGGCTTACTAAACTTCAATGACTCAAGGTAATGCTTCAAAGTTGTAGCTTAGTAATGGAATTACTGTTACAACACAATCGTTGGTACTGTAAAGAATACTTCTACTAATTGGAACAATTAGTAGAGAAATCAATAAATATTTACATAATATACCTCAAATCTTGGAAAAAATATAAGTCTTGCAGAGTAAAATCCTGTTAACAAAACGAACAGTGCGCGACCGTGATAAGCTTGACGACGTCACTTGGAGTCGTTGGGTGTGAGAAGCGCAAGATCAAATTGTGTTATTGATGAAAAGCTGGGTTGTGTCAAGGTTTCTCGTTTCCACTATTGTTGCCGCAGATGCTGGAACTTGTGCGTGAGTTTGAAGAACTATAAGTTGACGTCTCCACGATGGTTTTGAAGGCGTTTGAGGGTGGCCCTTTCTTCGTATTCGTAGCGTCGGAGGTTGGCGGCGACGAGATTGTGGTTTTGATTGAGTGAGGAGGATAAATGGTGAGGAGCAAGGGATATGAGGTGGGGATGGTGACGGCGGTGGCTGTTAGGGTTTGTTGTTGGGAGAAGAAGAATGGGGATGAATTCGGTGATGGCGAAGGTGACACAAAGGAAGGAAAACGAAAGGGAGTTCGCGTGAAGGCGGGGAATAGAAAATTAGGGTGATGACGGTGTAACGATGAAAAACAGAGAGGAAATGATAAGGGTGGATGAACGTGTTTTTTTTTCTTTTTTCTATTTTATATTTTATATATTTTTTTTCTAAAACGTGAGATAGAGATTAGTGATGTTTTTATATATAATTTTTTTTATAAATGGTGGGTTGTATTAAATAATAATAAAAAATTTAAATATAAAAACTCATTTAAAAATATTTTTTTAAAATGTGAGGATATAATAAATATAAAAAATTATCTAACATATAATAGAATAATATACTATTATATTATTATATTTAAATTTTTTAGTTAATCAGTATTTTTATTTTTTATTTAATAAATTTTAAGTTTATAAATATATTTAATTTATTATAAAAGTTATTCACATTATGGTATGTAATATTATAAAATATTTAGCCCTAACAATAAATAAAAATTTTAAATATAAAAAATCATCTAAAAAATATTTTTCTCTAATGTAAGATATGTGTTAGATGATATAATAAATATAAAAATTATAAATAAATAACTAACAATATACTATACTAATCAATATAACTTATAGACTATTATATTATTTTTTTAATAATTTTTTATAGAATAATTTTTCGTGGAATAATTTTGAGGGAAAAGATTATTTGCCACCAATAATTTGATTTGCATATTGCTAAAATTATATGCAACTTGAATGAATGTAGCCTTTTATTAGAAGTAATGTAACAATTTAAAAATGTCCCCAAAAATATTTAAGGGGACAATTATCAAATATTGCTAAAGAAATAGTATAATGACTCTCTCAAAATCGTCCCCAAAAGTAGTTAAAGGCACATTAAACAACCGTTGCCAAAAAAATAAAAGAGTGACGCTCTATAAAACGTCCCCAAAAAATATTTTAGGCAACGATTATCAAGGGTTGCAAATATATTTTTGTCAACAGCCATAAATTGTTGCCTTTACGAATTTTAGGCAACAATTTTTACATGTTACCTAAAAAAGTGTTGCCAGAGACAACAAATGTTGTAGTGTGCAGTAACTTCAAACAAAATTCTGGAATTTTGGGCTCCGAATCTGACTTCGACTCTAACATGAAAGTCGTAGCTCTCTATCTTAGCTTTCCGGCGATTTTTAGAACGCCTCCAATGGATTTCCGGAACTCCAGTTATAATCGTTTCCATGCAGACTGCTAAAGCTGAAAAATAAGTGCGGAAATCAAATTAAGCCAAAAATAAAATAAAATATAAAAACAAAATAAAACATAAAAATAATCAAGATAAAGTAAAGAAATGCCTAAGTAAAAATATAGGAGAAAGTGCATAAATATGCACTGATCACTCATCACGCTGGGAGCGCTTAAGCGTCTCCCATTGACACAAACTTTAGGATCTATAACATTTTGATATTAATGATTATAGGAATACCTTAACGAATATAATGAGAAAGATTTTTAGACAATAACAACGATAATTCTAAAATACAAAAGTGTACAGACAAGTGTTTGACACTGGTTGGCTTGTGGATTTTTGTCTACCGGTACTCGTAATGTCTTGAAAACTCTTCGAATGGGGATAAAAAGAGATAATCTTCTTATAGGATGATATATTGAGATCATAGCCTATATATAGAATGATAATCATTTAGAATTCTCATTATTTCGAAATGGATTATCTTGACACTTCCATTATATTTAAGCACATATTCAATTAAATAATTAATTATTAAATATAATTAATTATTTTATTTACTTACTCAAACCGATTAAGATTCTTATATACATATATATATATATATATATATATATATATATATATATATATATTATATATATATATATATATATATAAATATATATATACTATATATATATATATATATATACTATACTACTATATAATAACTATATACATATATATAAATAAATCTATATATATATATATATATATATATATATATATATTAATATATATAATATTATATATATATATTAATATATATCTATATATTATATACTATATATATATACTACTATATATAATATATATATATATATATAATATATATAATATATATATATATATATAATTGCTCTGTCCCGCTCATCACACGGGGTCGGCCCAATCCATCTCCGTCGTGGAGGGCCTAGCTCATTGATCAGTTGTCGCGCGCGGATCAAAACGAGTGTTTTTGATGAAACCGTAATACAACGACAATTCAACTCGGATATCGTCTCAAGGATTATTTTTTGTGATTAATCTACCAAATTCGAAATGGAGGGGGAGTTGGTTTGGTTCTGATCGGATAAATAAAGAAAATGCAATTAAGCGGTTAAAATAAGTGATTATCAAAATAAGTCAATCTACTGTTTTCGGTTCCGGCTTATCACGTGTTTCTACCTTACTAATTTCCTAAGCGATTTCGATCTCTATTCGATTCCTATGTCAATTTACAAGCGTAAAAGACATAAACTAGATTAACAATCCTATATTCCAAAATTAAGCAAACGGATTAAGTTTTCGTGAATTAAGCAAACCACGAATTATAAACGCGAATTAACGACAAAGCGACGTAACGACGAATAAAAGCTAAGGATGCAATCATAACGAATTTAATCAAAACAATTCTATAAACTAACAGATTAAGCAAAAGCAATTCATAGAATAGTGTTTAAAGAGAAGCGAATTAGATTGATAAAGTAAAAACCTCAAAAGCGTTGGAACGCGATTACAGCAGAATGACTCTAAGGAATTAGCTCTCCATGTTTCTCTCAAAGCTCCGAATGTATTTTTCGTGAAAATGTAACTAGTGAACAGTAACTCGAGTATATTTCCTTTAAAAAGAAAGCAAATTCGGGTCATAACCCAATTGGGTCGAAACATAACCCAGGCCCAATACATGACCCAACACTAAAATAAAATTTTAATGCAGTAACTTCAAACGGAATTCTGGTATTTTAGGCTCCGAATCTGACTTTGACTCCACCACGAAAGTCGTAGCTCTCTCTCTTAGCTTTCGGGCGATTTTTATACGTCTTAAACGGATTTCCGGAACTCTAGTTATGATCGTTTCCGTGCAGACTGCTAAAGCTGAAAAATAAGTGCGGAATTTAAATTAAGCCAAAAATAAAATAAAATATAAAAACAAAATAAAACATAAAAATAATCAAGATAAAGTAAAGAAATGCCTAAGTAAAAATATAGGAGAAAGTGCATAAATATGCACTGATCACTCATCACGCTGGGAGCGCTTAAGCGTCTCCCCATTGACACAAACTTTAGATCTATGACATTTTGATATTAATGATTATAGGAATACCTTAACGAATATAATGAGAAAGATTTTTAGACAATGACAACGATAATTCTAAAATACAAAAGTGTACAGACAAGTGTTCGACACTGGTTGGCTTGTGGATTTTTCTCAACCGGTACTCGTAATGTCTTGAAAACTCTTCGAATGGGGATAAAAAGAAATAATCTTCTTATAGGATGATATACTTGAGATCATAAGTCTAATATATAAAATGATAATCATTTAGAATTCTCATTATTTCGAAATGGATTATCTTGACATCCACTTATATTTAAGCATATATTCAATTAAATAATTAATTATTAAATATAATTAATTATTTTATTTACTTACTCAACCGATTAGGATTCTTATATATATATATATATATTGCTCTGTCCCGCTCATCACACGGGGTCGGCCCAATCCATCTCTCCGTCGTGGAGGGCCTAGCTCATTGATCAGTTGTCGCGCGCGGATCAAAACGAGTGTTTTTGATGAAAACGTAATACAGCGACAATTCAACTCGGATATCGTCTCAAGGATTCTTTTATGTGATTAATCTACAAAATTCGAAATGGAGGGGGAGTTGGTTTGGTTTCTGATCGGATAAATAAAGAAAATGCAATTAAGCGGTTAAAATAAGTGATTATCAAAATAAGTCAAATCTACTATTTTCGGTTCCGGCTTGTCACGGGTTTCTACCTTACCAATTTCCAAAGTGATTCGATCTCTATTCGATTCCTATGTCAATAATTAACAAGCGCAAAAGACATAAACTAGATTAACAATCCTATATTCCAAATTAAGCAAACGGATTAAGTTTTCGTGAATTAAGCAAACACGAATTATAAACGCGAATTAACGAAAAAGCGACGTAACGACGAATAAAAGCTAAGGATGCAATCATACGAATTTAATAAAAACAATTCTATAAACTAACAGATTAAGCAAAAGCAATTCATAGAATAGTGTTTAAAGAGAAACGAATTATATTGATAAAGTAAAAACCTCAAAGCGTTGGAACGCGATTACAGCAGAATGACTCTAAGAAATTAGCTCTCCATGGTTCTCTCAAAGCTCCGAATGTATTTTTCGTGAAAATGTAACTAGGTGAATAGTAACACGAGTATTTTTCCTTTAAAAAGAAAGCAAATTCGGGTCATAACCCAACTAGGTCGAAAACATAACCCAGGTCCAATACATGACCCAACACTAAAATAAAATTCTAATGCAGTAACTTCAAACGGAATTCTGGAGTTTTGGGCTCTGAATCTGACTTCGACTTCAACACGAAAGTCATAGCTCTCTCTCTTAGCTTTCCGGTGATTTTTAGAACGCCTCAAACGGATTTCCGGAACTCCATTTATGATCGTTTCCGTGCAGACTGCTAAAGCTGAAAAATAAGTGCGGAAATCAAATTAAGCCAAAAATAAAATAAAATATAAAAACAAAATAAAACATAAAAATAATCAAGATAAAGTAAAGAAATGCCTAAGTAAAAATATAGGAGAAAGTGCATAAATATGCACTGATCACTCATCACGCTGGGAGCGCTTAAGCGCCTCCCCATGGACACAAACCTTAGGATCTATGACATTTTGATATTAATGATTATAGGAATACCTTAACGAATATAATGAGAAAGATTTTTAGACAATGACAACGATAATTCTAAAATACAAAAGTGTACAGATAAGTGTTTGACACTGGTTGGCTTGTGGATTTTTCTCAACCGGTACTCGTAATGTCTTGGAAACTCTTCGAATGGGGATAAAAAGAGATAATCTTCTTATAGGATGATATATTTGAGATCATAGCCTATATATAGAATGATAATCATTTAGAATTCTCATTATTTCGAAATGGATTATCTTGACATCCACTTATTCAATTAAATAATTAATTATTAAATATAATTAATTATTTTATTTACTTACTCAACCGATTAAGATTCTTATATATATATATATATATATATATATATATATATATATATATATATATATATATATATATATATATATATATATATATATATATATATATATATATATATATATATATATATATATATATATATATATATATATATATATATATATATATATATATATATATATATATATATATATATATATATATATATATATATATATATATATATATATATATATATATATATATATATATATATATATATATATATATATATATATATATATATATATATATATATATATATATATATATATATATATATATATATATATATATATATATATATATATATATATATATATATATATATATATATATATATATATATATATATATATATATATATATATATATATATATATATATATATATATATATATATATATATATATATATATATATATATATATATATATATATATATATATATATATATATATATATATATATATATATATATATATATATATATATATTGCTCTGTCCCGCTCATCAAATGGGGTCGGCCCAATCCATCTCTCCGTCGTGGAGGGCCTAGCTCATTGATCAGTTGTCGCGCACGGATCAAAACGAGTGTTTTTGATGAAAACGTAATACAGCGGCAACTCAACTCGGATATCGTCTCAAGGATTTTTTTATGTGATTAATCTACCAAATTCGAAATTGAGGGGGAGTTGGTTTGGTTTCTGATCGGATAAATAAAGAAAATGCAATTAAGCGGTTAAAATAAGTGATTATCAAAATAAGTCAATCTACTGTTTTCGGTTCCGGCTTATCACGGGTTTCTACCTTACCAATTTCCTAAGCGATTTCGATCTCTATTCGATTCCTATGTCAATTAACAAGCGCAAAAGACATAAACTAGATTAACAATCCTATATTCCAAATTAAGCAAACGGATTAAGTTTTCGTGAATTAAGCAAACACGAATTATAAACGCGAATTAACGAAAAAGCGACGTAACGACGAATAAAAGCTAAGGATGCAATCATACGAATTTAATAAAAACAATTCTATAAACTAACAGATTAAGCAAAAGCAATTCATAGAATAGTGTTTAAAGAGAAACGAATTATATTGATAAAGTAAAAACCTCAAAGCGTTGGAACGCGATTACAGCAGAATGACTCTAAGAAATTAGCTCTCCATGGTTCTCTCAAAGCTCCGAATGTATTTTTCGTGAAAATGTAACTAGGTGAATAGTAACACGAGTATTTTTCCTTTAAAAAGAAAGCAAATTCGGGTCATAACCCAACTAGGTCGAAAACATAACCCAGGTCCAATACATGACCCAACACTAAAATAAAATTCTAATGCAGTAACTTCAAACGGAATTCTGGAGTTTTGGGCTCTGAATCTGACTTCGACTTCAACACGAAAGTCATAGCTCTCTCTCTTAGCTTTCCGGTGATTTTTAGAACGCCTCAAACGGATTTCCGGAACTCCATTTATGATCGTTTCCGTGCAGACTGCTAAAGCTGAAAAATAAGTGCGGAAATCAAATTAAGCCAAAAATAAAATAAAATATAAAAACAAAATAAAACATAAAAATAATCAAGATAAAGTAAAGAAATGCCTAAGTAAAAATATAGGAGAAAGTGCATAAATATGCACTGATCACTCATCACGCTGGGAGCGCTTAAGCGCCTCCCCATGGACACAAACCTTAGGATCTATGACATTTTGATATTAATGATTATAGGAATACCTTAACGAATATAATGAGAAAGATTTTTAGACAATGACAACGATAATTCTAAAATACAAAAGTGTACAGATAAGTGTTTGAAACTGGTTGGCTTGTGGATTTTTCTCAACCGGTACTCGTAATGTCTTGGAAACTCTTCGAATGGGGATAAAAAGAGATAATCTTCTTATAGGATGATATATTTGAGATCATAGCCTATATATAGAATGATAATCATTTAGAATTCTCATTATTTCGAAATGGATTATCTTGACATCCACTTATTCAATTAAATAATTAATTATTAAATATAATTAATTATTTTATTTACTTACTCAACCGATTAAGATTCTTATATATATATATATATATATATATATATATATATATATATATATATATATATATATATATATATATATATATATATATATATATATATATATATATATATATATATATATATATATATATATATATATATATATATATATATATATATATATATATATATATATATATATATATATATATATATATATATATATATATATATATATATATATATATATATATATATTGCTCTGTCCCGCTCATCAAATGGGGTCGGCCCAATCCATCTCTCCGTCGTGGAGGGCCTAGCTCATTGATCAGTTGTCGCGCGCGGATCAAAACGAGTGTTTTTGATGAAAACGTAATACAGCGGCAATTCAACTTGGATATCGTCTCAAGGATTCTTTTATGTGATTAATCTACCAAATTCGAAATTTAGGGGGAGTTGGTTTGGTTTCTGATCGGATAAATAAAGAAAATGCAATTAAGCGGTTAAAATAAGTGATTATCAAAATAAGTCAATCTACTGTTTTCGGTTCCGGCTTATCACGGGTTTCTACCTTACCAATTTCCTAAGCGATTTCGATCTCTATTCGATTCCTATGTCAATTAACAAGCGCAAAAGACATAAACTAGATTAACAATCCTATATTCCAAATTAAGGAAACGGATTAAGTTTTCGTGAATTAAGCAAACACGAATTATAAACGCGAATTAACGAAAAAGCGACGTAACGACGAATAAAAGCTAAGGATGCAATCATACGAATTTAATCAAAACAATTCTATAAACTAACAGATTAAGCAAAAGCAATTCATAGAATAGTGTTTAAAGAGAAACGAATTAGATTGATAAAGTAAAAACCTCGAAGCGTTGGAACGCGATTACAGCAGAATGACTCTAAGGAATTAGCTCTCCATGGTTCTCTCAAAAATCCGAATGTATTTTTCGTGAAAATGTAACTAGGTGAACAATAACTCGAGTATTTTTCCTTTAAAAAGAAAGCAAATTCAGGTCATAACCCAACTGGGTCGAAAACATAACCGAGGCCCAATACATGACCCAACACTAAAATAAAATTCTAATGCAGTAACTTCAAACGGAATTCTGGAATTTTGGGCTCCGAATAGGACTTCGACTCCAACATGAAAGTCGTAGCTCTCTCTCTTAGCTTTCCGGCGATTTTTAGAACGCCTCAAACGGATTTCTGGAACTCCAGTTATGATCGTTTTCGTGCAGACTGCTAAAGCTGAAAAATAAGTGCGGAAATCAAATTAAGCCAAAAATAAAATAAAATATAAAAACAAAATAAAACATAAAAATAATCAAGATAAAGTAAAGAAATGCCTAAGTAAAAATATAGGAGAAAATGCATAAATATGCACTGATCACTCATCACGCTGGGAGCGCTTAAGCGCCTCCCCATGGACACAAACCTTAGGATCTATGACATTTCGATATTAATGATTATAGGAATACCTTAACGAATATAATGAGAAAGATTTTTAGACAATGACAACGATAATTCTAAAATACAAAAGTGTACAGATAAGTGTTTGACACTGGTTGGCTTGTGGATTTTTCTCAACCGGTACTCGTAATGTCTTGGAAACTCTTCGAATGGGGATAAAAAGAGATAATCTTCTTATAGGATGATATATTTGAGATCATAGTTTATATATAGAATGATAATCATTTAGAATTCTCATTATTTCGAAATGGATTATCTTGACATCCACTTATATTTAAGCACACATTCAATTAAATAATTAATTATTAAATATAATTAATTATTTTATTTACTTACTCAACCGATTAAGATTCTTATATATATATCTATATATATAATATATATATATATATATATATATATATATATATATATATATATATAATATATATATAATATAATATATATATATATATATATATATATATATATATATATATATATATATATATATATATATATATATATATATATATATATATATATATATATATATATATATATTGCTCTGTCCCACTCATCACACGGGGTCGGCCCAATCCATCTCTCCGTCGTGGAGGGCCTAGCTCATTGAACAGTTGTCGCGCGCGGATCAAAACGAGTGTTTTTGATGAAAACGTAATACATCGACAATTCAACTCGGATATCGTCTCAAGGATTCTTTTATGTGATTAATCTACGAAATTCGAAATAGAGGCGGAGTTGGTTTGGTTTCTGATCGGATAAATAAAGAAAATGCAATTAAGCGGTTAAAATAAGTGATTATCAAAATAAGTCAATTTACTGTTTTCGGTTCTGGCTTATCACGGGTTTCTACCTTACCAATTTCCTAAGCGATTTCGATCTCTATTAGATTCCTTTTTCAATTAACAAGCGCAAAAGACATAAACTAGATTAACAATCCTATATTCCAAATTAAGCAAACGGATTAAGTTTTCGTGAATTAAGTAAACACGAATTATAAACGTGAATTAACGACAAAGCGACGTAACGGCAAATAAAAGCTAAGGATGCAATCATACGAATTTAATCAAAACAATTCTATAAACTAACAGATTAAGCAAAAGCAATTCATAGAATAGTGTTTAAAGAGAAACGAATTAGATTGATAAAGCAAAAACTTCAAAGCGTTGGAACGCGATCACAGCAGACTGACTCTAAGGAATTAGCTCTCCATGTATCTCTCAAAGCTCCGAATGTATTTTTCGTGAAAATGTAACTAGGTGAACAGTAACACTAAAATAAAATTCTAATGCAGTAACTTCAAACGGAATTCTGGAATTTTGGGCTCCGAATCTGACTTCGACTCCAACACGAAAGTCGTAGCTCTCTCTCTTAGCTTTCCGGTGATTTTTAGAACTCCTCAAACGGATTTCCGGAAGTCCATTTACGATCGTTTCCGTGCAGACTGCTAAAGCTGAAAAATAAGTGCGGAAATCAAATTAAGCCAAAAATAAAATAAAATATAAAAACAAAATAAAACATAAAAATAATCAAGATAAAGTAAAGAAATGCCTAAGCAAAAATATAGGAGAAAGTGCATAAATATGCACTGATCGCTCATCACGCTGGGAGCGCTTAAGCGTCTCCCCATTGACACAAACTTTAGGATCTATGTCATTTTGATATTAATTATTATAGGAATACCTTAACGAATATAATTAGAAAGATTTTTAGACAACGACAACGATAATTCTAAAATACAAAAGTGTACAGACAAGTGTTCGACACTGGTTGGCTTGTGGATTTTTCTCAACCGGTACTCGTAATGTCTTGAAAACTCTTCGAATGGGGATAAAAAGAGATAATCTTCTTATAGGATGATATATTTGAGATCATAGCCTATATATAGAATGATAATCATTTAGAATTCTCATTATTTCGAAATGGATTATCTTGACATCCACTTATATTTAAGCACATATTCAATTAAATAATTAATTATTAAATATAATTAATTATTTTATTTACTTACTCAACCGATTAAGATTCTTATATATATATATATATATATATATATATATATATATATATATATATATATATATATATATATATATATATATATATATATATATATATATATATATATATATATATATATATATATATATATATATATATATATATATATATATATATATATATATATATATATATATATATATATATATATATATATATATATATATATATATATATATATATATATATATATATATATATATATATATATATATATATATATATATATATATATATATATATATATATATATATATATATATATATATATATATATATATATATATATATATATATATATTGCTCTGTCCCGCTCATCACACGGGGTCGGCCCAACCCATCTCTCCGTCGTGGAGGGCCTAACTCATTGATCAGTTGTCGCGCGCAGATCAAAACGAGTGTTTTTGATGAAAACGTAATACAACGATAATTCAACTCGGATATCGTCTCAAGGATTCTTTTATGTGATTAATCTACCAAATTCGAAATGGAGGGGGAGTTGGTTTGGTTTCTGATCGGATAAATAAAGAAAATGCAATTAAGCGGTTAAAATAAGTGATTATCAAAATAAGTCAATCTACTATTTTCGGTTCCGGCTTATCACGGGTTTCTACCTTACCAATTTCCTAAGCGATTTCGATCTCTATTCGATTCCTATGTCAATTAACAAGCGCAAAAGATATAAACTAGATTAACAATCCTATATTCCAAATTAAGCAAACGGATTAAGTTTTCGTGAATTAAGCAAACACGAATTATATACGCGAATTAACGACAAAGCGACGTAACGACGAGTAAAAGCTAAGTATGCAATCATACGAATTTAATCAAAACAATTCTATAAACTAACAGATTCAGCAAAAGCAAATCATAGAATAGTGTTTAAAGAGAAACAAATTAGATTGATTAAATAAAATCCTCAAAGCGTTGGAACGCGATTACAGCAGAAAGACTCTTAGGAATTAGCTCTCCATGGTTCTCTCAAAGCTCCGAATGTATTTTTCGTGAAAATGTAACTAGGTGAACAATAACACGAGTATTTTTACTTTAAAAAGAAAGCAAATTCGGGTCATAACCCAACTGGGTCGAAAACATAACCGAGGCCCAATACATGACCCAACACTAAAATAAAATTCTAATGCAGTAACTTCAAACGGAATTCTGGAATTTTGGGCTCCGAATCTGACTTCGACTCCAACACGAAAGTCGTAGCTCTCTCTCTTAGCTTTCCGGCGATTTTTAGAACGCCTCAAACGGATTTCCGGAACTCTAGTTATGATCGTTTCCGTGCAGACTGCTAAAGCTGAAAAATAAGTGCGGAAATCAAATTAAGCCAAAAATAAAATAAAATATAAAAACAAAATAAAACATAAAAATAATCAAGATAAAGTAAAGAAATGCCTAAGTAAAAATATAGGAGCAAGGGCATAAATATGCACTGATCACTCATCACGCTGGGAGCGCTTAAGCGTCTCCCCATTGACACAAACTTTAGGATCTATGACATTTTGATATTAATGATTATAGGAATACCTTAACGAATATAATGAGAAAGATTTTTAGACAATAACAACGATAATTCTAAAATACAAAAGTGTACAGACAAGTGTTTGACACTGGTTGGCTTGTGGATTTTTCTCAACCGGTACTCGTAATGTCTTGAAAACTCTTCGAATGGGGATAAAAAGAAATAATCTTCTTATAGGATGATATATTTGTGATCATAGTCTATATATAGAATGATAATCATTTAGAATTCTCATTATTTCGAAATGGATTATCTTGACATCCACTTATATTTAAGCACATATTCAATTAAATAATTAATTATTAAATATAATTAATTATTTTATTTACTTACTCAACCGATTAAGATTCTTATATATATATATATATATATTGCTCTGTCCCGCTCATCACACGGGGTCGGCCCAACCCATCTCTCCGTCGTGGAGGGCCTAACTCATTGATCAGTTGTCGCGCGCAGATCAAAACGAGTGTTTTTGATGAAAACGTAATAAAGCGACAATTCAACTCGGATATCGTCTCAAGGATTCTTTTATGTGATTAATCTACCAAATTCGAAATGGAGGGGGAGTTGGTTTGGTTTCTGATCGGATAAATAAAGAAAATGCAATTAAGCGGTTAAAATAAGTGATTATCAAAATAAGTCAATCTACTATTTTCGGTTCCGGCTTATCACGGGTTTCTACCTTACCAATTTCCTAAGCGATTTCGATCTCTATTCGATTCCTATGTAAATTAACAAGCGCAAAAGACATAAACTAGATTAACAATCCTAAATTCCAAATTAAGCAAACGGATTAAGTTTTCGTGAATTAAGCAAACACGAATTATAAACGCGAATTAACGACAAAGCAACGTAACGACGAATAAAAGCTAAGTATGCAATCATACGAATTTAATCAAAACAATTCTATAAACTAACAGATTCAGCAAAAGCAAATCATAGAATAGTGTTTAAAGAGAAACAAATTAGATTGATTAAATAAAATCCTCAAAGCGTTGGAACGCGATTACAGCAGAATGACTCTTAGGAATTAGCTCTCCATGGTTCTCTCAAAGCTCCGAATGTATTCTTCGTGAAAATGTAACTAGGTGAACAATAACACGAGTATTTTTACTTTAAAAAGAAAGCAAATTCGGGTCATAACCCAACTGGGTCGAAAACATAACCGAGGCCCAATACATGACCCAACACTAAAATAAAATTCTAATGCAGTAACTTCAAACGGAATTCTGGAATTTTGGGCTCCGAATCTGACTTCGACTCCAACACGAAAGTCGTAGCTCTCTCTCTTAGCTTTCCGGCGATTTTTAGAACGCCTCAAACGGATTTCCGGAACTCTAGTTATGATCGTTTCCGTGCAGACTGCTAAAGCTGAAAAATAAGTGCGGAAATCAAATTAAGCCAAAAATAAAATAAAATATAAAAACAAAATAAAACATAAAAATAATCAAGATAAAGTAAAGAAATGCCTAAGTAAAAATATAGGAGCAAGGGCATAAATATGCACTGATCACTCATCACGCTGGGAGCGCTTAAGCGTCTCCCCATTGACACAAACTTTAGGATCTATGACATTTTGATATTAATGATTATAGGAATACCTTAACGAATATAATGAGAAAGATTTTTAGACAATAACAACGATAATTCTAAAATACAAAAGTGTACAGACAAGTGTTTGACACTGGTTGGCTTGTGGATTTTTCTCAACCGGTACTCGTAATGTCTTGAAAACTCTTCGAATGGGGATAAAAAGAAATAATCTTCTTATAGGATGATATATTTGTGATCATAGTCTATATATAGAATGATAATCATTTAGAATTCTCATTATTTCGAAATGGATTATCTTGACATCCACTTATATTTAAGCACATATTCAATTAAATAATTAATTATTAAATATAATTAATTATTTTATTTACTTACTCAACCGATTAAGATTCTTATATATATATATATATATATATATATATATATATATATATATATATATATATATATATATATATATTGCTCTGTCCCGCTCATCACACGGGGTCGGCCCAACCCATCTCTCCGTCGTGGAGGGCCTAACTCATTGATCAGTTGTCGTGCGCAGATCAAAACGAGTGTTTTTGATGAAAACGTAATACAGCGACAATTCAACTCGGATATCGTCTCAAGGATTCTTTTATGTGATTAATATACCAAATTCGTAATGGAGGGGGAGTTGGTTTGGTTTCTGATCGGATAAATAAAGAAAATGCAATTAAGCGGTTAAAATAAGTGATTATCAAAATAAGTCAATCTACTATTTTCGGTTCCGGCTTATCACGGGTTTCTACCTTACCAATTTCCTAAGCGATTTCGATCTCTATTCGATTCCTATGTCAATTAACAAGCGCAAAAGACATAAACTAGATTAACAATCCTATCTTCCAAATTAAGCAAACGGATTAAGTTTTCGTGAATTAAGCAAACACGAATTATAAACGCGAATTAACAACAAAGCGACGTAACGACGAATAAAAGCTAAGTATGCAATCATACGAATTTAATCAAAACAATTCTATAAACTAACAGATTCAGCAAAAGCAAATCATAGAATAGTGTTTAAAGAGAAACAAATTAGATTGATTAAATAAAATCCTCAAAGCGTTGGAACGCGATTACAGCAGAATGACTCTTAGGAATTAGCTCTCCATGGTTCTCTCAAAGCTCCGAATGTATTCTTCGTGAAAATGTAACTAGGTGAACAATAACACGAGTATTTTTACTTTAAAAAGAAAGCAAATTCGGGTCATAACCCAACTGGGTCGAAAACATAACCGAGGCCCAATACATGACCCAACACTAAAATAAAATTCTAATGCAGTAACTTCAAACGGAATTCTGGAATTTTGGGCTCCGAATCTGACTTCGACTCCAACACGAAAGTCGTAGCTCTCTCTCTTAGCTTTCCGGCGATTTTTAGAACGCCTCAAACGGATTTCCGGAACTCTAGTTATGATCGTTTCCGTGCAGACTGCTAAAGCTGAAAAATAAGTGCGGAAATCAAATTAAGCCAAAAATAAAATAAAATATAAAAACAAAATAAAACATAAAAATAATCAAGATAAAGTAAAGAAATGCCTAAGTAAAAATATAGGAGCAAGGGCATAAATATGCACTGATCACTCATCACGCTGGGAGCGCTTAAGCGTCTCCCCATTGACACAAACTTTAGGATCTATGACATTTTGATATTAATGATTATAGGAATACCTTAACGAATATAATGAGAAAGATTTTTAGACAATAACAACGATAATTCTAAAATACAAAAGTGTACAGACAAGTGTTTGACACTGGTTGGCTTGTGGATTTTTCTCAACCGGTACTCGTAATGTCTTGAAAACTCTTCGAATGGGGATAAAAAGAAATAATCTTCTTATAGGATGATATATTTGTGATCATAGTCTATATATAGAATGATAATCATTTAGAATTCTCATTATTTCGAAATGGATTATCTTGACATCCACTTATATTTAAGCACATATTCAATTAAATAATTAATTATTAAATATAATTAATTATTTTATTTACTTACTCAACCGATTAAGATTCTTATATATATATATATATATATATATATATATTGCTCTGTCCCGCTCATCACACGGGGTCGGCCCAACCCATCTCTCCGTCGTGGAGGGCCTAACTCATTGATCAGTTGTCGCGCGCAGATCAAAACGAGTGTTTTTGATGAAAACGTAATAAAGCGACAATTCAACTCGGATATCGTCTCAAGGATTCTTTTATGTGATTAATCTACCAAATTCGAAATGGAGGGGGAGTTGGTTTGGTTTCTGATCGGATAAATAAAGAAAATGCAATTAAGCGGTTAAAATAAGTGATTATCAAAATAAGTCAATCTACTATTTTCGGTTCCGGCTTATCACGGGTTTCTACCTTACCAATTTCCTAAGCGATTTCGATCTCTATTCGATTCCTATGTAAATTAACAAGCGCAAAAGACATAAACTAGATTAACAATCCTAAATTCCAAATTAAGCAAACGGATTAAGTTTTCGTGAATTAAGCAAACACGAATTATAAACGCGAATTAACGACAAAGCAACGTAACGACGAATAAAAGCTAAGTATGCAATCATACGAATTTAATCAAAACAATTCTATAAACTAACAGATTCAGCAAAAGCAAATCATAGAATAGTGTTTAAAGAGAAACAAATTAGATTGATTAAATAAAATCCTCAAAGCGTTGGAACGCGATTACAGCAGAATGACTCTTAGGAATTAGCTCTCCATGGTTCTCTCAAAGCTCCGAATGTATTCTTCGTGAAAATGTAACTAGGTGAACAATAACACGAGTATTTTTACTTTAAAAAGAAAGCAAATTCGGGTCATAACCCAACTGGGTCGAAAACATAACCGAGGCCCAATACATGACCCAACACTAAAATAAAATTCTAATGCAGTAACTTCAAACGGAATTCTGGAATTTTGGGCTCCGAATCTGACTTCGACTCCAACACGAAAGTCGTAGCTCTCTCTCTTAGCTTTCCGGCGATTTTTAGAACGCCTCAAACGGATTTCCGGAACTCTAGTTATGATCGTTTCCGTGCAGACTGCTAAAGCTGAAAAATAAGTGCGGAAATCAAATTAAGCCAAAAATAAAATAAAATATAAAAACAAAATAAAACATAAAAATAATCAAGATAAAGTAAAGAAATGCCTAAGTAAAAATATAGGAGCAAGGGCATAAATATGCACTGATCACTCATCACGCTGGGAGCGCTTAAGCGTCTCCCCATTGACACAAACTTTAGGATCTATGACATTTTGATATTAATGATTATAGGAATACCTTAACGAATATAATGAGAAAGATTTTTAGACAATAACAACGATAATTCTAAAATACAAAAGTGTACAGACAAGTGTTTGACACTGGTTGGCTTGTGGATTTTTCTCAACCGGTACTCGTAATGTCTTGAAAACTCTTCGAATGGGGATAAAAAGAAATAATCTTCTTATAGGATGATATATTTGTGATCATAGTCTATATATAGAATGATAATCATTTAAAATTCTCATTATTTCGAAATGGATTATCTTGACATCCACTTATATTTAAGCACATATTCAATTAAATAATTAATTATTAAATATAATTAATTATTTTATTTACTTACTCAACCGATTAAGATTCTTATATATATATATATATATATATATATATATATATATATATATATATATATATATATATATATATATATATATATTGCTCTGTCCCGCTCATCACACGGGGTCGGCCCAACCCATCTCTCCGTCGTGGAGGGCCTAACTCATTGATCAGTTGTCGTGCGCAGATCAAAACGAGTGTTTTTGATGAAAACGTAATACAGCGACAATTCAACTCGGATATCGTCTCAAGGATTCTTTTATGTGATTAATATACCAAATTCGTAATGGAGGGGGAGTTGGTTTGGTTTCTGATCGGATAAATAAAGAAAATGCAATTAAGCGGTTAAAATAAGTGATTATCAAAATAAGTCAATCTACTATTTTCGGTTCCGGCTTATCACGGGTTTCTACCTTACCAATTTCCTAAGCGATTTCGATCTCTATTCGATTCCTATGTCAATTAACAAGCGCAAAAGACATAAACTAGATTAACAATCCTATCTTCCAAATTAAGCAAACGGATTAAGTTTTCGTGAATTAAGCAAACACGAATTATAAACGCGAATTAACAACAAAGCGACGTAACGACGAATAAAAGCTAAGTATGCAATCATACGAATTTAATCAAAACAATTCTATAAACTAACAGATTCAGCAAAAGCAAATCATAGAATAGTGTTTAAAGAGAAACAAATTAGATTGATTAAATAAAATCCTCAAAGCGTTGGAACGCGATTACAGCAGAATGACTCTTAGGAATTAGCTCTCCATGGTTCTCTCAAAGCTCCGAATGTATTCTTCGTGAAAATGTAACTAGGTGAACAATAACACGAGTATTTTTACTTTAAAAAGAAAGCAAATTCGGGTCATAACCCAACTGGGTCGAAAACATAACCGAGGCCCAATACATGACCCAACACTAAAATAAAATTCTAATGCAGTAACTTCAAACGGAATTCTGGAATTTTGGGCTCCGAATCTGACTTCGACTCCAACACGAAAGTCGTAGCTCTCTCTCTTAGCTTTCCGGCGATTTTTAGAATGCCTCAAACGGATTTCCGGAACTCTAGTTATGATCGTTTCCGTGCAGACTGCTAAAGCTGAAAAATAAGTGCGGAAATCAAATTAAGCCAAAAATAAAATAAAATATAAAAACAAAATAAAACATAAAAATAATCAAGATAAAGTAAAGAAATGCCTAAGTAAAAATATAGGAGCAAGGGCATAAATATGCACTGATCAATCATCACGCTGGGAGCGCTTAAGCGTCTCCCCATTGACACAAACTTTAGGATCTATGACATTTTGATATTAATGATTATAGGAATACCTTAACGAATATAATGAGAAAGATTTTTAGACAATAACAACGATAATTCTAAAATACAAAAGTGTACAGACAAGTGTTTGACACTGGTTGGCTTGTGGATTTTTCTCAACCGGTACTCGTAATGTCTTGAAAACTCTTCGAATGGGGATAAAAAGAAATAATCTTCTTATAGGATGATATATTTGTGATCATAGTCTATATATAGAATGATAATCATTTAGAATTCTCATTATTTCGAAATGGATTATCTTGACATCCACTTATATTTAAGCACATATTCAATTAAATAATTAATTATTAAATATAATTAATTATTTTATTTACTTACTCAACCGATTAAGATTCTTATATATATATATATATATATATATATATATATATATATATATATATATATATATATATATATATATATATATATATATATATATATATATATATATTGCTCTGTCCCGCTCATCACACGGGGTCGGCCCAACCCATCTCTCCGTCGTGGAGGGCCTAACTCATTGATCAGTTGTCGTGCGCAGATCAAAACGAGTGTTTTTGATGAAAACGTAATACAGCGACAATTCAACTCGGATATCGTCTCAAGGATTCTTTTATGTGATTAATATACCAAATTCGTAATGGAGGGGGAGTTGGTTTGGTTTCTGATCGGATAAATAAAGAAAATGCAATTAAGCGGTTAAAATAAGTGATTATCAAAATAAGTCAATCTACTATTTTCGGTTCCGGCTTATCACGGGTTTCTACCTTACCAATTTCCTAAGCGATTTCGATCTCTATTCGATTCCTATGTCAATTAACAAGCGCAAAAGACATAAACTAGATTAACAATCCTATCTTCCAAATTAAGCAAACGGATTAAGTTTTCGTGAATTAAGCAAACACGAATTATAAACGCGAATTAACAACAAAGCGACGTAACGACGAATAAAAGCTAAGTATGCAATCATACGAATTTAATCAAAACAATTCTATAAACTAACAGATTCAGCAAAAGCAAATCATAGAATAGTGTTTAAAGAGAAACAAATTAGATTGATTAAATAAAATCCTCAAAGCGTTGGAACGCGATTACAGCAGAATGACTCTTAGGAATTAGCTCTCCATGGTTCTCTCAAAGCTCCGAATGTATTCTTCGTGAAAATGTAACTAGGTGAACAATAACACGAGTATTTTTACTTTAAAAAGAAAGCAAATTCGGGTCATAACCCAACTGGGTCGAAAACATAACCGAGGCCCAATACATGACCCAACACTAAAATAAAATTCTAATGCAGTAACTTCAAACGGAATTCTGGAATTTTGGGCTCCGAATCTGACTTCGACTCCAACACGAAAGTCGTAGCTCTCTCTCTTAGCTTTCCGGCGATTTTTAGAACGCCTCAAACGGATTTCCGGAACTCTAGTTATGATCGTTTCCGTGCAGACTGCTAAAGCTGAAAAATAAGTGCGGAAATCAAATTAAGCCAAAAATAAAATAAAATATAAAAACAAAATAAAACATAAAAATAATCAAGATAAAGTAAGAAATGCCTAAGTAAAAATATAGGAGCAAGGGCATAAATATGCACTGATCACTCATCACGCTGGGAGCGCTTAAAGCGTCTCCCCATTGGACACAAACTTTAGGATCTATGACATTTTGATATTAATGATTATAGGAATACCTTAACGAATATAATGAGAAAGATTTTTAGACAATAACAACGATAATTCTAAAATACAAAAGTGTACAGACAAGTGTTTGACACTGGTTGGCTTGTGGATTTTTCTCAACCGGTACTCGTAATGTCTTGAAAACTCTTCGAATGGGGATAAAAAGAAATAATCTTCTTATAGGATGATATATTTGTGATCATAGTCTATATATAGAATGATAATCATTTAGAATTCTCATTATTTCGAAATGGATTATCTTGACATCCACTTATATTTAAGCACATATTCAATTAAATAATTAATTATTAAATATAATTAATTATTTTATTTACTTACTCAACCGATTAAGATTCTTATATATATATATAATATATATATATATATATATATACTATATATATATATATATATATATATTATATTATATATAATATATATATATATATATATATATATATATATATATATATATATATATATATATATATATATATATATATAATATATATATATATATATATATATATATATATTGCTCTGTCCCGCTCATCACACGGGGTCGGCCCAACCCATCTCTCCGTCGTGGAGGGCCTAACTCATTGATCAGTTGTCGCGCGCAGATCAAAACGAGTGTTTTTGATGAAAACGTAATACAGCGACAATTCAACTCGGATATCGTCTCAAGGATTCTTTTATGTGATTAATCTACCAAATTCGAAATGGAGGGGGAGTTGTTTTGGTTTCTGATCGGATAAATAAAGAAAATGCAATTAAGCGGTTAAAATAAGTGATTATCAAAATAAGTCAATCTACTATTTTCGGTTCCGGCTTATCACGGGTTTCTACCTTACCAATTTCCTAAGCGATTTCGATCTCTATTCGATTCCTATGTCAATTAACAAGCGCAAAAGACATAAACTAGATTAACAATCCTATATTCCAAATTAAGCAAACGGATTAAGTTTTCGTGAATTAAGCAAACACGAATTATAAACGCGAATTAACGACAAAGCGACGTAACGACGAATAAAAGCTAAGTATGCAATCATACGAATTTAATCAAAACAATTCTATAAACTAACAGATTCAGCAAAAGCAAATCATAGAATAGTGTTTAAAGAGAAACACATTAGATTGATTAATAAAATCCTCAAAGCGTTGGAACGCGATTACATCAGAATGACTCTTAGGATTAGCTCTCCATGGTTCTCTCAAAGCTCCGAATGTAATCTTCGTGAAAATGTAACTAGGTGAACAATAACACGAGTATTTTTACTTTAAAAAGAAAGCAAATTCGGGTCATAACCCAACTGGGTCGAAAACATAACCGAGGCCCAATACATGACCCAACACTAAAATAAAATTCTAATGCAGTAACTTCAAACGGAATTCTGGAATTTTGGGCTCCGAATCTGACTTCGACTCCAACACGAAAGTCGTAGCTCTCTCTCTAGCTTTCCGGCGATTTTTAGAACGCCTCAAACGGATTTCCGGAACTCTAGTTATGATCGTTTCGTGCAGACTGCTAAAGCTGAAAAATAAGTGCGGAAATCAAATTAAGCCAAAAATAAAATAAAATATAAAAACAAAATAAAACATAAAAATAATCAAGATAAAGTAAAGAAATGCCTAAGTAAAATATAGGAGCAAGGCATAAATATGCACTGATCACTCATCACGCTGGGAGCGCTTAAGCGTCTCCCCATTGACACAAACTTTAGGATCTATGACATTTTGATATTAATGATTATAGGAATACCTTAACGAATATAATGAGAAAGATTTTTAGACAATAACACACGATAATTCTAAAATACAAAAGTGTACAGACAAGTGTTTGTCACTGGTTGGCTTGTGGATTTTTCTCAACCGGTACTCGTAATGTCTTGAAAACTCTTCGAATGGGGATAAAAAGAAATAATCTTCTTATAGGATGATATATTTGTGATCATAGTCTATATATAGAATGATAATCATTTAGAATTCTCATTATTTCGAAATGGATTATCTTGACATCCACTTATATTTAAGCACATATTCAATTAAATAATTAATTATTAAATATAATTAATTATTTTATTTACTTACTCAACCGATTAAGATTCTTATATATATATATATATATATATATATATATATATATATATATATATATATATATATATATATATATATATATATATATATATATATATATATATATATATATATATATATATATATATATATATATATATATATATATATATATATATATATATATATATATATATATATATATATATATATATATATATATATATATATATATATATATATATATATATATATATATATATATATATATATATATATATATATATATTTATATATATATATATATATATATATATATATATATATATATATATATATATATATATATATATATATATATATTATATATATATATATATATATATTGCTCTGTCCCGCTCATCACACGGGGTCGGCCCAACCCATCTCTCCGTCGTGGGAGGGCCTAACTCATTGATCAGTTGTCGCGCGCAGATCAAAACGAGTGTTTTTGATGAAAACGTAATACAGCGACAATTCAACTCGGATATCGTCTCAAGGATTCTTTTATGTGATTAATCTACCAAATTCGAAATGGAGGGGGAGTTGGTTTGGTTTCTGATCGGATAAATAAAGAAAATGCAATTAAGCGGTTAAAATAAGTGATTATCAAAATAAGTCAATCTACTATTTTTCGGGTTCCGGCTTATCACGGGTTTCTACCTTACCAAATTCCTAAGCGATTTCGATCTCTATTCGATTCCTATGTCAATTAACAAGCGCAAAAGACATAAACTAGATTAACAATCCTATATTCCAAATTAAGCAAACGGATTAAGTTTTCGTGAATTAAGCAAACACGAATTATAAACGCGAATTAACGACAAAGCGACGTAACGACGAATAAAAGCTAAGTATGCAATCATACGAAATTTAATCAAAACTATTCTATAAACTAACAGATTCAGCAAAAGCAAATCATAGAATAGTGTTTAAAGAGAAACAAATTAGATTGATTAAATAAAATCCTCAAAGCGTTGGAACGCGATTACAGCAGAATGACTCTTAGAATTAGCTCTCCATGGTTCTCTCAAAGCTCCGAATGTATTCTTCGTGAAAATGTAACTAGGTGAACAATAACACGAGTATTTTTACTTTAAAGAGAAAGCAAATTCGGGTCATAACCCAACTGGGTCGAAAACATAACCGAGGCCAAATACATGACCCAACACTAAAATAAAATTCTAATGCAGTAACTTCAAACGGAATTCTGGAATTTTGGGCTCCGAATCTGACTTCGACTCCAACACGAAAGTCGTAGCTCTCTCTCTTAGCTTTCCGGCGATTTTTAGAACGCCTCAAACGGATTTCCGGAACTCTAGTTATGATCGTTTCCGTGCAGACTGCTAAAGCTGAAAAATAAGTGCGAAATCAAATTAAGCCAAAAATAAAATAAAATATAAAAACAAAATAAAACATAAAAATAATCAAGATAAAGTAAATAAATGCCTAAGTAAAAATATAGGAGCAAGGGCATAAATATGCACTGATCACTCATCACGCTGGGAGCGCTTAAGCGTCTCCCCATTGACACAAACTTTAG
Source organism: Lathyrus sativus (assembly GCA_963859935.3). Taxonomy (NCBI): domain Eukaryota; kingdom Viridiplantae; phylum Streptophyta; class Magnoliopsida; order Fabales; family Fabaceae; genus Lathyrus; species Lathyrus sativus. The sequence goes on from OZ012739.1 coordinate 328,061,936, forward strand.
GATCTATGACATTTTGATATTAATGATTATAGGAATACCTTAACGAATATAATGAGAAAGATTTTTAGACAATAACAACGATAATTCTAAAATACAAAAGTGTACAGACAAGTGTTTGACACTGGTTGGCTTGTGGATTTTTCTCAACCGATACTCGTAATGTCTTGAAAACTCTTCGAATGGGGATAAAAAGAAATAATCTTCTTATAGGATGATATATTTGAGATCAAAGCCTATATATAGAATGATAATCATTTAGAATTCTCATTATTTCGAAATGGATTATCTTGACATCCACTTATATTTAAGCACATATTCAATTAAATAATTAATTATTAAATATAATTAATTATTTTATTTACTTACTCAACCGATTAAGATTCTTATATATATATATATATATATATATATATATATATATATATATATATATATATATATATATATATATATATATATATATATATATATATATATATATATATATATATATATATATATATATATATATATATATATATATATATATATATATATATATATATATATATATATATATATATATATATATATATATATATATATTCCTCTGTCCCGCTCATCACACGGGGTCGGCCCAATCCATCTCTCCGTCGTGGAGGGCCCAGCTCATTGATCAGTTGTCGCGCGCGGATCAAAACGAGTGTTTTGATGAAAACGTAATACAGCGACAATTCAACTCGGATATCGTCTCGAGGATTCTTTTATGTGATTAATCTACCAAATTCGAAATGGAGGGGGAGTTGGTTTGGTTTCTGATCGGATAAATAAAGAAAATGCAATTAAGCGGTTAAAATAAGTGATTATCAAAATAAGTCAATCTACTGTTTTCGGTTCTAGCTTATCACGGGTTTCTACCTTACCAATTTCCTAAGAGATTTCGATCTCTATTCGATTCCTATGTCAATTAACAAGCGCAAAAGACATAAACTAGATTAACAATCCTATATTCCAAATTAAGCAAACGGATTAAGTTTTCGGTGAATTAAGCAAACACGAATTATAAACGCGAATTAACGACAAATCGACGTAACGACGAATAAAAGCTAAGGATGCAATCATACGAATTTAATCAAAACAATTTTATAAACTAACAGATTAAGCAAAAGCAATTCATAGAATAGTGTTTAAAGAGAAACGAATTAGATTGATGAAGTAAAAACCTCAAAGCGTTTGAACGCGATTACAGCAGACTGACTCTAAGGAATTAGCTCTCCATGTTTCTCTCAAAGCTCCGAATGTGTTTTTCGTGAAAATGTAACTAGGTGAACAGTAACACGCGTATTTTCCCCTTAAAAAGAAAGCAAATTCGGGTAATAACCCAACTTGGTCGAAAACATAACACAGGCCCAATACATGACCCAACACTAAAATAAAATTCTAATGCAGTAACTTCAAACGGAATTAGGGAATTTTGCGCTCCGAATCTGACTTCGACTCCAACACGAAAGTCGTAGCTCTCTCTCTTAGCTTTCCGGCGATTTTTAGAACGCCTCAAACGGATTTCCGGAACTCCAGTTATGATCGTTTCCGTGCAGACTGCTAAAGCTGAAAAATAAGTGCAGAAATCAAATTAAGCCAAAAATAAAATAAAATATAAAAACAAAATAAAACATAAAAATAATCAAGATAAAGTAAAGAAATGCCTAAGTAAAAATATAGGAGAAAGTGCATAAATATGCACTGATCACTCATCACGCTGGGAGCGCTTAAGCGTCTCCCCATTGACACAAACTTTAGGATCTATGACATTTTGATATTAATTATTATAGGAATACCTTAACGAATATAATGAGAAAGATTTTTAGATAATGGAAACGATAATTCTAAAATACAAAAGTGTACAGACAAGTGTTTGACACTGGTTGGCTTGTGGATTTTTCTCAACCGGTACTCGCAATGTCTTGAAAACTCTTCGAATGAGGATAAAAAGAGATAATCTTCTTATAGGATGATATATTTGAGATCATAGCCTATATATAGAATGATAATTATTTAGAATTCTCATTATTTCGAAATGGATTATCTTGACATCCACTTATATCTAAGCACATATTCAATTAAATAATTAATTATTAAATATAATTAATTATTTTATTTACTTACTCAACCGATTAAGATTCTTATATATATATAAATATATATATATATATATATATATATATATATATATATATATATATATATATATATATATATATATATATATATATATATATATATATATATGTATTATATATATATATATATATATATATATATATATATATATATATATATATATATATATATATATATATATATATATATATATATATATATACATATATATATATATATATATATATATATATATATATATATATATATATATATATATATATATATATATATATATATATATATATATATATATATATATATATATATATATATATATATATATATATATATATATATATATATATATATATATATATATATATATATATATATATATATATATATATATATATATATATATATATATATATATATATATATATATATATATATATATATATATATATATATTGCTCTGTCCCGCTCATCACACGGGGTCGGCCCAATCCATCTCTCCGTCGTGGAGGGCCTAGCTCATTGATCAGTTGTCGCGCGCGGATCAAAACGAGTGTTTTTGATGAAAACGTAATACAGCGACAATTCATCTCGGATATCGTCTCAAGGATTATTTTATGTGATTAATCTACCAAATTCGTAATGGAGGGGGAGTTGGTTTGGTTTCTGATCGGATAAATAAATAAAATGCAATTAAGCGGTTAAAATAAGTGATTATCAAAATAAGTCAATCTACTGTTTTCGGTTCTGGCTTATCACGGGTTTCTACCTTACCAATTTCCTAAGAGATTTCGATCTCTATTCGATTCCTATATCAATTAACAAGCGCAAAAGACATAAACTAGATTAACAATCCTATATTCCAAATTAAGCAAACGGATTAAGTTTTCGTGAATTAAGCAAACACGAATTATAAACGCGAATTAACGACAAAGCGACGTAACGGCGAATAAAAGCTAAGGATGCAATCATACGAATTTAATCAAAACAATTCTATAAACTAACAGATTAAGCAAAAGCAATTCATAGAATAGTGTTTAAAGAGAAACGAATTAGATTGATAAAGTAAAAACCTCAAAGCGTTTGAACGCGATTACAGCAGACTGACTCTAAGGAATTAGCTCTCCATGTTTCTCTCAAAGCTCCAAATGTATTTTTCGTGAAAATGTAACTAGGTGAACAGTAACACGCGTATTTTTCCCTTAAAAAGAAAGCAAATTCGGGTCATAACCCAACTTGGTCGAAAACATAACACAGGCCCAATACATGACCCAACACTAAAATAAAATTCTAATGCAGTAACTTCAAACGGAATTATGGAATTTTGGGCTCCGAATCTGACTTCGACTCCAACACGAAAGTCGTAGCTCTCTCTCTCTTAGCTTTCCGGCGATTTTTAGAACGCCTCAAACGGATTTCCGGAACTCCAGTTATGATCGTTTCTGTGCAGACTGCTAAAAAGCTGAAAAATAAGTGCAGAAATCAAATTAAGCCAAAAATAAAATAAAATATAAAAACAAAATAAAACATAAAAATAATCAAGATAAAGTAAAGAAATGCCTAAGTAAAAATATAGGAGAAAGTGCATAAATATGCACTGATCACTCATCACGCTGGGAGCGCTTAAGCGTCTCCCCATAGACACAAACCTTAGGATCTATTACATTTTTATATTAATGATTATAGGAATACCTTAATGAATATAATGAGAAACATTTTTAGACAATGACAACGATAATTCTAAAATACAAAAGTGTACAGACAAGTGTTTGACACTGGTTGGCTTGTGGATTTTTCTCAACCGGTACTCGTAATGTCTTGAAAACTCTTCGAATGGGGATAAAAAGAAATAATCTTCTTATAGGATGATATATTTGTGATCATAGTCTATATATAGAATGATAATCATTTAGAATTCTCATTATTTCGAAATGGATTATCTTGACATCCACTTATATTTAAGCACATATTCAATTAAATAATTAATTATTAAATATAATTAATTATTTTATTTACTTACTCAACCGATTAATATTCTTATATATATATATATATATATATATATATATATATATATATATATATATATATATATATATATATATATATATATATATATATATATATATATATATATATATATATATATTTATATATATATATATATATATATATATATATATATATATATATATATATATATATATATATATATATATAGATATAGATATAGATATATATATATATATATATAGATATATATATTGCTCTGTCCCGCTCATCACACGGGGTCGGCCCAATCCATCTCTCCGTCGTTGAGGGCCTAGCTCATAGATATATATATATATATATATATATATATATATATATATATATATATATATATATATATATATATATATATATATATATATATATATATATATATATATATATATATATATATATATATATATATATATATATATATATATATATATATATATATATATATATATATATATATATATATATATATATATATATATATATATATATATATATATATATATATATATATATATATATATTTATATATATTTATATATATATATATATATATATATATATATATATATATTTATATATATATATATATATATATATATATATATATATATATATATATATATATATTGCTCTGTCCTGCTCATCACACGGGGTCGGCCCAATCCATCTCTCCGTCGTGGAGGGCCTAGCTCATAGATCAGTTGTCGCTCGCGGATCAAAACTTTGTTTTTGATGAAAACGTAATACAGCGACAATTCAACTCGGATATTGTCTCAAGGATTCTTTTATGTGATTAATCTACCAAATTCGAAATGGAGGGGGAGTTGGTTTGGTTTCTGATCGGATAAATAAAGAAAATGCAATTAAGCGGTTAAAATAAGTGATTATCAAAATAAGTCAATCTACTGTTTTCGGTTCCGGCTTATCACGGGTTTCTACCTTACCAATTTCCTAAGCGATTTCGATCTCTATTTGATTCCTATGTGTTGCACCCTAAAATTTGCTCAACCTTATTCACTTGGTTTATGTTTCAATATCATTAGCATTTGCATATAGAGGCATGTACATAGACTAATCATCTGCATAACATAGCATGGCAAGGCATCTAACAGGGGATCAAGCATTATTCTCATCTCTAGAGGCCTATCCAGAGGTTATTATCCTAATTCAATCTCATTCAAGTCATCAAGAAAGAATTTGAAAGCAGGGAGTTCAGTGGATCAAGCACTGAGTATATCTCCTAACTGAGGGTGTCTGAGGATCAACAAGGGAATTATGAGTTGTGAATTGAGAGCATGGGGAGTATCTATACATCTTGGAGGACTTAGAAAGTCATGTGGAGAAGGAAACAAGTTGTTGATGTGATCACAAGCATTGCAGTTGAAGACAGTCAACTAGGGTTTCATCTGGGTCAACCCTAGGTCAACCCTAGGTCAATTGACTGATTGAAAAGCATTAAGGGCTATTGGAGAGATGGGGGGTTCATCATTTGACATGGAGAGTAAGGATATGTTGTTGTGATAAGAAGAATTCAAGAGAAATCAAGGAGAAGAGGAGTTTCTAAATTAGGGTTTCTGTGTAAAATCCCCTAGTTTAGGTCAAATTTCCAAGCAAGATAAGTCAAAATGCAAGGTTCAAATGGATCCTTGGCCAACATGGAACTTGTATAGGATCTCAAGACCTTTAATTTGAGTGGTGGAAGACATCAAGGAGATTTATAGAACTCAAGTTATGGTCCTTGCAAGTTACAGGTCATCTGAGGTATCTGAAATTTTGTCTGTGAAAGTGACTTGACTTCCAAGCAATTTTTACCCCTCAAGGAGATTTCAAATGAATTTCTTGTCAACATAAGAATTGTTCCTCATTGTTTTAGCTTTCTAGAATGGTATGGTATGCCTTCATATGATTTGTGGAACTCTACTTATAGTCTTGGCAAGCAAAGGGTATTTTGGTCATTTGTCAGTTATAGGTCATTTTTAAGCAAAGGCCATATCTCCTATTTCCAAGCCTCAAATGAAAAAATTCAAAACATGAAAGTTGTTCAAAATGTGATTTTAAGTCAAGAAAGAAGGTCATGAATGATTGGAAAAGCTCATAGCATGGATTTTCATGATTGATCAAAAGATGAACTAAAAAGGGCTTATAAGTTGAAAAAGTTGAATTTGGAAATTGGTTTGGAGGATCTAGAAATCCAAAATAGGTCATCCAATATATCATTTTGATTGGAAACCTCATTTTAAAGACATTGGTTCATCCACATTTTTAAGTTTAAGCTTAAAAATGGGACTTCCTTTGTAAATTTGCTTCTTGCCTCATAAGGTAGCATGGCAAAACCCCAAATAAACAAGGAATCAATGGGCAAGCTTGCAAAGTTTTCAGTTCAATCAAAATACCATCTAAGGAGAATTTCAAAGGAGAAGTGAGGAGTGTGCAAGCTTGAAAAAAGAATGGCATATGCTTAGCATGGAATCAAAAATCTCATGAAGTGAGATATCCAATTTCTCATTGGATTGTTCCAGTCCCTTCTAGATCATTCTTACACCATCTATAAGTAATTTGGGATGTGCTCAGATGCAGAGGTTAGAGAGAATTGCTGCAGAAAGAGAGATTGAAATCAAATTTCTTCCATAACAAGTCATTTTCCAATTCTTCATTTCTTCCCCATTCTGTTCAATTTCTTGATCTGATTCAATTCTATCATCATCATTGAGTGTGTAACAATCAAAATCAGAGGAAATTCAGGTCCAAATCGTGTTCTGTATATTGAGTTTGGCAGCTTGCAGCTTCAGGTCCATTTCCAAGATTCAAGCACAATCAACCCTAACTAGTGCAAACAGAAGCAAGCTCTGGTGTCACTGAATGTTTCTGCACGAGTACAAGCATTGATTTGAAGGATTCCCCTATCTGGTTCACTCATTTTACCAGGTTTTCATCTTGACCTCTACACTCTAATTTATGCATAGTTCATCAAGGTTAATAGGTTAGAATGATAGGGAATAAGTAGTAGATCGTTTCTGGAAAGTATGGATCGATTTGGTGATGTTTTTTAGGTTGGCATAATTTCTGTTAGAAGCAAGAACTCTTCGAATTAGGAGTGTTAGGCTTAGTTCTTTAGGGGGAAATGATCTAGGTGAAGAGAGGAGCATGCTTGTGCCATCAATTTTGAAGATCGTGAGAATCAGTTCTTGATCTTTTCTTGGAGGTAGCTAGCGGGTTTAGGGTTAGAGGAGATTTCAGTTAGTTGTGACACCATGGTTGGATTCCTGGTAAGTTTTGGAGTGGATTTGGTTTTTATATGTTGGCATTCCATGGAGAATCGAGGGAGTTAGGGTATGGATCAGTTGGTGTGTTCATCCATGGAGTTCCTTCCAAGCCCTGAACCAAGGAGGAAGACGATCTCATCACCCTCAGATCACCTTTTGACCAGTTGACTGACCTTTGATCCAACGAACGAGATTTAAACTTCGTTTATGAGGGAAAGGCTGAGCTAGGACCAAACGCTGCGTTTCATTAAGTTAGCAGCTTTGGGCTTGGATTCAGTATTACTATTCGCACCCCACCTTCCTCAGCCCAACTGAATATGAACTGCGCGCCTTTACTATTTACACCCCTCTGGCTATTTCTTTCCATTTTCTTTTTATTTTCTTTATATTTTTCATGCATCTTATAAAATTCATAATAAATAGCAAAATAATCATTTTTAATTCATTCTTTTGGCATTATTTTCTTTGGGATGTCTAGAAAATTATAAAAAATAAAAATTGCATTTTATTTTTTGTTTGATATTTTTCCCATATTTTCTAAATAAATAGCATTTTAAATAGTCTCATTTCATACATGATTTTGTTAATTTTTGTTCTATTAGATGCTTTAATATTTTTTGTCCATTCTTTTTAGGTTGTTTAGTCTAGACATTGAACTTGTAGAAACAATTTAGTTCCCTTTTTTAGAAGTTAATTTTAGGTGCTTAGTGTGGTTGTGAATGACATGATAAAATTAGGGTTTTTTAGGTGATGACTTAGGAGGTTTGATTCTTTCCCTTAGGACTTAGGGTTTAACTAGATTAGTTATGGGGCTATAGGGGCTATGGGTAGTTATTAGATCCCTTAGAGAAAAAGTCAGGGCTCCCCTACTGCTATTAATGTACTGTATATCTGATTGACTGGTGTGGTGTGCCCTCTGGGGATTATTGATTTGTCTGTGTGGGTATTGGGATTGTCTGGGGATTTGGGAGAGCTGAAGACTTGAGAAGATGAAGCCATTGGAGATTCAGATGTTGAAGTTCAACTTCCAGAGTTGAAGAGGAGGTTCTTGCTAGCAGCTGCTGAGGAGATTAGGGTTTAGGAGCTAGGTAGAGCTCTAGATTAGAAAGCTTGTTTCTCAAACATGGATTGCCTTGTCTGCATCCATTCTTCTCTGTGATTCTGAGTCTCTCTAAGACACACACCCCCTTCCTTTGGAAGTCTTGGTGATAGTGTCTAAGAGATAGAACTCTTGAGAGAAAATGTCTTTTGTGTTAGAGGCAGTCTGTTCACCACCTTTGGTAGTCAACTGATTGCTTAACACCCAATTCACTCTTGTGATTGATCCCTCATCCTGGAGGTTTGAACTTGAAGAAAAGCCATTGCAGATAGAAGACTGATGATCAAAGCCCTTACCTGAAGATCATGAAGATGGAGATTGATGCTTGTTGAAGCCCATAGCTGATTGGAGATTACTTGGAGCCAGATGTTGATTCAGAGCTGCTGAAGCTGTTTGTTTTATTGTTGTATTTCATTTCTGATGTATTGATTGGTTTTCTGGACTGTATTGTTGGCTGTCTACCCTGCTGGGTTGAAAGTGAAGTCTGTTCACTTTTGCCTATTGTTTTCTAGGTTCGAGGTTGAGTGAGACTCCCTTGCCTCGCTTGTACTGTTGCATCCATGCATTTTACTGCTTTATTATATCTGTTATTGTTTCTGTTTCTGCCTATCCCGTAGGATCTCTGTTTCTCTCTGTGCAAGAGAGGAGCATGATAGACACTAGGTCTTAACCCATGCATGATAACATTAGGTTAGTTTGTTTCCCTTCGCAACCGTAGGTTAGAGTTCTGTCTCTTTCTTTCTCAAAACAAACAGAAAAACACAATAAAGATTTCAAACACAATAAAAGACACTTCTTTCGTAAAAGAAGGTGAACTCATCAAAGCGTCATTTTTGTCCGCCGGGACCGCTAATCAGAAAACCTTTTTCAGAAGGAATAAAATCAACCAAGGCAAGCTTGTGTCGTACGTGGCCCGAACTACGTTTGCTCTGATCTTCCATGCAGTGTGGAAGTACGTAGGCATAGGATGCGATATCCTAGCGAGCAACCTTCCCCTCCTTTCCCGTAGGTAGGCGAACTACGTTGACTCTGATTTCTCGTTCCAGACGGGAATACGTAGGCATAAAGTGCGATACTTTGCCGAGTCATTTTTATTTCCATTTTATTTTCTTTTTAACCCTTGACCTATAGAGTAGATAGAATAACAATCCATACCCGAAAACAAGCGTGGATCCCGTCGAGTACGACGGACGTGAGGGGTGCTAATACCTTCCCCTTGCGTAACCGACTCCCGAATCCAGGTTTTGGTTGCGACGACCATACCTTTCCCGTGTTGTGCGAGGTTTACTCTGAGCGTTTCCTTTCCCTCCCGTGGGATAAATAACGCACGGTGGCGACTCTTCTGTTCAGCCGGCGCCGATTTTCGCAGCAGCGACAGCTGGCGACTCTGCTGGGGATCCAACGTCCCCTGGCTGCTAAGGACTGCGATAGTTCTTATGCATTTGGGATCCAACGTCCCTTAAGAGAGTCAATCCTAACGCTTGTTTTCCCGTCGAGGATTTTGTATGGAGTTATTTTATATTTCTAACCTTGTATTTTCAGCTTTATATATTGTTTATTATTGTTGTATCTGGGGTGTGACGGGTGTTCTGATATTGAGTGAGAAGCCGGACCTGGGCTTGAGTGCACCTAGAATTAGAGTAGAAATTAGTGGGCGCCCGCTTGCTTTGCTTGCTTCGGTGTCCCATGAAATCTACACTCAGACGAGGTTCCTCTGGTTGGCCTCCTGCCCCTTCCTTTGGTTGGCGTGGGTTGCTGGTTAGTTGGATTGTCGACTCTGGGGACCGATCATTTGGAAGTTGGCTAAGTGAGGCCTCTTCAGGAATTGATGATGCCACTCCTTCTGGGAATCGTATCATCAACCCTGAAAGTCTGTGACGCCGACGACCGCATAGGATGCCGTACCTTGTGCCAGTTATAGGGCCACCCACCTGTGAGGGGATTCAGGGTTATGCAGGTAACTAGACCTTCAGACCACCGGTTTGTTTCTTGATCAGGATCCTGGATATTTATGGAGGGTTCTAAGGTCTGTCAGAGACCAAGTGGAGATGTGTTCTGAGGTCTGTCAGAGACCAGGTGAAGATGTGTTCTAAGGTCTGTCAGAGACCAGTTGGTGTGTTCCGAGGTCTGTCAGGGACTAGTGGGAGATATGATTTGAGGTCTGCCAGAGACCATTCAGGTTATGATTATGGGGTCTATCAGAGACCAATATTGGAGCTTTGTTTGAGGTATATCTGAGACCAGGGCTTGAGGACTTCTGGATGGTCTATCTGAGACCTTTCTTGATTGGGTTCAGGCTATTCAGCTACAGCTTTGGTCCCTGTTGCATGTTACTTGCATCGCATCACTGCATATCCATTACCATTTGCATTTCACTAACGTGTGTCTGTGCTGCAGGTGCATTTGCATTTCCCTAGTTCTAGTACCCAGACTTCTGAGTGTTTGATCATGACTAGCTTAAGGAGAACGGTTGCTTACAAATTGCCTATGCCTGATATTGTTCCTCTACTTGGGTTGATCTCTCTTGCGGATGAGGGTGTTCGTAGGAGCTTCCGGATGAGCTATGGTAGATTACTGAGATTGGTGTGCAAACCTACAGAGGTAGAGTTAGATGGGCTGTATGCTCTGATGCAATTCTACGACCCTGCTTTGAGATGCTTTACGTTCTCTGACTTTATTATGGGACCAGCCCTGGAGGAATACGCTGAGTATGTTGAGCTGCCCGTGCAGAACCAGGTTCCATTCATCCATTCTGGCGCCAAGCCCAAGCCGGAGGACTTGGCAAAGGCTTTGCATATTGACGCTTCTGAACTTATGACTACTGTTTCCCGTGGAGTTCCAGGTTTCTCACTTCAGTTCTTAGTTGGTAAAGCCCAGGAGTACGCCAAGAGCGGGTGCTGGGTTGCTTTCAATGCTGTGTTGGCTTTGTGCATTTATGGCATAGTTCTGTTTCCCAGCATACCGGATTTTGTGGACTTTGATGCTTTCTACTTGTTTGCCGTTGGTAATCCTGTACCTACCTTACTCGGAGATCTCTACCACTCACTGCACTACAAGAATGAGAAGGGAAGAGGAAAGAATGTTCATCTTTGTGTACCCTTGTTGAGTATGTGGTTTGAGAGTCACCTTCCTAAGAGAGGATCTGTTGCAGAGACTACAGTCCCAGTTGGTTGGCCGGAGCGCCTGATGAGGCTATCGTCGGAAGATATGGAGTGGTTTGATCGAGACCTGTTGGGATCTGAGCTCATCTTCAGTTGTTCTGGGTACCCTAATGTGCCGTTGATAGGAAGAAAAGGGTGTATCAATTACAACCCTTCTCTATTCATTCGCCAGTTCGGGTATGCACTGAAGAACCCGCCTCAGGAGGAAGAAGTACAGGAATCTCTGTACTTCACAGGTGAAGTGAAGGGGGAGTTATTAGCCAAGTTGCAACATGCCTGGACACGTATTAACCGCAGAGGGAAGCCGTTGTTAGGAAAGAATGACTGTCAGGCCTATGCACCTTATAGAGTTTGGATTCAGGAGAGGGCTAGTCAGTTGAGGATGCCGTTTCCAGACGCACCAATTCTTGTTCCCATTCCGGTAGCGGAGCCAACTACTGTTTCTAGGGAAGTCTACGAGCAAGTTGTGAAGGAAAAGGAAGCCTTGGTGAAGATTAATGAAGGGTTAGAGCAAGAGTTAGCCCAGGTACGCAGTGAGAAAAACAAGGCCGTGTATGCTTTCCAACAGCAGATTGAGCTAACGAACAGATTAGGGGCTGAGTTGGCTGAGGAGAGGAAGAAGCGCGAACGTCTGGGGCAAGAGTTCAGAAGCTCCCATGACATGCTGGAAGCCAAAAAGAAGGCGCTCGACGCAGCACACCGAGAAATCTCCTCTTGCAATAAGACTTGGAATGCTACTCTCACCAACAATAAGATGAGAGAAGATAAGCTGAAGCAGCAAATCTCTGACCTCGAAGAGAAGTTGAAGTCTAGCATCAAGAAGTGTGAGGAAGAGGTAATGACCCGGTATAGTGTCCAGCATGCACTGAACAAGGCAATCAAATCCAGAGATGAAGCGGTGTCTCAGAAGCGAAAGCTAGAAGATTGCTTCGGGGAAGCCACATGGGAAGAAACTGCTGAAGACGTGCGACGTGTCCTCAAGAGGAGAAACCAGCTTGTTGAAGGGCTGCTTGATCGACCAAGCCATCCGGAGACCAAGAAGTTGATAGAAGAGTACCAGACTTTTGGGAGGATTTGATCATTTCATATAGTAACTTGTATGCTTTATTTGCATAGTGCTGACCATCACCAGGATTGTTGGTTGAGGTCATGCCTTCTTATTGTACTCTCAGTAATATTGTACTCCGGGCTTATTAATTTTCCCTGCAATATATGAGGCTTTCTATGATTCAGCTCCGATATTCCTATTGTCAACACTGTCACTGCACTGGCACCTTCACACTAGAACTGGGGGAATGAATCACCCTAATGCACAGACACATTGCATTGCATTCATACGCATATTGCATTACAGGTAATTTTTGAACAAGTGTCTTATGTCCTGCTCTGTACCAGGTACTTTCCAGGATTGCAGATCAACATCCGCACCGCTATTCTACCCGCACCAACTGTCGAAGGATCATGGATCAAATGCAGAACGAGATGCAAGATGTGCGCGAGAAGCTCGCTCTCTTCATGCAGACCATGGAAGCTATTGCGAAAGGGCAGGAGAATTTGCAGGCCATGGTCCAGCCTCTGTTGGCTCGAAATACTGGTCATGGTAATGAAGATCATCAGTCGGTACGGGTCGATACTGTTCATGGAGACAGTACTCCCACGCCAGTGGCTCCGCCTGTAATCAATACACCTGCTGCTAATGTCAACAACGCTACCGCTGCTGCAAATGGTAACGTCGGAGTTGGAAATGAGACTGCTGTCCATAATGTTGAGCTGGGTGATGTCAATCTGGGTGATAATCTAGGCGGCAACGGCTTTGTCAATGCTGGATTCGGGTTCAACGATCAGGGATTCGATAACACTGGCAAGTACGACTTTAATGCTCAAGGCTTTGGGCAAGACGGTTATGGCGCGACCAATCAGGGTTACGGAGGCTTTGGAAACGGAAACGGTACTGGATTTATGGCTGGTGGTCCTGTTGGAGGTATTCAAGGGTACGGCAACAGAGGCCGAGGTCCGGGAATGAATCAGATCAGAGCAGGACGTAATAATGGATATGATGGGTATGGGGCTGGAAACGGTATGTGGCAAGAAGATCAGCAGGAAGACGCCTTCTCCGGAGGAGGTTTTGCAGGGCCGATGGATGATTCCCAGAAGATCAGAATGCTGGAAGAGCAGATGAGGGGAGTCTTAAACCAAAGTGCTGTGGGATTGGACATGGCAACCATGGGCTTGGTACCTGGTTTAAGGGTGCCAATTAAATTCAAAGCTCCTGCGTTTGACAAGTATAAAGGAGATACGTGTCCAAAAGTGCATGTACGAGCTTATTACAGAAAGATGTCTGCATACTCAACTGATGAAAGAATGCTGATGCATTTCTTTCAGGATAGTCTGTCGGGCCCTTCCCTAGAGTGGTACATGGGGTTGGAGCCAACTGATATCAAGACATGGAAGCAATTAGCAGAGGCGTTTGTAGCTCACTACAAGTATAACAGCGACTTGGCACCCAATCGGGTCCAGTTGGCCGGGCTGTCGCAAAAGAAGGGGGAGAGTTTTAAAGAGTACGCGCAAAGGTGGCGCGATATGGCTGCAAGGGTCCGTCCTCCGGTAGAAGATAAGGAAATGAATGATATGTTTGTCGGCACATTCACAGGTCTGTTTCATGATATGCTGTTTCACACGTCTCTGGCCAGTTTTTCAGACCTAATTCTGATGGGGGAAAAGATTGAACGTAACATCAAGCAAGGAAAGTTCCAAGTCGAGGAATCAACTGCATCCAGCAGTAATAGGAAAGCTTATGGTGGGCGCCGTCAGGGCGAGGCAAGCGCAGTATTTGGAGGCCGAGGCCGAGGCCGAGGCAGGGGACGAAACCAATATCGTCAGCCGCAGCAGGTGGCGAGTGTTACTATCCCGTACCAACAAACATCGGTCCAGCAACAACAACCGGTTCAGCAGCAGCCAATGCAACAGCAGCAGCAGCCTCAGCAGGGGGCGCAGCAGGCTCAGCGAAGATTCCAGGGTAATAAACCAAGGAGAGTGTTCGAGAAGCCTCCCTCAACCTACGCCGATTTGTTGCAAACATTGTTGGGATTGAATCTAGTAGAGAAAAGAACTCTGGCGCCAATAACGGGAGCTCCCCCGTTTGGCTACGATGCAAGCAGACACTGCGAGTTTCATTCTGGAGCCCCGGGTCACGATATAGAAGGTTGCCATGCTTTTAAGCATGTTGTGCAGGATCTTTTGGACAACAAGACTATCAATTTCGGAACGGCAGGTCCGAATATAGTGCAGAAACCCATGCCTAATCATGGGGCCAACGCCGTTCTGACTGAGGAAGGTTTGAACCTGATTATGAATATCGATGATTTGAAGACGCCGCTGAGCGAGATAAAGAGCCGACTGTTACAAGGAGGTGTTTACCCAGGATGTAACGAGTATTGCTTAGACTGTTGGACCCTAGCTGGGGGGTGTGAGGATTTGAAGAAAGGCATTCAGGCTTTAATTGATGAGGGCATATTGCAGTTTGACCAAGCGGCAACTGAAGAACCCGCAGGGGCGGTAGCAGATAATCAGAATGATGTGGCTACTGTGACAATTCCTCGGAAGACGATCACTATTGCAGCACCAGCTCAGCGCCCACCGATCACCATAACTAAGGTCGGGCCGATCCCGTACGAAAATACGAAAGCAGTCCCATGGTCATATGGGTTGGAAGTATATTGTGACGGAATAAAAATTGATGTTAATAAACAGCCAGCCGAGACGGTGGATAATGTTGTCGGCTCAGGAGGCATGACAAGGAGTGGCCGGATCATTATATCTCCTGAAGTGGAGGCTGAAAGACTAGCGAAAGGAAAAGGGAAAGTGGTTGAAAATGTTCCGGTGCAAGCAAGTGAAAAAGAAGCAGCCTCGAAGGATGTAGAAGAGTTCATGCGCTTGATTCGAAAAAGTGATTATAAGATTGTGGAGCATCTGCAGCAGACACCGTCCAAGATATCTATCCTGTCATTGCTGTTGTGTTCGGAAGCTCACAGAAATGCGTTGCTGAAAGTCCTGGATACTTCTTTTGTACCCCAAGACGTCTCCGTAAATCAGCTAGAAGGAGTGTTGGCACATGTGAACGCAGGCCACAGTCTGGGATTTACTGATTTCGACTTGACTCCGAAAGGGAGAGATCATAATATGGCGCTGCACGTATCTGTTGAGTGTAGAGGATCAGTAATGTCGCACGTATTGGTTGACACCGGATCATCTTTGAATGTGCTGCCCAAGAAGGCGATGATGAAGCTGGATGTTAGAGGAATTTTGTGTACACCCAGTGATTTGGTAGTCAGAGCATTTGAAGGCACGCGGAGAACAGTCTTTGGATCGATTACCTTGCCTCTGCAAGTGGGGCCGGAAGTGTTTGCAACGGAGTTTTATATCATGGATATACAGCCTGCGTACAGCTGCTTGCTTGGAAGACCCTGGATTCATGGGGCAGGAGCAGTCACGTCCACCCTGCATCAGAAGTTAAAATATATGGTCGGAGACAGCGTAGTCACCGTGTGCGGAGAAGAGGACATCCTGGTCAGCCATTTATCTTCATTTAAATATGTGGAAGTCGACGGAGAGATCCACGAGACGCCCTGCCAGGCATTCGAAGGTTTGCGCATCAAGGACAAGGGTCCCGGGCCGAGCAAAGCGTCGGAGATAGCCGTCTCGTCGTATAAAGAAGCTCAAGCTCTAGTAGAAGCAGGAGAAGCAAAGGGCTAGGGCAAAGTGCTGGACATTCCTGTGAAGATGGACCGGTTCGGGCTGGGGTACCAACCGTCGTCATCAACTCCTTCCGTGGGGGCCCCCCGTTTCAGAAAGCCAATCACCATCTCTGCCAGTGGGGTGTGTCATGAAACTGTCAATGCTGCTTCGGAGTCTGACGAAGGGGACAGCGACTGTGATATGGATGCCTGGATTTAGCCAAGCACGCCAGGACAAGGACTGTGCAACTGGTCTATTCAGGAGCTTGTTCCTGTGACTTTTAAACAGTAATGCTTTGCTTTATTAATTGTTGAACAATCTGATGTCTTGCCCGGGGCATCATGATTTGCTTAGGGCTGTGTTGTTATAAACATTGCGTGTTAATCATTAAATAAATGGCGTTTTCATGTGCAAATACTGTAATCCCTGTCTTTCTTGTTTTGTATTTTTCAATAAAATGGCAACGTGGTTATTCGCTTTATACGCATTTTGAAGCACTTAACCATTCCTTTTGCAGGATAACATTTTCAGATGACATCCTTGAACCACCTATGACTCGTCCCGACTTTGAGCACCCGGTGTTTCAGGCCGAAGAAGAGGTTGTCGAAGATAGCGACGTTCCTGAAGAACTGTCTTGGTTAGTAAAGCAAGAGGAAAGAGCCATTCTGCCTCACGACGAGGTCATCAAAATTATCAACTTGGGGTCGGAAGGGGTTGAGAAAAACATTCGTATCGGAGCCGCGCTGCAGGATGATATCAAGCGGAGACTGGTTGAAATGCTCCAAGAGTATAGTGATGTATTCGCTTGGTCGTATGAAGATATGCCAGGGCTCGATACAGATATGGTCGTGCATCGCCTGCCACTGAAAGAAGATTGCCCGCCGGTCAAACAAAAGCTTCGCAGAACTCGACCAGATATGGCAATGAAGATCAAAGAGGAGGTTCAGAAACAGTGGGACGCTGGTTTCCTGGCTGTGACGAAGTATCCTTCATGGGTTGCCAACATCGTACCAGTGCCCAAGAAGGATGGCAAGGTTCGAATGTGCGTAGATTATAGAGATTTGAATAAAGCAAGCCCAAAAGACGATTTTCCACTTCCTCACATTGACGTGTTAGTTGATAATACTGCTCAGTACTCCGTATTCTCCTTCATGGATGGCTTTTCAGGCTATAACCAGATTAAAATGGCGCCAGAGGATATGGAGAAGACTACTTTCATAACGCCTTGGGGAACATTTTGTTACAAAGTGATGCCCTTCGGTTTGAAAAATGCTGGGGCAACATATCAGCGTGCGATGACGACTCTTTTCCATGACATGATGCATAAAGAGATCGAAGTTTATGTTGACGATATGATTGCCAAATCCCAGACGGAGGAAGAGCATCTGGTGAATTTGCTGAAGTTGTTTAAAAGGCTTAGGAAGTTCAGGCTGAGGCTGAATCCTAATAAATGCACCTTCGGGGTGAGATCGGGTAAGCTGCTGGGGTTTATCGTAAGCGAAAGAGGAATAGAGGTTGATCCTGCTAAAATAAAAGCAATTCAAGAAATGCCGACGCCTAAAACAGAGAAAGAGGTGCGCGGGTTTTTAGGGAGGTTGAACTACATCGCCCGGTTCATATCTCACCTAACTGCTACGTGTGAACCATTATTCAAGTTATTGAAGAAAGATCAAGCTGTAACGTGGAACGAAAATTGTCAAAAGGCGTTCGATAAAATAAAGCAGTATTTGCAGGAGCCTCCTATTCTAATACCCCCAGTGGCAGGTAGACCCTTGATAATGTATTTGACGGTTCTTGAGGGAAGCATGGGTTGTGTTCTCGGTCAACACGACGAGACGGGGAGGAAGGAGCATGCGATCTATTACCTGAGTAAGAAATTTACAGATTGTGAATCTCGATACTCAATGCTTGAGAAAACTTGTTGCGCGCTAGCCTGGGCCGCCAAGCGTTTGCGGCAGTACATGCTGAATCATACAACCATGCTCATCTCGAAGATGGATCCTATCAAATATGTGTTCGAAAAGCAGGCGTTGTCAGGTAGAATTGCCCGTTGGCAGATGGTCTTGACTGAATATGATATTCAATACGTCTCGCAAAAGGCTATAAAGGGGAGTGTGTTGTCTGAGTACCTGGCGGAGCAGCCTATTGAAGAGTACCAATCGATGAGGTTTGATTTTCCTGACGAGGATATCATGTACCTAAAGATGAAAGATTGTGAAGATCCGTTGCCAGACGAGGGACCAGAGTTGGGGTCCAAATGGAAGATGATATTTGACGGAGCCGTGAATGCGTACGGTAGCGGAATAGGGGCAGTCATCACCACGCCACACGGGTCGCACATCCCATTTACTGCCCGATTGACCTTTGTCGTTACCAACAATGAGGCCGAATACGAAGCTTGTATAATGGGGCTTGAAGAAGCCATTGATTTGCGAATCAAACACCTAGACGTATACGGAGACTCAGCTCTGGTCGTGAACCAGATTAAAGGGGAATGGGAGACACGTCAGCCCAACTTGATACATTACATGAATTACGCAAGGAGATTGTTGCCTTTCTTCGACAAGGTTGAATTGCATCATGTACCGCGGGCAGAAAATCAAATGGCTGACGCTCTGGCCACTTTGTCTTCCATGTACAAGGTCAACTTCTGGAACGAAGCTCCCCGAATCATTATCTCTCGGCTAGACAGGCCAGCTTATGTATTTGCTATTGATGAAGCATCTGATGACAAACCGTGGTATTTCGATATCCTCAATTTCCTGAAGAATAAAGAGTATCCGGCTGGAGCATCCAGTCAAGATCAGAAGACTCTCAGGAGATTAGCGGGTAATTTCTATTTGAACCAGGATGGCGTCTTATACAGAAGGAACCACGATTTGGTGCTGCTACGTTGTGTAGACGAGAAAGAGGCAAAGCTTCTCATGGAGGAAATACACGAAGGTACCTTTGGTACGCATGCTGGTGGACATGCTATGACGAGAAAACTGCTGCGGGCAGGTTATTTTTGGCTGACTATGGAGACTGACTGTTTCAAGTTTGCGAGGAAGTGCCACAAGTGCCAAATCTATGCTGACAAGATCCATGTGCCTCCAAGTCCTCTAAATGTGATGTCATCGCCTTGGCCATTTTCAATGTGGGGAATCGACATGATTGGGAAGATCGAGCCGACAGCTTCTAACGGGCATCGGTTCATCCTAGTAGCAATCGATTATTTCACCAAGTGGGTAGAAGCGGCGTCATACGCAAATGTAACGAAGCAAGTGGTGGCCAGATTCATCAAGAGAGATATCATTTGCCGATATGGGATTCCCGAGCGGATAATCACAGATAATGGTTCAAATCTGAACAACAAAATGATGAAGGAGCTCTGTCAGAATTTCAAGATTGAACATCACAACTCCTCCCCTTACCGACCCAAGATGAATGGCGCTGTTGAGGCGGCCAATAAGAATATCAAGAAGATCGTTCAGAAAATGGTGGTGACCTATAAGGATTGGCATGAAATGCTACCTTTTGCTTTGCACGGTTATCGTACGACGGTACGCACATCAACCGGGGCAACCCCATTCTCGTTGGTATACGGAA
Organism: Lathyrus sativus; assembly: GCA_963859935.3. Taxonomy (NCBI): domain Eukaryota; kingdom Viridiplantae; phylum Streptophyta; class Magnoliopsida; order Fabales; family Fabaceae; genus Lathyrus; species Lathyrus sativus. The sequence goes on from OZ012739.1 coordinate 328,081,987, forward strand.
TGGAAGCGGTATTACCATTGGAAGTTGAGATCCCTTCTCTGAGGGTGTTGCGAGACGTTCAGCTAGACGAGGCGGAATGGGTAACAAACAGATTGAATCAACTGAGCTTAATGGATGAGAAGAGGCTAGCTTCTCTAGCATACGGTCGTTTGTACCAGAGCCGAATGAAGAAAGCGTACGACAAGAAGATACATCCGCGAAGCTTTCAGACGGGCGACCTTGTGCTGAAAAGGATTCTCCCGCCGCAAGCAGATCACAGGGGCAAGTGGACCCCCAACTACGAAGGGCCATACGTTGTCAGTAAAGTCTTTTCAGGAGGAGCGTTGTTGTTGTCCACCATGGACGGAGAAGACTTCACGTCACCTGTGAATTCGGACGCAGTTAAAAAATACTTTGCTTAAAATAGACCCGCTGGACAGAAAAAGAGAGTCCAGGCAAAAATGGGGCATCCTGGCGAACCAAAAACAGAATGAAAGGTTCGGGCAAAAGTTAGGGATAAAATTGAAAAAATGTACACCCGCGAAGTTGAAAACCTACACTGGGCGGCTTCGGCAAAAAAGGGTATCCCGGTGAACTGAAAACCCGTAAAGGGCGGTTCACGCAAAAGTTAGGGATTTGAAAAGCAAATGACTGCGGTCCGAATTTGATAATTGCAACAAGCATCAATGCGGGAGAATACATTTGAGGAGCCAGTTATCAGATACAATCTTTTCAGAAGTGGGGATACCGGGAAAGTGTTAGAGTCAGATGAGTCATAGGAGGATCAGTTCGTGGTGTTCATCTGCATCCCGTTGCCGACATGTGTACAAATTTAAGTTGTCAATATTTATTCTTCTTGTGCATACTTGTATACTTGTATATTTGCTTTGTGTAGCTTCCTCATTTCAGGAGTTACATCCCGTGTACAAAACTCCGCCCATTCAGGGGCCCGATCAATAAAACACGTTATTCAGTACTTGACACTGTTCTTTACTGTTTTGTGCATGATTAACGCCTAAGTTTGATGAAACTAGCATGAGTATAATGTCGCTAGCCCTTGCCAACAGTTGCTAAAGCTTTGAATTAACTGAAAATAACGTCACTAACCTGAGTTGATTTGGTTGCATAGGCTTGTCTTGTCTTGTTTATGTTGCTGCAGGTTTCATAACCGTACGAGGAAGATGATCGAAAGATTGCAATAACGAAAGACTCAGCCTTCACGCAGGTCATGCAGGTTCTTCCTGGAGAAGGATCGAACTCTCTAGCTAGTCGTAGCTTGTGCAAAAAAAAAAAAAAAAGAAAGGATCGACGATTCCAAGATCGTAAGGCTGTATTCAGACAGGTTCATCTTTCCCCGCAGGGTCATTCACTCTCCCCCAGCGGAGTCAGGGGATTCCCCCGAGAGAGTAGTCCCACCAGCAGAGTTCTCTCCTTGCAGCAATTGTTCTTTCCTCCCAGTGGAACCCGGAGATCAAGACTCTCCCCAGCAGAGTTGGTGGTGGGTCCTGTCATTTATTTTGTCAGGGATACCGTGTAATATCAGTTCACTCTCCAGCAGAAAGTCCAATCATACTTGGCATACCTGCTATTCCTCAGCAAAGTTATATTCTCCAGCAGGGGGTTACCTCAACAGGGTGTTTGGTTTGAGCTCCCAACTTCCCAGCATGGTTGACTTCACCCTTCCAGCATTTATTCTGCTGGAATAATTCTGTAGCATCCGGCTATCCCCAGCGGAGTCGGCATTATCTTCAGCATTTATTTTGCTGAAGCAGTTTCTGTACTCTAGCAAGTCAGGTGGAGAGAACTCTTGCTCAAATAAGCTACCAAATATTCAAGATCTCGGCGTGAGACATCCAATGATAATATCAGTTCGGCAGTATTCCCCACAGAGTTACTAGGATAAGCTTCTCTTTATTTCCAAGCAGAGTTAGTTGTCATCGGGGGTTCCATGAATCAGAATTTCAGAGGCCACCGCCGGTTATCAGAACAGGCGTCCGGTAGTTTGGTTTCCAAGTCTCCCCAGTAGAGTCCGCATCAAAGTCGCTGTCGCGTCGGTGCTAAGAAGTTTGTGGGTGGGGATCAATGGAGAACTAAGTCCTGACGTGGACAACTTATCCCTATATTGACGGGATTTCTTCAGAAGGGGGCGTCCTAACGTGGACAGATTTATTTCCCCGGATTGATGAGATGTGTTAGTCCTAACGTGGACAGATTCGGGTTCTCGGAGTTGGTGAAATGGGAAGTCATGACGTTGACAAAAGTGAGTGCCCTTTGTGATGGTGTCCTGACGCGGACCAGTTACTCTCAGCAGTTATCTTTTTTCATGTTGGCAAAGCAGGGGTCCTGACGTGGACAGATCAGACAAAGGTGTGAGTCCTGACGTGGACAAGTCGTACTTCCTCAGCAGGTCGAAGGTGCCTGAGTCCTGACGTGGACAAATCGAGACGAAAGATGGGTCCTTACGTGGACAAGTCAGTTCCTAACGTGGAAGAGTTTATTCCTAACGTGGAAAGACGAGATTCCTTACGGAAAAGAAAAATGGGTTTCCTTACGTGGAAAGATTGAGTCCTCACGCGGACATATCGAGATAGATTCCTTACGTGGAAAATTTAGTCCTGACGTGGACGGATTCAGAAAAAGAAGTATTCCTAACGTGGAAAGAAAGAGTGTATTCCTGACGTGGAAGGGGTTCAGTTCTGATAGGGACAGACTCAAAAGAAGATTTATTCCTTACGTGGAAAAATTGGGGTCCGTACGTGGACAGATTCAAGAAAAGTTGATTCCTGACGTGGAAGAATGATGTACTCCTTACGTGGAAAGGTGAGTCCTAACGTGGACAGGTTCAGAACCAAAGTTGTATTCCTTACGCGGAAAGATTGGAGTCCTGACGCGGACATGTCAAGTGGTATTGGAGTCCTTACGTGGACAGATTGATATAGTTCTCCTTATGTGGAAAGAGGATGGCTTCCTGACGTGGAAAGGTGAAAAGTTTAGTCCTGACGTGGACAGATACAGAAGAGATAATTCCTAACGAGGACAGGTGTTACTCCTAACGTGGAAGAGTTTTTCCTAACGTGGACGATTCAGTTTATGGAAATGCAGACGAATTATCCCCAGCGGAGTTGCCGAGATTTTTCTGGGTTAACAGCAAGTGGAGTCCTAACGTGGACAGGTTTTAGTTGAGATTTCTTCGTATTGATGACAGACAGAGTCCTAACGTGGACAAGCAAGCAATCTGTTATGACAGAATCCTTTTCAGAACGGTGAAGACAATCCCCAGCGTGGTCGTTACGAGATCGGTGAGCGGCTGCAAACAGTCAGATCCAGGCAGTGGATGTCGTTACCCAAACAGGGGTGCAGTTTATTTCTGCGGTTGGCAAATTTCCGGGTTTCTTAGTATTCAACCGTCTCGTACCTCGAATGTTTGAAGGCCGTTCGCTCTTCACCCAATCGGGTCCAAGTCGCTTGAATAGGGGCAGCTGTTGCACCCTAAAATTTGCTCAACCTTATTCACTTGGTTTATGTTTCAATATCATTAGCATTTGCATATAGAGGCATGTACATAGACTAATCATCTGCATAGCATAGCATGGAAAGGCATCTAACAGGGGATCAAGCATTATTCTCATCTCTAGAGGCCTATCCAGAGGTTATTATCCTAATTCAATCTCATTCAAGTCATCAAGAAAGAATTTGAAAGCAGGGAGTTCAGTGGATCAAGCACTGAGTATATCTCCTAACTGAGGGTGTCTGAGGATCAACAAGGGAATTATGAGTTGTGAATTGAGAGCATGGGGAGTATCTAGACATCTTGGAGGACTTAGAAAGTCATGTGGAGAAGGAAACAAGTTGTTGATGTGATCACAAGCATTGCAGTTGAAGACAGTCAACTAGGGTTTCATCTGGGTCAACCCTAGGTCAACCCTAGGTCAATTGACTGATTGAAAAGTATTAAGGGCTATTGGAGAGATTGGGGGTTCATCATTTGACATGGAGAGTAAGGATATGTTGTTGTGCTAAGAAGAATTCAAGAGAAATCAAGGAGAAGAGGAGTTTCTAAATTAGGGTTTCTGTGTAAAATCCCCTAGTTTAGGTCAAATTTCCAAGCAAGATAAGTCAAAATGCAAGGTTCAAATGGATCCTTGGCCAACATGGAACTTGTAGAGGATCTCAAGACCTTTAATTTGAGTGGTGGAAGACATCAAGGAGATTTATAGAACTCAAGTTATGGTCCTTGCAAGTTACAGGTCATCTGAGGTATCTGAAATTTTGTCTGTGAAAGTGACTTGACTTCCAAGCAATTTTTACCCCTCAAGGAGATTTCAAATGAATTTCTGGTAAACATAAGAATTGTTACTCGTTGTTTTAGCTTTCTAGAATGGTATGGTATGCCTTCATATGATTTGTGGAACTCTACTTATAGTCTTGGCAAGCAAAGGGTATTTTGGTCATTTGTCAGTTATAGGTCATTTTTAAGCAAAGGCCATATCTCCTATTTCCAAGCCTCAAATGAAAAAATTCAAAACATGAAAGTTGTTCAAAATGTGATTTTAAGTCAAGAAAGAAGGTCATGAATGATTGGAAAAGCTCATAGCATGGATTTGCATGATTGATCAAAAGATGAACTAAAAAGGGCTTATAAGTTGAAAAAGTTGAATTTGGAAATTGGTTTGGAGGATCTAGAAATCCAAAATAGGTCATCCAATATATCATTTTGATTGGAAACCTCATTTTAAAGACATTGGTTCATCCACATTTTTAAGTTTAAGCTTAAAAATGGGACTTCCTTTGTAAATTTGCTTCTTGCCTCATAAGGTAGCATGGCAAAACCCCAAATAAACAAGGAATCAATGGGCAAGCTTGCAAAGTTTTCAGTTCAATCAAAATACCATCTAAGGAGAATTTCAAAGGAGAAGTGAGGAGTGTGCAAGCTTGAAAAAAGAATGGCATATGCTTAGCATGGAATCAAAAATCTCATGAAGTGAGATATCCAATTTCTCATTGGATTGTTCCAGTCCCTTCTAGATCATTCTTACACCATCTATAAGTAATTTGTGATGTGCTCAGATGCAGAGGTTAGAGAGAATTGCTGCAGAAAGAGAGATTGAAATCAAATTTCTTCCATAACAAGTCATTTTCCAATTCTTCATTTCTTCCCCATTCTGTTCAATTTCTTGATCTGATTCAATTCTATCATCATCATTGAGTGTGTAACAATCAAAATCAGAGGAAATTCAGGTCCAAATCGTGTTCTGTATATTGAGTTTGGCAGCTTGCAGCTTCAGGTCCATTTCCAAGATTCAAGCACAATCAACCCTAACTAGTGCAAACAGAAGCAAGCTCTGGTGTCACTGAATGTTTCTGCACGAGTACAAGCATTGATTTGAAGGATTCCCCTATCTGGTTCACTCATTTTACCAGGTTTTCATCTTGACCTCTACACTCTAATTTATGCATAGTTCATCAAGGTTAATAGGTTAGAATGATAGGGAATAAGTAGTAGATCGTTTCTGGAAAGTATGGATCGATTTGGTGATGTTTTTTAGGTTGGCATAATTTCTGTTAGAAGCAAGAACTCTTCGAATTAGGAGTGTTAGGCTTAGTTCTTTAGGGGGAAATGATCTAGGTGAAGAGAGGAGCATGCTTGTGCCATCAATTTTGAAGATCGTGAGAATCAGTTCTTGATCTTTTCTTGGAGGTAGCTAGCGGGTTTAGGGTTAGAGGAGATTTCAGTTAGTTGTGACACCATGGTTGGATTCCTGGTAAGTTTTGGAGTGGATTTGGTTTTTATATGTTGGCATTCCATGGAGAATCGAGGGAGTTAGGGTATGGATCAGTTGGTGTGTTCATCCATGGAGTTCCTTCCAAGCCATGAACCAAGGAGGAAGACGATCTCATCACCCTCAGATCACCTTTTGACCAGTTGACTGACCTTTGATCCAACGAACGAGATTTAAACTTCGTTTATGAGGGAAAGGCTGAGCTAGGACCAAACGCTGCGTTTCATTAAGTTAGCAGCTTTGGGCTTGGATTCAGTATTACTATTCGCACCCCACCTTCCTCAGCCCAACTGAATATGAACTGCGCGCCTTTACTATTTACACCCCTCTGGCATTTTCTTTCCATTTTCTTTTTATTTTCTTTATATTTTTCATGCATCTTATAAAATTCATAATAAATAGCAAAATAATCATTTTTAATTCATTCTTTTGGCATTATTTTCTTTGGGATGTCTAGAAAATTATAAAAAATAAAAATTGCATTTTATTTTTTGTTTGATATTTTTCCCATATTTTCTAAATAAATAGCATTTTAAATAGTCTCATTTCATACATGATTTTGTTAATTTTTGTTCTATTAGATGCTTTAATATTTTTTGTCCATTCTTTTTAGGTTGTTTAGTCTAGACATTAAACTTGTAGAAACAATTTAGTTCCCTTTTTTAGAAGTTAATTTTAGGTGCTTAGTGTGGTTGTGAATGACATGATAAAATTAGGGTTTTTTAGGTGATGACTTAGGAGGTTTGATTCTTTCCCTTAGGACTTAGGGTTTAACTAGATTAGTTATGGGGCTATAGGGGCTATGGGTAGTTATTAGATCCCTTAGAGAAAAATTCAGGGCTCCCCTACTGCTATTAATGTACTGTATATCTGATTGACTGGTGTGGTGTGCCCTCTGGGGATTATTGATTTGTCTGTGTGGGTATTGGGATTGTCTGGGGATTTGGGAGAGCTGAAGACTTGAGAAGATGAAGCCATTGGAGATTCAGATGTTGAAGTTCAACTTCCAGAGTTTAAGAGGAGGTTCTTGCTAGCAGCTGCTGAGGAGATTAGGGTTTAGGAGCTAAGTAGAGCTCTAGATTAGAAAGCTTGTTTCTCAAACATGGATTGCCTTGTCTGCATCCATTCTTCTCTGTGATTCTGAGTCTCTCTAAGACACACACCCCCTTCCTTTGGAAGGCTTGGTGATAGTGTCTAAGAGATAGAACTCTTGAGAGAAAATGTCTTTTGTGTTAGAGGCAGTCTGTTCACCACCTTTGGTAGTCAACTGATTGCTTAACACCCAATTCACTCTTGTGATTGATCCCTCATCCTGGAGGTTTGAACTTGAAGAAAAGCCATTGCAGATAGAAGACTGATGATCAAAGCCCTTACCTGAAGATCATGAAGATGGAGATTGATGCTTGTTGAAGCCCATAGCTGATTGGAGATTACTTGGAGCCAGATGTTGATTCAGAGCTGCTGAAGCTGTTTGTTTTATTGTTGTATTTCATTTCTGATGTATTGATTGGTTTTCTGGACTGTATTGTTGGCTGTCTACCCTGCTGGGTTGAAAGTGAAGTCTGTTCACTTTTGCCTATTGTTTTCTAGGTTCGAGGTTGAGTGAGACTCCCTTGCCTCGCTTGTACTGTTGCATCCATGCATTTTACTGCTTTATTATATCTGTTATTGTTTCTGTTTCTGCCTATCCCGTAGGATCTCTGTTTCTCTCTGTGCAAGAGAGGAGCATGATAGACACTAGGTCTTAACCCATGCATGATAACATTAGGTTAGTTTGTTTCCCTTCGCAACCGTAGGTTAGAGTTCTGTCTCTTTCTTTCTCAAAACAAACAGAAAAACACAATAAAGATTTCAAACACAATAAAAGACACTTCTTTCGTAAAAGAAGGTGAACTCATCAAAGCGTCATTTTTGTCCGCCGGGACCGCTAATCAGAAAACCTTTTTCAGAAGGAATAAAATCAACCAAGGCAAGCTTGTGTCGTACGTGGCCCGAACTACGTTTGCTCTGATCTTCCATGCAGTGTGGAAGTACGTAGGCATAGGATGCGATATCCTAGCGAGCAACCTTCCCCTCCTTTCCCGTAGGTAGGCGAACTACGTTGACTCTGATTTCTCGTTCCAGACGGGAATACGTAGGCATAAAGTGCGATACTTTGCCGAGTCATTTTTATTTCCATTTTATTTTCTTTTTAACCCTTGACCTATAGAGTAGATAGAATAACAATCCATACCCGAAAACAAGCGTGGATCCCGTCGAGTACGACGGACGTGAGGGGTGCTAATACCTTCCCCTTGCGTAACCGACTCCCGAATCCAGGTTTTGGTTGCGACGACCATACCTTTCCCGTGTTGTGCGAGGTTACTCTGAGCGTTTCCTTTCCCTCCCGTGGGATAAATAACGCACGGTGGCGACTCTCCTGTTCAGCCGGCGCCGATTTTCGCAGCAGCGACACTATGTCAATTAACAAGCGCAAAAGACATAAACTAGATTAACAATCCTATATTCCAAATTAAGCAAACGGATTAAGTTTTCGTGAATTAAGAAAAACACGAATTATAAACGCGAATTAACGACAAAGCGACGTAACGACGAATAAAAGCTAAGGATGCAATCATACGAATTTAATCAAAACAATTCTATAAACTAACAGATTAAGCAAAAGCAATTCATAGAATAGTGTTTAAAGAGAAACGAATTAGATTGATAAAGTAAAAACCTTAAAGCGTTGGAACGCGATTACAGTAGAATGACTCTAAGGAATTAGCTCTCCATGGTTCTCTCAAAGCTCCGAATGTATTTTTTGTGAAAATGTACCTAGGTGAACAGTAACACGAGTATTTTTCCTTTAAAAAGAAAGCCAATTCGGGTCATAACCCAACAGGGTCGAAAACATAACCCAGGCCCAATACATGACCCAACACTAAAATAAAATTCTAATGCAGTAACTTCAAACGGAATTCTGGAATTTTGGGCTCCTAATCTGACTTCGACTCCAACAGGAAAGTCGTAGCTCTCTCTCTTAGCTTTCCGGCGAATTTTAGAACGCCTCAAACGGATTTCCGGAACTCCAGTTATGATCGTTTCTGTGCAGACTGCTAAAGCTGAAAAATAACTGCGGAAATCAAATTAAGCCAAAAATAAAATAAAATATAAAAACAAAATAAAACATAAAAATAATCAAGATAAAGTAAAGAAATGCCTAAGTAAAAATAAAAGAGAAAGTGCATAAATATGCACTGATCACTCATCACGCTGGGAGCGCTTAAGCGTCTCCCCATGGACACAAACCTTAGGATCTATGACATTTTTATATTAATGGTTATAGGAATACCTTAATGAATATAATGAGAAAAATTTTTAGACAATGACAACGATAATTCTAAAATACAAAAGTGTACAGACAAGTCTTTGACACTGGTTGGCTTGTGGATTTTTCTCAACCGGTACTCGTAATGTCTTGAAAACTCTTCGAATGGGGATAAAAAGAAATAATCTTCTTATAGGATGATATATTTGTGATCATACTCGTAATGTCATTTAGAATTCTCATTATTTCGAAATGGATTATCTTGACATCCACTTATATTTAAGCACATATTCAATTAAATAATTAATTATTAAATATAATTAATTATTTTATTTACTTACTCAACCGATTAATATTCTTATATATATATATATATATATATATATATATATATATATATATATATATATATATATATATATATATATATATATATATATATATATATATATATATATATATATATATATATATATATATATATATATATATATATATATATATATATATATATACATATATATATATATATATATATATATATATATATATATATATATATATACATATATATATATATATATATATATATATATATATATATATATATATATATATATATATATATATATATATATATATATATATATATATACATATATATATATATATATATATATATATATATATATATATATATATATATATATATATATATATATATATATATATATATATATATAATATATATTGAAGGTGAGATAATACTTAGAAGAGGGGGTTGAATAAGTATGATAAATTAAGACTTAAAAAATAATCACACAATTATTTTTATCCTGGTTCGTTTAAACAACTACTCCAGTCCACCCTTCCTAGAGTGATTTGCCTTTCTCAACAAGGACTTAATCCACTATTAAATCAAACTGATTACAATAGTATCACCTAAGAACAACAGTTCTTAGTCTTCTTAAGAGCTACTTATTCTAACTGAATCCTCTTAAGGAATATCCTTTACAATCAATGTAAATTAAATACAAGAGTATTAATGCTTCTATAAAGCTTTTATCACAACAGTGATTTTTCTCTTAAGTTTAAGTACAATAAGATTCTAAGAAGAATATGAAAATAATGAGAGCTTAGAATAATATGATTTCTTTTCAGCAAATTGTGTAACTGAAGAATGTGGTGAAGTTCTCCTTTTATAGGCAGCTGATCCAATGAAGCTGAGCGTTGAAAAGAGAGTCCCAAAAGGTCTGAGCCTTTTTGTCTTCACATCAAGTGACTTTTCCTAGAAGTAGATGGCACAGAAAAATCCTTTTTGTCTGTGTAAGAGTGTCTAGCACAAATAAGGAAAGAGACGTTGAATAACTCCAACGGATATATTCTTGAAAATTACTTCTTCAGCTTTCAGCAAGTTCTTCAGAGTCTGAATGGATCAGAGTCTTCTAATGAAATTCAGAACTATGTTGTATCAGAGTCTTCTGCAGCAGGTGTGCTTTCAGCGTGTTGATCATCAGAGCATTTTTGACACAGAACTTCAGTACTTGGCAGCGTTGGTACTTTCAGAAACTTCTGTAGACTAATGCTTTGAGAAACTCTTCAATCAATATTCTTCTATGCTTCAGATGCTTCAGCTTCAGATGCTTCTGATTATCTTCAGATGCTTCTGACTCAGAATGTTCTGGAGCTTCTTGCTTCAGATCCTTCTGGAGACTACGCTCAGGATCTTCTGTAAGGAGCAAACAAATTCATCTGTAAGGTGCATCTGGCGCTTCAGAGTCAGAATAACTTCTTGTATTCAAAACTGATTTGCTTCTAGAGAGTTAACATTATTTCAATCTGCAGTAAAACTCTCAAGCAAATTTTAGAGTATATAATTCTTAAATATAAATTTCCTAACAGTTATCATCAAAACAAAGAGTTATTATTAAGAACCAATCTGTGTTCTAACAATCTCCCCCTTTTTGATGATGACAAAAAGTATCAGAAATTTTATTTAACAAAGCATAAAGAATTATAACTCCCCCTGAGATGATGAATCTCCCCCTGAGTTAAATATGAACAAAGGAATAGAAACTTCCCTTTTATCTTGAGTAATCTTCAGAGTTAGATCTTGTCTGTTCTTATAACAATTTAGGGTCAGAATATCTTGCAGATATAAGATTCAGAGTTGATAAAAGATAAATGATCTGAGAGACTCAGAGATTCTTTTATAGAATATTCTTATCAAATGATTTGAAATAGTCAATTTAGATATTAGATAGAATAGATATGTCTGAAGATTCATTCTAGTGAAGTTATATTAAATAATTCAGATCTTTATTTTCTCCCCCTTTTTTGTCATAAGCAAAAAGTAAAAACTTTTAAAAAAGACAAATAAAAGGAACAATAAATAGATAATTCAATGGAGGAAAACTGATTCATTCAAAATAACAGAGCAAGAGTACATAGGTAAACATCAGAAGATATAACAATAAAAATCAGATGCAAAACAACAGATGCACAAACATTAGAATGAAAAAAAATCTAAGAGTGTTTTGACAAAAGCATCTTCAATAGGCCTGTAATCTCAGATGATGATTGCTCTTGCTTTGACATCCACTTAGTCATTGTCTCATTCTTCTCATCTTGTTTAGCCATCCAAGATTTTATTTCAGACTGACCAGCCTCCAGAGCAGCAATCTTGTTTTCAAAGTCTGGATGTTCTGACTTTATCTCAGATGAAGAAGGTGGAGGTTCTGCAGCCTGAACAGAGTCGATTGCCATAGGTTCTGGAGATCCTGAAGAGGGTTCTACCAGAGTTATAGTCAATGCATTAGCAGTTGGTTCTGTTGGAGGAGGAGGAGCATCCAAACGAAGCAGGGGTTCAGTTTTGTTGACAATCCAGAATTGAGTTCTTTCAGCTCTGAGCTTTGCGTCATCAGAACAGACGTTCTTTAGATTGGAAGCTACAGTGTTGAATCTATTGATGAATCCTTTCCAGATGATGTCAGTTTCATTTGCATCCATAGTTTCAGAGCATCTCTTCTGAACAGTACCTAAAGACATCTGTATTTCTTGCAAAAATGTTTGAAATAAATGATCAAGATTAAGTCTGGGTGGTGGTTTAAGCAAGGTTTCCAGAGTCATATGTTTAGGTTTGGGAGTTGGTGGTAGCAGTGATTTTTGGATGGAAATCAGAGGAGGGGGATAATATGGAATGAAAGGAATTTCTGGTTTTTGAGGTAAGGATCTGTTTAAAGCATTAAGCAGATTAGGTTTTGGTCTTGTGCATGGGCAAACATCATCAAAGGGTTCATTAGAGTATGGTATGAAAGCAGAGGTTGAAAGTTTATCAGATGCAACTGTGTTATCAGATGCAGGTTGCAGAGCTGAAACAACAGCTTTACCAGAGGTTGCAGATATTGTTGCTAAGGATCCTTCATTGTTCATAGATTGAATATATGAAAGGATTACAGATGGAAGGGCTTGTCTGAGTTTTGGTTTCAGAGGTTTCAGGGGTTCAGAAGGTTCAACTCTATCATAAAAATCTTTCAGTTTGAAACCATAAGATAAATTATGATAAAGAGAAGAAACTTGGGCACAAGATATACCAGATGATGATGGATTGGAAGTGGGAACAATCATCTCAAATGAAGGTGCAGGTGGAGGCAAAGGATCTGGAATAGGAGTTTTAGCAGGTATGGTTGATGCAGGTTCAGGTTCAGGTTCAGGTTGGTTCATATCAGAGTATTTGGATGGAGAGACAAGAAAATCTGGATGGATATCTGATTCAGATGAATTAGAGGATGTTGTAGGTGTACAAGAGGTAGAAGAGACTTGAAACACTGTTTTTAATGGAGTGATATCAAGAACTTCTGTCTCAGGGATATGAGTAGGTTCTGAAGGAGTATCAGATTGTTGGGATGGTGGTTCTGATGAAACAGGAGCAGAAGTTACTTTTGTGGGTTCAGAAGTAACAGGTGCAACAGGTTCAGAAGATGGATTATTTGATGGTGGTATGACAGAGTCTTTTTCTGGTTGAACTTCTGAGGTTTGGTTTTCTGGATGTTCAGAAGTTTGTGGTTGATTTTCTGTCTGTGGTTGATTAGAGTTTTGTTTATCAGAAGGTTGTTGTTGTTTTGATGACTGTGGTTCTGATGGTTGTGGTTCTGTTGGTTGTGGTTCTGTTGGTTGTGAATCTGATGGTGATGGACGTGGAATAAAGTGTTTGATGTGTATTTTGGGTTGAGGTGTTTTTGATACAGAAGTAGTGTTTTGTTTTTGAGGTGAGACAGAACTAGGGGCAGCAACAGAAGTTGTTTGAGTAACAGGTGGTTTTGGAACAGATTTAATAGTTGAATCATTAATAACAACATTTTTAGAAATAACAGAAGTCTTAGTATCTTTTAGTTTAATCCTCTTGGTAGATGCAGAGGCAGATTCTTCAGAATCCTTTCTCTTTAAGAGATTCTTGGGTTTCTCAGCAATCTTAGCCTTCTTCTGGACAGGTTCAGATTCTGCTGCAGGCTGAGTCCTTTTCCTCTGAATTGGTACTTCTTCTTCTTCTCCTGCATCTAGTAGTGGTTGTTTGACAAGCTGAAACACATTAGCTGGAACAGGTACTCCTTCCCTTTTGCATTCCTCTATATACATCAGTACTATATGTCTGGGTTCTTCAGCAAAGAATAGAGGAAACTCAGATACTGGAACCCTCTTATTCAAATCAGACATATTCAGCCTCTTAGGAGCAGTAGTGAGTTCATCTACAATCTTGAGTCTCAGAAGACTTTTAGCGTTCAGAGGCTTTCCCATAATGAACTCTAATTCCTCTGTAACCCCAGCATCGTACAGAGCAGCCACTAAACCATTTTCAGTGAGAAGATCTGAGATCAACCTTCCAAAAGGGATCCAAGTCCTGATCTTCTGGCCTTTTTCTTTTACAGATTCTCTAGATGCATTGATGTGATTCCACAGATGCATGAACAGAATGTAAGGAAGATCTACCTTGTTGCTCTGACTAAGGCAGTACATAAAATAGATCTGTTCATTGTTGACATAATCTAGGGAATTTGTTGACTTCCTGTGATGTATGCATCCCATGAAGATCTTGGCCCAGATCTTGTAATCAGGCTTCAGATCTTTGAATCTGTTAGAAGCTTGTCCAGCAGTCATAACTTCCTCATAAACCTCTTCCATATCCACACGCCCAGCTGGCAAGTGGGAAACACCATCTGTTTCTTCATAACCTATCAATCTTCTTATCAGATCCTCTGTGATGATAATCTCTTTTCCCAGCACAGATGATAAAATAAACTTGGGATACACAAATGCATGAATCCAGAATTCCTTCACAAGTAGAGGGTAAACTGGTCCAAACAACCTATCAAAGCATTTCACCCATCCTTGAGCTCTAACAATGGAGCGAAAATCAAACTCATTGTCAGCCAGAGAGTCAAATTCAACCATAGATTCACACAGCACTTCTAGTTTATCAACAGGTGTGAGAAGAGTTCTCTTTGGAGGAGAATACGGAGCAGCACCTAAGTTATTTGAAGTCACAGCAGCCATTGTAGATTGGAACTGAGCAGTTGTTGATGAAGAAGACGCCATTGAAGAATGCTTTTTCAAACACTTAGGTTTTGGGTTTTTATGCAGAGAGAACAAGAGATGAAAACGCATGTAAATTCTAAGAGTGAAAAGTGTGAAAGTGAATACACAACAAGTATTTATACTAAACACTTAGGCACATCAAAAGTCAGAAAAACACACGTTTGAGCAAGCATTAAATGAAGAGAATAAAATCATTTCAAACAATAAATGCTTCTGACAATTTGGGGGGAAAACCAAGATATTTACTATTCAAATTTCACCTCAAACGTCTCTTCAGTTATGTACACGCCACCTCTTCAGATTTTGTGTGACACGTGTTTACTTGCATGTTGTTCTGAATTCTCTCAAGAAATGAAACGTTAGCCAACGTTCAGATCTTCTAAAGATGGTTAGTTCAGAGTTTCATTCAGAAATATTAATCAGAATAGAATAAATAAACAGAAGAAATACTTCAGATGAATTAAGCATGTTTGCATCTGTAACAATTTGCTTCTGATGAATATCATTCTGGACAAAAATCCATACCAATATTTTTCAGAATAAAATTGAATCTATCTTCAACAAGGGGTTTTGTAAAAATATCTGCCCATTGATGATCTGTATCAACAAAGGCTAAATTTATGATTCCATTCTGAACATAGTCTCTGATGAAATGATGCTTAATTTCTATATGTTTTGCCTTAGAATGTAAAATGGGATTCTTGGACAAACATATAGCAGAAGTATTATCACAAAAGATAGAAATGTTACTCTAAAAAATTTGATAATCTTCTAGTTGACTTTTCATCCAGAGCATCTGCGTGCTACATCCAGCAGCATCAATGTATTCAGCCTCTGTGGTTGAAAGTGCAATTGTGGGTTGCTTCTTGTTGTACCAGGAGATTAGATTTCTTCCTAGAAATTGACAACTTCCAGAAGTACTTTTTCTTTCCACTCTGTCTCCAGCGTAGTCAGCATCACAGAATCCAACTAATTTGAAATCATCAGATTTTCTGTAACACAAACCCACATTAGAAGTACCTTTCAGATGCCTTAGAATCCTCTTGACAGCTGTCAAGTGTGATTCTCTAGGATCTGATTGGAATCTAGCATACAGACAAACACTGAATAATATGTCAGGTCTAGAAGCAGTAAGATAAAGAAGAGAACCAATCATACCTATGTAGAGCTTCTGGTCTACTTTCTTACTTACCTCTTCTTTGCCAAGTGAGCTAGTAGGATGCATTGGAGTCTTTGCCAGCTTGCTGTCAGACATGTTGAATTTCTTCAGAAGTTCTTTAACATACTTTGTCTGATGTATGTAGGTGCATTCTGGAGTTTGATTAACTTGGATTCCTAGAAAGAATCTGAGTTCTCCCATCGTGCTCATTTCAAATTCTGCCTGCATACATGTAGCAAACTCATTTCCAAGCATAATATTTGTTGATCCAAAAATAATATCATTTACATAAATTTGGCAAATTAGAAGATCTTTCTTTATTGTTTTACAGAATAGAGTTGTATCCACTTTGCCTCTGATGAAATTCTTCTCCAGAAGAAAATTACTCAATCTCTCATACCAAGCTCTGGGAGCTTGTTTTAATCCATATAGAGATTTCTTTAATTTGAAAACATGATCTGGAAATTTTTCATTTTCAAAACCAGGAGGTTGGTGGACATAAACTTCTTCTTCTATAATACCATTAAGAAAGGCACTTTTAACATCCATCTGATACAGAGTGATGTTATTCTGTGTAGCAAAGGAAATAAGAAGGCGTATAGATTCTAACCTTGCCACTGGAGCATATGTCTCAGTGTAATTAATACCTTCTTGCTGACTGTACCCTTGAGCAACCAGCCTTGCCTTATTCCTCTCAACTTCTCCTTTCTCATTTAGCTTATTTCTGAAGACCCATTTTGTACCAATAATATTGAATCCTTGAGGTCTTTGAACTAGATCCCATACATCATTTCTGCTGAATTGGTTTAGCTCTTCTTGCATGGAAATAATCCAGTCATTGTCTTGCAGAGCTTCTTCTACAGAAGATGGTTCAATTTCTGACACTAGTCTAAATAGTGATGCTTCAGATGATCTTAGATAGGATCTTGTTCTGATGGGATCATCCTTCTTTCCAATAATTACATCCTCTGGATGAGAAGCTTTAATTCTGGATGATGATCCTCTGATAATTGACTCTTCAGAAATGTTTAGATTATTCATCTGAGAAGTTAAGGGAGTGGCATCTGGAGTTGCTTCTGGTTCCTTCACTTGAAGTTTGTCTGCTTCTGGAACTTCAGAGTCAATAAAGACTACTTCCCTATCTGCAGAGTTATCAACCTGCTTTGGCTTTTTAGAGCCAAGCTTATCATCAAATCTGACATGAATGGATTCTTCCACAATCTGTGTCTCAGTGTTGTATACTCTATAGCCTTTAGAGCGTTCAGAATATCCAAGCATGAAACACTTCTGTGCTTTGGAATCAAACTTGCCCAGATTTTCCTTAGTGTTTAACATATAACAAATACATCCAAAAGGATGAAAATATGAAATGTTGGGCTTTTTGTTCTTCCACAATTCATAAGGAGTCTTCTTCAAAAGAGGTCTAACAGACACTCTGTTCTGAATGTAGCAAGCTGTATTGATTGCTTCTGCCCAAAAATGTTTTTCCAGATTTGTCTCATTGATCATGGTTCTGGCCATTTCTTGCAAAGTTCTGTTTTTCCTCTCTACAACCCCATTCTGTTGTGGAGTTCTAGGACAGGAAAAATCATGAGCAATGCCATTTTCAGAAAAATATTTTTCAAAATATTTATTTTCAAATTCACCACCATGATCACTTCTGACTTTTATAATTTTGAAATTCTTTTCATTCTGGACTTGCTTGCAGAAGTCAAAGAACACAGAATGTGACTCATCCTTGTGTTTTAAGAACTTTACCCATGTCCATCTGCTAAAGTCATCAACAATGACCAATCCATACTTCTTGCCTCTGATGGATGCAGTTTTCACTGGTCCAAACAGATCAATATAAAGTAGTTCTAATGGTTTAGAGGTAGAAACAACATTTTTTTGATTTGAAAGATGTTTTTGAAAACTTCCCTTTCTGGCATGCTTCACAAAGAGCATCTGAAGTGAACTTCAGATTAGGGAGTCCTCTGACAAGATTAAGTTTATTAATCTGAGATATACGTCTCATATTAATATGGCCCAATCTTCTGTGCCAGACCCATTGCTCTTCATTAACAGACAAGAGGCATTTAACATTTTGAACTTTAAGTTCTGAAAGATTTATTTTATAAATGTTGTTTTTCCTCTTACCACTAAATAGGATAGAGCCATCCTTCTGACTAATAGCTTTACAACATTTTTGATTAAAGGTAATATCATAACCATTGTCACTTAATTGACTTATGGACAATAAGTTATGTTTTAACCCTTCAACAAGTAAAACATTAGTAATAGAGGGAAGTTTACCATTTCCAATAGTGCCAGATCCTATGATCTTGCCCTTCTGGTTCCCTCCAAACTTCACGTCACCTCCAGATCTAAGTTCTAGGCTTTGGAACATAGACTTTTCTCCTGTCATGTGTCGTGAGCATCCAGAGTCCAGGTACCATGATTGGTGTCCTGACCTTGCTGCTAAGAACATCTGCAACAGGAATTATTTTGTTTTAGGTACCCAGATCTTCTTGGGTCCTTTGGGGTTAGTTGGTTTGTAGGTTTGCCTAAACTTCTGTTTTACAACATAATGTTTATTCTGGCTTGCCTTGGGTTTAAACACATAAGTATTCTTCTCAGAGCTTGTGTGTTTAATGTCATTCAAGTGACCAAATTTGAATTGAGAATACAGAGGTGTCTTCCTGATGAAAAGTTTGTCAACAGGTTTTGGATTGCTTCCAGATGAAGATTCATATCCAATGCCTCTTCTGTTGTTTCCACTAACACCATAGATCATGTAAGCCATCTTGCTTCTGTCTATGCTCTTAGTGAGAAATCTCTGAAAACTGGAGTCATATTTTTCTAAAATATTTTCACATGACTTAGTCTCAGATTCAGATTCTTGTTGAGTTATTTCAAAGTCATTTTTTGATTTTCAAATTTATTTCTTTTTGCTCAACAAGTTCTGTTTCAGAAGATCAATCTCAGATTCAAGATTGCTTTTCAGCTTCTTGTATTTGAGTTTGATGTTGTTATAACTTTTAAGAACTTCTGTTAAAACTTTAATGAGTTCTTCTTTGGTAAGTTTAGCCATTACCTCTTCTGCATCATCATTAGATTCAGATTCTGATTCATATCCTGAGGTACCTTCCTCTTGATCCTCTGTGCTAGCCATCAGTGCAACGTTTGCACATTCTTCTTCTAATTCAGAAGATGATTCACACTCATCTGAGTCATCCCATGTTGCCATCAGAACCTTCTTCTTTTTGTTGAACTCTTCTTGGGTTTTTCTTTCTGAAGTTTGGGGCAATCATTTTTGTAGTGCCCAGGTTCTTTGCACTCATAGCACACAACTTCTTTCTTGGCAGATCTTCTGTGACTAGAAGGTTCCTTTCTGTTATCAGATCTTCTGAAGTTGTTGAACTTCTTTCCCTTGTGCTTCCAGAGTTTGTTAATCCTTCTGGACAGCATGGATAACTCATCTTCTTCTTCAGAAGAAGATTCTTCAGAGCTTTCTTGAATGACCTGCAAAGCTTTAGTAGTTTTGTTAGATTTTAATGCAACAGATTTACCTTTATCTTTCTTCTGAGGTTCATCTTCCTCCAGCTCAATCTCATGGCTCCTTAGTGAGCTGATGAGTTCTTCTAGAGAGATCTTGTTCAGATCTTTGGCCATCTTCAGGGCAGTCACCATTGGTCTCCATCTGATAGGCAGACTTCTGATGATTTTCTTTACATGATCTGACGTAGAATATCCCTTGTCCAGAACTTTCAGCCCAACAGTGAGTATCTGGAATCTGGAGAACATGGCTTCAACAGATTCAGAGTCTTCCATTTTGAAAGCCGCATACTTCTGGATCAGAGCCAGAGCTTTTGTCTCCTTAACTTGAGAATTTCCCTCATGAGTCATTTTAAGGGATTCAAACATATCAAAAGCAGTCTCCCTGTTTGTAATTTTCTCATACTCTGTATGTGAAATAGCATTCAGTAATATAGTCCTGGCTTTGTGGTGATTTCTGAAGTCTTTCTTCTGAGCATCTGTCATAGATTTTCTATCAATCTTTTTGCCATCCCATCTGTGGGATGTACATATCCATCTATGACAAGATCCCATAGATCAACATCATATCCTAGGAAAAACTCTCAATTCTGTCTTTCCAGTAGTCAAATTTCTCCCCATTAAACATTGGGGGTTTGGTGCTGATCCTATCCCTCTCTTCATATTTATTGTTAATATTTGACATTGAATTATCAGCCATGATAACAAATAAATATATATATATATATATATATATATATATATATATATATATATATCAAAGTATATCTCTCTGGATCTTTACTGACACTGTTAAGTGGTAGTACACTCAGAATCGGAGCTCTGATGCCAACTGAAGGTGAGATAATACTTAGAAGGGGGGGTTGAATAAGTATGATAAATTAAGACTTAAAAAATAATCACACAATTATTTTTATCCTGGTTCGTTTAAACAACTACTCCAGTCCACCCTTCCTAGAGTGATTTGCCTTTCTCAACAAGGACTTAATCCACTATTAAATCAAACTGATTACAATAGTATCACCTAAGAACAACAGTTCTTAGTCTTCTCAAGAGCTACTGATTCTAACTGAATCCTCTTAAGGAATATCCTTTACAATCAATGTAAATTAAATACAAGAGTATTAATGCTTCTATAAAGCTTTTATCACAACAGTGATTTTTCTCTTAAGTTTATGTACAATAAGATTCTAAGAAGAATATGAAAATAATGAGAGCTTAGAATAATATGATTTCTTTTCAGCAAATTGTGTAACTGAAGAATGTGGTGAAGTTCTCCTTTTATAGGCAGCTGATCCAATGAAGCTGAGCGTTGAAAAGAGAGTCCCAAAAGGTCTGAGCCTTTTTGTCTTCACATCAAGTGACTTTTCCTAGAAGTAGATGGCACAGAAAAATCCTTTTTGTCTGTGTAAGAGTGTCTAGCACAAATAAGGAAAGAGACGTTGAATAACTCCAACGGATATATTCTTGAAAATTACTTCTTCAGCTTTCAGCAAGTTCTTCAGAGTCTGAATGGATCAGAGTCTTCTAATGAAATTCAGAACTATGCTATATCAGAGTCTTCTGCAGCAGGTGTGCTTTCAGCGTGTTGATCATCAGAGCATTTTTGACACAGAACTTCAGTACTTGGCAGCGTTGGTACTTTCAGAAACTTTTGTAGACTAATTCTTTGAGAAACTCTTCAATCAATATTCTTCTATGCTTCAGATGCTTCAGCTTCAGATGCTTCTGATTATCTTCAGATGCTTCTGACTCAGAATGTTCTGGAGCTTCTTGCTTCAGATCCTTCTGGAGACTACGCTCAGGATCTTTTGTAAGGAGCAAACAAATTCATCTTTAAGGTGCATCTGGCGCTTCAGAGTCAGAATAACTTCTTGTATTCAAAACAGATTTGCTTCTAGAGAGTTAATATTATTTCAATCTGCAGTAAACTCTCAAGCAAATTTTAGAGTATATAATTCTTAAATATAAATTTCCTAACAGTTATCATCAAAACAAAGAGTTATTATTAAGAACCAATATGTGTTCTAACATATATATATATATATATTATATATATATATATATATATATATATATATATATATATATATATATATATATATATATATATATATATATATATATATATATATATATATATATATATATATATATATATATATATATATATATATATATATATATATATATATATATATATTATATATATATATATATATATATATATATATATATATATATATATATATATATATAATATATATATATATATATATATATATATATATATAATATATATATATATATATATATATATATATATATATATATATATATATATATATATATATATATATATATATTATATATATATATATATATATATATATATATATTATATATATATATATATATATATATATATATATATATATATATATATATATATATATATATATATATATATATATATATATATATATATATATATATATATATATATATATATTATATTATATATATATATATATATATATATATATATATATATATATATATATATATATATATATATATATATATATATATATATATATATATATATATATATATATATATATATATATATATATATATATATATATATATATTGCTCTGTCCCGCTCATCACACGGGGTCGGCCCAATCCATCTCTCCGTCGTGGAGGGCTAGCTCATTGATCAGTTGTCGCTCGCGGATCAAAACGAGTGTTTTTGATGAAAACGTAATACAGCGACAATTCAACTCGGATATCGTCTCAAGGATTCTTTTATGTGATTAATCTACCAAATTCGAAATGGAGGGGGAGTTGGTTTGGTTTCTGATCGGATAAATAAAGAAAATGCAATTAAGCGGTTAAATAAGTGATTATCAAAATAAGTCAATCTACTGTTTTCGGTTCCGGCTTTTCACGGGTTTCTACCTTACCAATTTCCTAGCGATTTCGATCTCTATTCTATTCCTATGTCAATTAACAAGCGCAAAAGACATAAACTAGATTAACAATCTATATTCCAAATTAAGCAAACGGATTAAGTTTTCGTGAATTAAGCAAACAGGAATTATAAACGCGAATTAACGACAAAGCGACGTAACGACGAATAAAAGCTAAGGATGCAATCATACGAATTTAATCAAAACAATTCTATAAACTAACAGATTAAGCAAAAGCAATTCATAGAATAGTGTTTAAAGAGAAACGAATTAGATTGATAAAGTGAAAACCTCAAAGCGTTGGAACGCGATTACAGCAGAATGACTCTAAGGAATTAGCTCTCCCTGGTTCTCTCAAAGCTCCGAATGTATTTTTCGTGAAAATGTAACTAGGTGAACAGTAACACGGTATTTTTCCTTTAAAAAGAAAGCAAATCGGGTCATAAGCCAACTGGGTCAAAAACATAACCCAGGCCCAATACATGTACCCAACACTAAAATAAAATTCTAATGCAGTAACTTCAAACGGAATTCTGGAATTTTAGGCTCCGAGTCTGACTTCGACTCCAACACGAAAGTCGTAGCTCTCTCTCTTAGATTCAGAGATTTTTAGAACGCCTCAAACGGATTTCCGGAACTCCAGTTATGATTGTTTTCGTGCAGACTGCTAAAGCTGAAAAATAAATGCGGAAATCAAATTAAGCCAAAAATAAAATAAAATATAAAAACAAAATACGCGTAGCAAGGCGCGTCTGGGCCCAGTTTGGTCAGAAAACACAAAAAGAAAATAAAAACAAAAAACGGTGCAAAAAGTAAGAAATACAGTTCAAATCATATGGGCCTGGATATTGGGGTGTGGTTAGCAATTGTTTCTTAAGCCCACCAGAGGGTTTTAATGAAACGAGGCGTTTCATGGCCTCAGATTCCCTCTCGTTTTCAACTTCAAATCCTGGCCATTGGATGCGTTTCTCAGTCAACCAAGTCTTGCTCATCCAACGGTTGCAGTGCTTCGTCTTCCTCTAGTCTAGGGTTTGTGAAACATCCATGGAAATGGAACCTCATGCATCAAACTTCAACCTCCTCGTTCTCACTCATTTCTTCATCAATTCCAAAAATGTAAAAAGCAAACTTACTCCAAATTCATCCCTGAATCCATCTATAGCATTGGTCTCAATTGATATCCATTCTTGCATGAAACACGATCACTGCCTCAAAATTACTCAGAATTTTCATCATCACCAATCCATGATCTAGATACACTAATCTCATCCTGACCTTGCACAGATCAATAATCAATAATCACCTAAGATTTTAACAGCTTAACCCTCATGTTCTAAGCCTCAACAAAATTCGTGCTCCAATGGTAAACTCCATGAAATGCTCTCAAACTCACTGAAATTAATCATCTACTTATTCCTAACAGTTCTAACCTAATAATTCTACATCATGCTAACTAATTCTAGCCAATTCGATAGAAAAACCAACCTGGTGTAATCTTGAAAACAGATAGTGATGCTCTTGGATTCACAGCTAGCAGTGCTCTAGACTTGATCAATGGACTTGGATCTTGGTTCTGTATGCAGCAACACCTGCTCAAATGCTCTTGATCTTGCAATTGAATTCTTCTTGCACTTTGGATGATGAAGTTGGTAGCACACGAATTCTGCTTCAATTCAACCAGATCTTGATGGAAACTTGCTCTATGATGAATGTAGATGATGATAGGATCAAGAACTTTGAAGAATGATGAAGATTTGATAGAGTTTTTGTGTAAATTGCAAAATTGAGGAATGAGATGTAACTATGAGTTTTCAACCAAATGAATCACCAACCAATGATTTGATCCACTCTACTCAATATATAGATGCTCATGGAACCCTCTAGAAGTTGCTGGAACTTTCTTGCACTCAAATCCCTTGTGAATTTGGATATGTTACTTCTTTTGTAAGCCAACTAGTATAACTTCCAAACTTTGAACTAAACTCAAAAATCTAATATTGCCAATGGTCTTAAAACATTCTTTCCAATCAAAATGACCTATAATTTCATCCCATTTGGCCATGTTATGAAAAATCTCATTTTTAGGTCACTTTTATTCATTAAATTCACCTTTTAATTGACCAAATTTGGAACCTTGAGCTATGAGAATTTCCAAACTTTCATGATCACTTTTATAGACTCAAAATGTCATTTGGAGCAAGTTTGATGTTGTGAATTTTTTCATTTGAAGCTTCCTCGTATGAGTTTTAGGCATATGCTTGAAATGACCTGTAATTCTCAAATGACCAAAATACCCTTTGCTTGCCAAGGTCATAAGTAGAGTTCCACAAATCATATGAAGGCATACCATACCTTTCTAGAAAGCTAAGACAATTAGGAACAACTCTCATGTTGACCAGAAATCCATTTTAAATGTCCTTGAGGGGTAAAAGTTGCTTGGAAGACAAGTAACTTTCACAGACAAAATTTCAGATGCCTCAGATGACCTATAACTTGCAAGGACCATAACTTGAGTTCTATAAATCTCCTTGATGTCTTCCACCACTCAAATTAAAGGTATTCAGATAATATACAAGTTTCATGTTGGCCAAGGATCCATTTGAGACTTGCATTTTGAATTATCTTTCTTGGAAGTTTGACCTAAATCAGGGAATTTTACACAGAAACCCTAATTTAGAAACTCCTCTTCTTCTTGATTTCTCTTGATTTCTCCTTGGCACAACACCACATCCATATCTACATGTCAAATGATTAACCCCACATCTCTCAAATAGACCTTGATGCCTTTCAATCAATCATTTGACCTAGGGTTGACCTAGGGTTGACCCAGATGAAACCCTAGTTGACTGTCTTAAACTGCAACTCTTGTGATCATATCAATGACTTGTATCACTTTCAAGATGACTCTCTATGTCTTCCATGATGTCTATATACCCTCCATGACCTCAATTCACAGCTCACAACTTCTTTGATGATCTTCAAATACCCTCAGATAGGAGATAGATTCACTGCTTGATCCACTGACTTCTTAGATTTCAATTTCTTTCTGATGACTTGGATAGGCTTGAATTTGAATAAGAACCTCTTGATAGGCTCATAGAGATGAGAATAGTACTTGGTCCCTTGTTGGATAACTTTCTATGCTATGCTATGCAGATGATTAGACTATGTACATGACTTTAT
Source organism: Lathyrus sativus (assembly GCA_963859935.3). Lineage (NCBI taxonomy): Eukaryota > Viridiplantae > Streptophyta > Magnoliopsida > Fabales > Fabaceae > Lathyrus > Lathyrus sativus. The sequence continues at coordinate 328,107,503 of OZ012739.1, forward strand.
ATGCAAATGCTAATGCAATTGAAACATAAACTAAGTGAAGTAGGTTGAGCAAATTTTAGGGTGCAACAGCTGCCCCTATTCAAGCGACTTGGACCCGACTGGGTGAAGCGCGAACGACCTTCAAACATTCGAGGTACGAGACGGTTGAATACTAAGAACCCGGAAATTTGCGAACCGCAGAAATAAACCGCCCAACTGTTGAACGACATCCACCAACTGAATCTGGTTGTTACAACAACCACTGATACGACATTTGATAATTCTAATTTCAATTTCAACAACCTATGTAACGCCACAGGTACTGAACACTTTTCGCAAGACACCTCTGTCCACAACTGGACTAACCTTATCAACACAAGAAGAGAGACAAATTCGTCAACACGAATAGAGATTCTGTTGTCACAGGAGTAACCTTGTCCACATCTGGACCCAAATTTCGCCAAACCACGAATAAACACAAATCTGTCCATGTCAGGACTCACATCACGGAAAAATCCCGGCGCTTTCGCTGGGGAAACATTTCTGTTTAATCACAGGAAACTCAATCCGCCTATCCATACGGGCAAACCATCTGCCTAAACACAGGAAACTTCATCCGCCTATTCATACGGGAACATCATCTGCCTAAACACAGGAAACTTCATCCGCCTATCCATACGGGAACATCATCTGTCTGAACACAGGAAACTTCATCCGCCTATTCATACGGGAACATCATCTGTCTGAACACAGGAAACTTCATCCGCCTATTCATACGGGAACATCATCTGTCTGAACACAGGAAACTTCACCCGCCTATTCATACGGGAAAATCATCTGTCTGAACACAGGAAACTTCATCCGCCTATCTATACGGGAAAATCATCTGCCTGAACACAGGAAACTTCATCCTCCTATCTATACGGGAAAATCATCTGTCTGAACACAGGAAACTTCATCCGCCTATCTATACGGGAAAATCATCTGCCTGAACACAGGAAACTTCATCCGCCTATCTATACGGGAAAATCATTTGCCTGAACACAGGAAACTTCATCCGCCTATCCATACGGGAAAATCATCTGCCTGAACACAGGAAACTTCATCCGCCTATTCATACGGGAAAATCATCTGCCTGAACACAGGAAATTTCATCCGCCTATTCATACGGGAATATCATCTATCTGAACACAGGAAACTTCATCCGCCTATTCATACGGGAACATCATCTGCCTGAACACAGGAAACTCCATCCGCCTATCCATACGGGAAAATCATCTGCCTGAATACAGGAAACTTCATCCGCCTATTCATACGGGAAAGTCATCTGTCTGAACACAGGAAACTTCATCCGCCTATTCATACGGGAAAATCATCTGCCTGAACACAGGAAATTTCATCCGCCTATTCATACTGGAATATCATCTATCTGAACACAGGAAACTTCATCCGCCTATTCATACGGGAACATCATCTGCCTGAACACAGGAAATTTCATCCGCCTATTCATACGGGAATATCATCTGCCTGAACACAGGAAACCTCATCCGTCTATTCATACGGGAAAATCATCTGCCTAAACACAGGAAACTTCATCCGCCTATTCATACGGGAACATCATCTGTCTGAACACAGGAAACTTCATCCGCCTATTCATACAAGAACATCATCTGTCTGAACACAGGAAATTTCATCCGCCTATTCATACGGGAATATCATCTGCCTAAACACAGGAAACTTCATCCGCCTATTCATACGGGAACATCATCTGCCTGAACACAGGAAATTTCATCCGCCTATTCATACGGGAATATCATCTATCTGAACACAGGAAACTTCATCCGCCTATCTATACGGGAAAATCATCTGCCTGAACACAGGAAACTTCATCCGCCTATTCATACGGGAAAACCATCTGATACAGCTTTTCTGCCTATCTTTACGGCAGCTAGCTCCATCAATCACATGGGTAACACCATAAGAGTCTAATCTTCCAATTTTCAATGCTGACATGGCAGCAAATCTGAGAAGGACTCTACTGGGGATTTTCTGAATCCACACTGCCAGGCAACTTCTAAAAATCGATTCACGAATTTTTTTTTTTTGATTTTGTTATAACAGCAATCTTGAAGAAATACTCCGCTGGAGGGGTAAGAGAAACTTAACCAAGCAACTCTGTGGGGAATAATGCCAAAACTCACATTATCGTTGAATGTCTCACGCCGAGATCTTGAATGTTTGGTAATTAATTTGAGCAAGAGCTCTCTCCACCTGCATGGGAAACAATACTTGAAAACAAACGGTTAACCAACCTGGTTTATGTTTCAAAATGCATATGTTTGACAATGGTGTAATGCTCCATTCGACATGGAAATGCTACGCGTTTTTATTTGGTGGATGCAAATATGACACTATATGCCGATGCAAATGCAGACTCGAACTGCTGGGATACAGGAAACCGCTTCAGCAAAATAAATGTTGAAGACAATGCCGACTCCGCTGGGGGTAACCGGGCGTTACAGAATTATTCCAGCAAAATAAATGCTGGAAGAGTGAAGCCAACTCCGCTGAGGAATAACTGAATGCGCCAATCATGATTGGACTTCTGCTGGAGAGTGAATGGGTATCACACGGTATTCCGACAAAATAAATGCCAGGACACACGACCAACTTTGTCGGGAAGAGTTTTAATCTTCGAGTTCCGCTGGGAGGAAAAAGAACACTTGCTGAAAAGAGAGAACTCCGTTGGGGACGAAACGACTCTCTTGGGGAAAATCAATTGACTCCGCGGGGGGAGAGTAAATGACCCTACTGGGAAGGGTAGACGGTCTGAGTACAACTCACAAGTTGGAAATATTAATCTTCCGAGGCTAAACCACTCCGCTCGGGATGGGGAATCCTTTTGGGGGATACCACACTGTCTGAATACAGCCTTCGATCTTGGAATCGTCAATTCTGCTGAGGGTAAACGACCTTGCTGGAGAATGTCCCTCGGATAAGCTACAATTAGCTGGGGAATTTGATCCTTCTTTAGTAAGGGACATTGTTATCTCAGAAGCGCGACCTGCGTGGGGATCGAGTCTTTCCGTTACGAGCCTCTGGTCAGTACTGCAGTCTTTTGATCGTCCTCTTTCTCAGAACTCCGCTTCGGGGATACTAACATGCCCCAGTCTGGATTCTTGAATACTTCTTCTCGAAAGGAAATCCTAGTCAGGACTCTATCTTGAAATAGCTTGCCCCTGAATCTGCAACAATTTTGAAATGGACCCTACAGTCTTTGTATCCTGACGGCCAGACATGAACTGCCTCTACATCTCGAACCTCGAAGAGGTGTTTCAACAACATAACTTTCGTGCTTCTAGGGTGACCTGCCCCAGTATTCTGAACTTCTGCGAGATACTTCGAATCGAATGCCTCTCGAATGAAGATGACCTCTGCGCTCTTAGGATGGCATGCCCCTGTCTGCAATGACTTTGCCTTAATCTGGTTCTTGGAAAACCCCACTCTGAACCGAAAGCACCTTGCTACAATACAACCTTGCGATGGCTTACCCCGGTGTTTGCACGACAAAAGGATTCCCTCCATTCAACAACTATCAACATAGTGACTTGCCCCTGAACAAGCGTTGAGCGACTCAACCTGCCCTGATCAAACATATCATTCTGGATAGCTGCCCTTGATTGGCTCTCGAGAAGATTCGCTTCTGATCAACTGCTTCTCAAGTAAGCTGCCCCATAATCAACCGATGCTTTGGGACTTTTCCTCAGACTAATTGATTCCGAACTCACTGGAAGTCAATGCCCCAGATTTACAGGGTTTCACAACATTCACCATTCTGATCCAGACTGCTGAATTATTCAGTCCTGTTCGATTATTCCTTGTTGGAATTTCTTTCCTGTCAACTACTAACCTGCAAGTAAAATTGTTCAGTCCCGAATGGTAATTTTAATGCAGTGTTCATGCAGATTTTGAAAAAATTTGTGCTGTCACTCATTTACGTGTCATGATTGTCAGTGACGAATGAACCAATAGTTCAAACGCAATGCTGATTTGATCAGTGAAAAAAATACACCAAGGATATGATTAGCAAATCATGAAGGAGTCAGGTTACTCAACCTTACCGTAATGCGCCTTCAGAATGAACCCTGCCTCAATTAGGTCTTTTAAGGGTTGTATCGTGGTCGGGTTCACGGTTCTTGAAACAAAGGATATTTGGCTCAAATTATGTTTTGTACCCACCCCTTCTACGTGATGATCTCCGATCCTAATGTTCAGTTAACTTGGCATAAGTGCTCGCCTCTTCGAGAGGTATGTTGAATGGTAGGAACCATAGTTAAGGAACTCACAAGGTTTTTCGGAGTGACAGTTACTCCTTTCTCGTTTTCGGTGTCTGTATACACGACTTTATTCTTCGCTGGGGATCTATTTTTTTTTCTATCCCTTCTTTTTCATTCTTTTGATTCCCTAACTTTTGCCTGGACTGACTCCCTTTGAGTTCTTTTCGATTTTTTCTTTTGAAGTCCAGCGGGATGCCCTAATTTTTGCCTAAGTATTAGCTTTCCAGCTTTTTCTTTTTCTTTTTACTTAGCGGGCTTTCTTATTCTTTCTTTTTTCCTTTTGGAACAAAGTCATGTAACACTGATTGTCTGGATTGCTCCGAAAAGTTGTAACTGTATTACTCCTGATTGGTGAGGTTTAACCATTGTGGTTGGCAATGTACGACCTCTTGAGAGGTATAAACTGATTGGTCCTCGAAAGGCACCACTCCTCTGTAAGATTTGAACGCTCGGTCAAGCTAACTGACAACTACCCTGCCCCGGGTTAAGATGTGAGGGTTTAAAAGTCCGAAAAAACTTCTACTTCCTGGCTCGAAATGGTTAACAAGGGACTAACTCCTTATATCTCCAGTGTTTGGGGATTTGAAACAATGCCTTGTACGTCATCGACAAGGTTTTATCTGAAAGCATACGATCATCGGTTATGGGTTTATTTCATCATCCTCCCTCCAATCTTTGCTAATCACAGTGATAAAGTGAAGTAAATAAAATGCAATTGTCAATGCAATGCAATAAATGAGCGACAGCGACATGATTAATTCAGAAAAATGCATAGTCACTTTATTAATATCACCATTCGAAACAAACAATGTTTACAGCAAGTAGTAACTAACAGAAAAGAAACTACAAATGCAAATGATAAAAAGTCCGAGGACTGCCAATGCTGAGGGTGCCCGCCTGTCTGGACCACTGGCTTCTTGAAAAGGACCCTCTGAATCTACGAGCTTAGACAGCTGAGAGGTTGGCATGAACAAACAAAACTCCTTCAGGAAAGGAAATGCACCCTTTGTCGATCAACTGCTGCACTTTTTCCTGAAAAGCTTTGCAATCTTCCGTCGAATGTCCGGGGGAGCCACCATGGTAACCACACTGAACGTGGGGGTTGTACCCAGGAGTGTAAGGTTCTGGAACTGGCTTAAGAGCTTTAGGTTCCACCAAAGAAATCTGGATCAAAGATGGTAGCAGCTGGCTATACGGCATAGGCACTGGGTGAGAAGGAGCTTTCCTTCGTTCCAAATTGTTGCGAGGTCGATTCTGATTCTGACGCTGATTCTGATAACCTCGGCCACGAGTTCGCTGATTAGCATGAGGAGCGACATAACATTCCTGATAGGGTGCCCCAGGCACAGTGGTCCGTCCAGCGTAACAAGCCACAGGAGATACTGATCCAACAAATTTCACCACTCCATCTCGAGGATATTCAACATCTGACCTGATTGCATTGATCACAGCTCCTTCTTCATTCCGATAGTCATAAAGAGATTCAGCTTCACTAGCCTGACTGTTTGACGTAATTCCAAGCATTTTTTCGAGGTACGAGCTCTCCAGGGAGTGTACAAACATGCTCATTAACTCTCGGTCTAGGAGCGGCGGCTTCACTCTGGCAGCAAATTCCCTCCATCTCTGAACATACTTCCTGAAAGGTTCATTGTTCCCTTGAGACAATTCTTGCAGCTGCATGCGACTAGGAGCTTCATCAAGATTGTAGTCGTACTGCTTCAGGAAAGCATCGGCTAAATCCGCCCATGATCGGATCTGATCATTCTCTAACTGCATATACCAACCCAGAGAGGCCCCAGTCAGACTATCTTGAAAGCAGTGAATCATCAGCTTGTCGTTATGCACGAATGAAGTCATTCTCCGGCAGAACATAACCAAATGTAGCTTCAGACAGCTATCCCCTTTGTACTTATCGAAATTGGGCGCTTTAAACTTAGGAGGCAATACAAGACCTGACACCAAACACATGCTCGCAACATTCAGATCAAGAGTGCTCTTATTCACCAAGGCAGCAATCTGGTCTTCCAACGTCTGAAGTCTTCCCATATACTCAGCAGTCAGTGGGTTCTGAATATCAACCTGTGGAACAACTCTCGGAGGTGGCAAAATCCTTGGAGAATCTGGCGTAGAGAAAGTGAAATTGTGATACTCGGAGTCATTGAGAGAATATGAACCTCTGACAGGGGTTTGCACAGGCTGAGCAACGTTGTTCATCTGAGCTCTTTGACCATTGTTTCCTCCTCTATGCATAGCTGTGATGTCTTCCCTGATCTGACTCACCTGGTGTTTCAACAATTCGAACTCCGCCCGAGTAATAACCAAGTTCTGCTCTCCTGAAGCCATGATCTATCCCAATACTAACTCAAGTCCAATGCGAATGTCGGGGAATCAACTGATGAAGCGGACAAAAACGGGTAAGCTCCCTGTTCCGGATGAGGATGAATATGCAAAATGAAATGCAAATGCAAACAGTCATGCAAAAATGCAAAATGCACACACAAGGGACCAAGTGCCCCTGGCTGAGAAGAATCCACCGCACTGGTCTTAGTCAGACCCATAACACTGCTCGAACCTGGTGTCAGCAAATCAAAACGGTACTCGAACCTGGTCTCCAACAGACCTCATAATGCTGTCTTCAAATATCATTAAATCTCAATCAAGAAAACCGGTAATCTGGAGGTCAAGTTACCTGCATGCCCAAACCCCTCTCACAAGTAGGTGTCCTAATAACTGACACAAGGTATGGCATCCTATGCGGTCGTCGGCGTCACAGACTTTCAGGGTTGATGATACGATTCCCAGAAGGAGTGGCATCATCAAATCCTGAAGAGGCCTCACTTAGCCAACTTCCAAATGATCGGTTCCCAGAGTCGACAATCCAACTAACCAGCAACCCGAGCCACCCAAAGGGTAGGACATGAGGCCAACCAGAAGAACCTCGTCTGAGTGTGGATTTCGCAGGACACTAGGACATGCAAAGCATGTGCGCGCCCACTACTTTCCACTCTAATTCTAGGTGCACTCAAGCCCAGGTCCGGCTTATCTCTCAACCATAGAACACCCGTCACAACCCCAATACAGCAATAATAACAATAATATAATGCTGAAAGTAAATGACAGAAATATAAATCCATACAAAATCCTCGACGGGAAAACAAGCGCTAGGATTGACTCGCTTAAGGGACGTTGGATCCCAAATGCATAAGGAACTATCGCAGTCCTTAGCAGCCATGGGACGTTGGATCCCCAGCAGAGTCGCCAGCTGTCGCTACTGCGAAAATCGGCGCCGGCTGAACAGAAGAGTCGCCACCGTGCGTTATTTATCCCAAAGGAGGGAAAGGAAACGCTCGAGGTAAACCTACAGCAAAACGGGGAAAGGAATGGTCATCGCAACCAAATCCTGGATTCGGGAGTCGGTTACGCAAGGGGAAGGTATTAGCACCCCTCACGTCCGTCGTACTCGACGGGATCCACGCTTGTTTTCTGGTACGGATTGTTATTCTATCTACTCTACAGGTCAAGGGTTAAAAGAAAATAAAATGACTCAGCAAAGTATCGCACTTTATGCCTACGTATTCCCGTCTGGAACGAGAAATCAGAGTCAACGTAGTTCGCCTACCTACTGGAAAGGAGGGGAAGGTTGCTCGCTAGGATATCGCATCCTATGCCTACGTACTTTCATACAGCATGAAAGATCAGAGCAAACGTAGTTCGGGCCACGTACGACACACGTCTGTTTTGATTGCTTTTATCTCCTTCTGAAAAAGGGCTTTTCTGATTACTGGTCCAAGCGGACAAAAATGACGTTTTGATGAGTTCACATTCTTTTACGGAAGCAGTGTCTTTTATTGTGTTTGAAATATTTATTGTGTTTTTCTGTTTGTTTTGAGAAAGAAGAGACAGAACTCTAACCTATGGTTTAAAAGGGAATTAAACTAACCTAATGTTGTCATGCATGGGTTAAGACCTAATGTCTATCATGCTCCTCTCTTGCGCAGAGAGAAACAGAGATCCTAAGGGATAAACGGAAACAGAAACAATAGCATATATACAATAAAGCAGTAAAAATGCATGAATGCAGCAATACAAGCGAGGCAAGGGAGTCCCACTCAACCTCGAACCTAGAAAACAACAGGCAAAAGTGAACAAGATTCACTTTCAACCTAACAGGTTAAAAGGCAAACAATACAGTCCAGGAAATTCAAACAATACATCAAAAATTATAAACAGCAGAAATAAACAGTCAACAGCAGGCTTCATCAACATCTGTCTTCAAGTCATCTTCAACCATCTACAGGCTTCAAGCAAGCATCAGTCTTCATCTTCAAGCCTTCAAGCAAGGTCTCTATCTTCAATCTCTCAGGGCTTTTCTTCAAGTCTCACTCTCCAAGATGAGCAGCAGTCAAGAGGATGAACTGGAATGTTAAACAGTTAGTTGACCACCAAAGGTGGCAAACAGACTGTTAACAATAGGTAGAATGTTTCTCTCAAGAGTTCTATCTCTTAGACACTGTCACCAATCCTTCCAAAGGAAGGGGGTGATTGTCCTAGAGAGACTCTGCATCATAGAGAGGGATGGAGGCAAACAAGACCTTCCATGTTTGTGAATCAAGTTGCTATTCTAGAGCTCTACCTAACTCTTAGATCCTATAACCTTCAACAGCTGCCAGCAAGAGATACTCTTCATCAACTCTGGAAATTGGTCTTCATTCCTTTAATCTTCAATGGGCTTCATCAGCAAAGTCTTCAGCTCCACCCCAAACCCCAAGCAGGCCCAATACCCCACACAGTCAAATAATAACCCTAGAGAGGGCACACCACACAATCAATCAAATACAAGCAATATACTAATAGTAATAGTAGAATAGGGAAAGCCTAATATTTGATAAGGGATCTATTATCTACCCATAATATCCCTATAGTCCCATCATTTAATTTGTTCTAGAGAAAACCCAAAAGAAAATTTGTTTTGTTAAACCTACATTGTATTCACAACCCTAAATGATTAGCCTAATGTTTTCTAACTAAACTACCTAAAATAAATCCTAAAAAATTGGTATAAAAATCAAGGGGGCACCTAATGTATGCATCTAATTATACTAAAAAAAGTGGCCTAAAAAGATTATGAGAACCACCTAAAAGAAATTCTACAAAACTAGATACAAATTAAAAGCATTTAAAAAGGCATTAAAAGAAAAAATGTGCAAAAAATATTAAAAGAAAATAAAATGGGAATTTTATTGCATGATATTTTTCTACACAGAAATATGAAAATATTAAAAAAACAACCAATCAAAAACATGGAATTTTCAATTTGTTATGATTTTTTAAACAATTAAGAAAAATGAATGAAATTAAAATGAAATAAAGTTGGTTAGGGGTGCAATTAATAATGATTTCAGTTGAAAAATGGAGGATGGGCCCAGACTGGGGGTGCGCGTAGCAAGGCGCGTCTGGGCCCAGTTTGGTCAGAAAACACGAAAAGAAAATAAAAACAAAAAACGGTGCAAAAAGTAAGAAATACAGTTCAAATCATATGGGCCTGGATATTGGGGTGTGGTTAGCAATTGTTTCTTAAGCCCACCAGAGGGTTTTAATGAAACGAGGCGTTTCATGGCCTCAGATTCCCTCTCGTTTTCAACTTCAAATCCTGGCCATTGGATGCGTTTCTCAGTCAACCAAGTCTTGCTCATCCAACGGTTGCAGTGCTTCGTCTTCCTCTAGTCTAGGGTTTGTGAAACAGCCATGGAAATGGAACCTCATGCATCAAACTTCAACCTCCTCGTTCTCACTCATTTCTTCATCAATTCCAAAAATGTAAAAAGAAAACTTACTCCAAATTCATCCCTGAATCCATCTATAGCATTGGTCTCAATTGATATCCATTCTTGCATGAAACACGATCACTGCCTCAAAATTACTCAGAATTTTCATCATCACCAATCCATGATCTAGATACACTAATCTCATCCTGACCTTGCACAAATCAATAATCAATAATCACCTAAGATTTTAACAGCTTAATCCTCATGTTCTAAGCCTCAACAAAATTCGTGCTCCAATGGTAAACTCCATGAAATGCTCTCAAACTCACTAAAATTAATCATCTACTTATTCCTAACAGTTCTAACCTAATAATTCTACATCATGCTAACTAATTCTAGACAATTCGATAGAAAAACCAACCTGGTGTAATCTTGAAAATAGATAGTGATGCTCTTGGATTCACAGCTAGCAGTGCTCTAGACTTGATCAATGGACTTGGATCTTGGTTCTGTATGCAGCAACACCTGCTCAAATGCTCTTGATCTTGCAATTGAATTCTTCTTGCACTTTGGATGATGAAGTTGGTAGAACACGAATTCTGCTTCAATTCAACCAGATCTTGATGGAAACTTGCTCTATGATGAATGTAGATGATGATAGGATCAAGAACTTTGAAGAATGATGAAGATTTGATAGAGTTTTTGTGTAAATTGCAAAATTGAGGAATGAGATGTAACTACGAGTTTTCAACCAAATGAATCACCAACCAATGATTTGATCCACTCTACTCAATATATAGATGCTCATGGAACCCTCTAGAAGTTGCTGGAACTTTCTTGCACTCAAATCCCTTGTGAATTTGGATATGTTACTTCTTTTGTAAGCCAACTAGTATAACTTCCAAACTTTGAACTAAACTCAAAAATATAATATTGCCAATGGTCTTAAAACATTCTTTCCAATCAAAATGACCTATAATTTCATCCCATTTGGCCATGTTATGAAAAATCTCATTTTTAGGTCACTTTTATTCATTAAATTCACCTTTTAATTGACCAAATTTGGAACCTTGAGCTATGAGAATTTCCAAACTTTCATGATCACTTTTATAGACTCAAAATTTCATTTGGAGCAAGTTTGATGTTGTGAATTTTTTCATTTGAAGCTTCCTCGTATGAGTTTTAGGCATATGCTTGAAATGACCTGTAATTCTCAAATGACCAAAATACCCTTTGCTTGCCAAGGTCATAAGTAGAGTTCCACAAATCATATGAAGGCATACCATACCTTTATAGAAAGCTAAGACAATGAGTAACAACTCTCATGTTGACCAGAAATCCATTTGAAATCTCCTTGAGGGGTAAAATTTGCTTGGAAGACAAGTAACTTTCACAGACAAAATTTCAGATGCCTCAGATGACCTATAACTTGCAAGGACCATAACTTGAGTTCTATAAATCTCCTTGATGTCTTCCACCACTAAAATTAAAGGTCTTGAGATAATCTACAAGTTTCATGTGGGCCAAGGATCCATTTGAGACTTGCATTTTGAATTATCTTGCTTGGAAGTTTGACCTAAATCAGGGAATTTTACACAGAAACCCTAATTTAGAAACTCCTCTTCTTCTTGATTTCTCTTGATTTCTCCTTGGCACAACACCACATCCATATCTACATGTCAAATGATTAACCCCACATCTCTCAAATAGACCTTGATGCCTTTCAATCAATCATTTGACCTAGGGTTGACCTAGGGTTGACCCAGATGAAACCCTAGTTGACTGTCTTAAACTGCAACTCTTGTGATCATATCAATGACTTGTATCACTTTCAAGATGACTCTCTATGTCTTCCATGATGTCTATATACCCTCCATGACCTCAATTCACAGCTCACAACTTCTTTGATGATCTTCAAATACCTTCAGATAGGAGATAGATTCACTGCTTGATCCACTGACTTCTTAGATTTCAATTTCTTTCTGATGACTTGGATAGGCTTGAATTTGAATAAGAACCTCTTGATAGGCTCATAGAGATGAGAATAGTACTTGGTCCCTTGTTGGATAACTTTCTATGCTATGCTATGCAGATGATTAGACTATGTACATGACTTTATATGCAAATGCTAATGCAATTGAAACATAAACCAAGTGAAGTAGGTTGAGCAAATTTTAGGGTGCAACAGCTGCCCCTATTCAAGCGACTTGGACCCGACTGGGTGAAGCGCGAACGACCTTCAAACATTCGAGGTACGAGACGGTTGAATACTAAGAACCCGGAAATTTGCCAACCGCAGAAATAAATCGCCCAACTGTTTAGGGAACGACATCCACCAACTGAATCTGGTTGTTACAGCAACCACTGATCCGACGTCTGATAATTCTAATTTCAATTTCAACAACCTATGTAACGCCACAGGTACTGAACACTTTTCGCAAGACACCTCTGTCCACAACTGGACTAACCTTATCAACACAAGAAGAGAGACAAATTCGTCAACACGAATAGAGATTCTGTTGTCAAAGGAGTAACCTTGTCCACATCTGGACCCAAATTTCGCCAAACCACGAATAAACACAAATCTGTCCACGTCAGGACTCACATCACGGAAAAATCCCGGCGCTTTCGCTGGGGAAACATTTCTGTTTAATCACAGGAAACTCCATCCGCCTATCCATACGGGCAAACCATCTGCCTAAACACAGGAAACTTCATCCGCCTATTCATACGGGAACATCATCAGCCTAAACACAGGAAACTTCATCCGCCTATCCATACGGGAACATCATCTGTCTGAACACAGGAAACTTCATCCGCCTATTCGTACGGGAACATCATCTGTCTGAACACAGGAAACTTCATCTGCCTATTCATACGGGAAAATCATCTGTCTGAACACAGGAAACTTCATCCGCCTATCTATACGGGAAAATCACCTGCCTGAACACAGGAAACTTCATCCTCCTATCTATACGGGAAAATCATCTGTCTGAACACAAGAAACTTCATCCGCCTATCTATACGGGAAAATCATCTGCCTGAACACAGGAAACTTCATCCGCCTATCTATACGGGAAAATCATCTGCCTGAACACAGGAAACTTCATCCGCCTATCCATACGGGAAAATCATCTGCCTGAACACAAGAAACTTCATCCGCCTATCTATACGGAAAAATCATCTGCCTGAACACAGGAAACTTCATCCGCCTATCCATACGGGAAAATCATCTGCCTGAACACAGGAAATTTCATCTGCCTATTCATACGGGAAAATCATCTTCCTGAACACAGGAAACTTCATCCGCCTATTCATACGGGAAAATCATCTGTCTGAACACAGGAAACTTCATCCGCCTATTCATACGGGAAAATCATCTGCCTGAACACAGGAAATTTCATCCGCCTATTCATACGGGAATATCATCTATCTGAACACAGGAAACTTCATCCGCCTATTCATACGGAAACATCATCTGCCTGAACACAGGAAATTTCATCCGCCTATTCATACAGGAATATCATCTGCCTGAACACAGGAAACCTCATCCGTCTATTCATACGGGAAAATCATCTGCCTAAACACAGGAAACTTGATCCGCCTATTCATACGGGAACATCATCTGTCTGAACACAGGAAACTTCATCCGCCTATTCATACAAGAACATCATCTGTCTGAACACAGGAAATTTCATCCGCCTATTCATACGGGAATATCATCTGCCTAAACACAGGAAACTTCATCCGCCTATTCATACGGGAACATCATCTGCCTGAACACAGGAAATTTCATCCGCCTATTCATACGGGAATATCATCTATCTGAACACAGGAAACTTCATCCGCCTATCTATACGGGAAAATCATCTGCCTGAACACAGGAAACTTCATCCGCCTATTCATACGAGAAAACCATCTGATACAGCTTTTCTGCCTATCTTTACAGCAGCTAGCTCCATCAATCACATGGGTAACACCATAAGAGTCTAATCTTCCAATTTTCAGTGCTGACATGGCAGCAAATCTGAGAAGGACTCTACTGGGGATTTTCTGAATCCACACTGCCAGGCAACTTCCAAAAATCGATTCACGATTTTTTTTTTGATTTTGATATAACAGCAATCTTGAAGAAATACTCCGCTGGAGGGGTAAGAGAAACTTAACCAAGCAACTCTGTGGGGAATAATGCCAAAACTCACATTATCGTTGAATGTCTCACGCCGAGATCTTGAATGATTGGTAATTAATTTGAGCAAGAGCTCTCTCCACCTGCATGGGAAACAATACTTGAAAACAAACGGTTAACCAACCTGGTTTATGTTTCAAAATGCATATGTTTGACAATGGTGTAATGCTCCATTCGACATGGAAATGCTACGCGTTTTTATTTGGTGGATGCAAATATGACACTATATGCCGATGCAAATGCAGACTCGAACTGCTGGGATACAGGAAACCGCTTCAGCAAAATAAATGTTGAAGACAATGCCGACTCCGCTGGGGGTAACCGGGCGTTACAGAATTATTCCAGCAAAATAAATGCTGGAAGAGTGAAGCCAACTCCGCTGAGGAATAATTGAATGCGCCAATCATGATTGGACTTCTGCTGGAGAGTGAATGGGTATCACACGGTATTCCGACAAAATAAATGCCAGGACACACGACCAACTTTGTCGGGAAGAGTTTTAATCTTCGAGTTCCGCTGGGAGGAAAAAGAACACTTGCTGAAAAGAGAGAACTCCGCTGGGGACGAAACGACTCTCTTGGGGAAAATCAATTGACTCCGCGGGGGGAGAGTAAATGACCCTACTGGGAAGGGTAGACGGTCTGAGTACAGCTCACAAGTTGGAAATATTAATCTTCTGAGGCTAAACCACTCCGCTCGGGATGGGGAATCCTTTTGGGGGATACCACACTGTCTGAATACAGCCTTCGATCTTGGAATCGTCAATTCTGCTGAGGGTAAACGACCTTGCTGGAGAATGTCCCTCGGATAAGCTACAATTAGCTGGGGAATTTGATCCTTCTTTAGTAAGGGACATTGTTATCTCAGAAGCGCGACCTGCGTGGGGATCGAGTCTTTCCGTTACGAGCCTCTGGTCAGTACTGCAGTCTTTTGATCGTCCGCTTTCTCAGAACTCCGCTTCGGGGATACTAACATGCCCCAGTCTGGATTCTTGAATACTTCTTCTCGAAAGGAAATCCTAGTCAGGACTCTATCTTGAAATAGCTTGCCCCTGAATCTGCAACAATTTTGAAATGGACCCTACAGTCTTTGTATCCTGACGGCCAGACATGAACTGCCTCTACATCTCGAACCTCGAAGAGGTGTTTCAACAACATAACTTTCGTGCTTCTAGGGTGACCTGCCCCAGTATTCTGAACTTCTGCGAGATACTTCGAATCGAACGCCTCTCGAATGAAGATGACCCCTGCGCTCTTAGGATGGCATGCCCCTGTCTGCAATGACTTTGCCTTAATCTGGTTCTTGGAAAAACCCACTCTGAACCGAAAGCACCTTGCTACAATACAATCTTGCGATGGCTTACCCCGGTGTTTGCACGACAAAAGGATTCCCTCAATTCAACAACTATCAACATAATGACTTGCCCCTAAACAAGCGTTGAGTGACTCAACCTGCCCTGATCAAACATATCATTCTGGATAGCTGCCCTTGATTGGCTCTCGAGAAGATTCGCTTCTGATCAACTTCTTCTCAAGTAAGTTGCCCCGTAATCAACCGATGCTTCGGGACTTTTCCTCAGACTAATTGATTCCGAACTCACTGGAAGTCAATGCCCCAGATTTACAGGGTTTCACAACATTCACCATTCTGATCCAGACTGCTGAATTATTCAGTCCTGTTCGATTATTCCTTGTTGGAATTTCTTTCCTGTCAACAACTAACCTGCAAGTAAAATTGTTCAGTCCCGAATGGTAATTTTAATGCAGTGTTCATGCAGATTTTGAAAAAATTTGTGCTGTCACTCATTTACGTGTCATGATTGTGAGTGACGAATGAACCAATAGTTCAAACGCAATGCTGATTTGATCAGTGAAAAAAATACACCAAGGATATGATTAGCAAATCATGAAGGAGTTATGTCATACCCCAAATTTTGACCCCTTAGATCCTCATTATCATTTTTAGAAGCATGATCATGCATTATCTAACCCTAAATCAGTGCAAGTTTATTATTGTCAAGTTACAGATGAATCAGGGTTCTCGCACCGACAAATTCAAAACAATCAAGGAATGATCAACCAATGATTTGGGACAATTCAATCATGGAATGAAATCAAAGACAATATCAAAGTCAAATGGGAAGTCAATTTGAAGAAATCGTTTCAGAATCAAGAACAGTGCAGTCAGGAGGCCCCGATTAGGGTTTTTAACTAGTGGAAAGTCAACTGTGGTTTGACTTTGATGTTGGGAAAGGTTTTAATGGTGGGAGTGAGGTCCATGAAGTTAATATAGGCTATTAAAGACTATTCAAGAAGTGTCAAAGTCCCAGGATGTCCAGAATATCAACAGGCGACTCGATCGGCACCGATCGATCGTACGGTTGACCGAAAAGTCAACTCCTCGAATTTTGAGAATTGGAATCCAAGTTGTGAATCAAAGTTGTTCCTTATGTCATAATGGACTTGCATATCAATTTTCATGATCATTGGATCAAAGATGAGAGAGTAATCGAGAAATCGGGAAATTAGGGTTTTGAAAAGGGCTAAACCGTATCTCCTTAACCGCACATCCAATCGAGTTGGTTCTAGTCTCATTTGAAAGCTCTTGACAAGTCCTACAAAAGTCCCATACTAGTCCACAACCAGAAAATGCATACTTTTTGAGATATAAGCAAAAACATTCCTAGAAGGGAAAATAACTTAGAAAATTTCTAAGTCATTTTCACTTTAGAAGCTAAAATCAGCCAACTTCAAGGGGGATTTTCACCTAGTTTCAAATGGAATCAAGACTTCTGGCCAACATGAAAGTTGTAGTACTATGTGAGGGCTTTCTAAAAAGTACAAGTACATCTCAAGGGGATTTATGAGCTGAGAGATACATGTGTTCAAAGTTGGCAATTTGTCACTTTTGTCCCACATTGATGAATTTTGCAAAAGCACCTCTATCACTCAAGTGGATCAATTTCAATGTTCTAAACTCCTTCTATCTGATATATTAATCATCTCAAGCAGGTTGAATCAAAGAAATAGCAAGGAGATAGCATGGAATCAAGAATTGGAAGTTCATTGCCTAAGTTGAAAAGATTGACTTTTCCAAGCATGAGGTGTAAAGGGATTTCTGCTCCAGCCACTCTACCAAGCCTCTAGGCTGTGTTTTCTCTGTAACATCATCATTCTAACTTGCCAATTGAGTTAAGGGAACAGCTAGAGATCAGAAAAGCAAAGCAAGTTGTCATTTGGAAGAAAAAATCTAAGATTTCTTCATGGTGAAGCAAAGTCACCTAGCAAGCTCCTCACTCATTTTTTCTATAAATAGGGACTTCAAACTCCTCATTTAGGACAGGAACTTCATTCTAAAAACCTGCTAAACCAAGTTCCCTCATCACATCTCTCACTTACTTACATTTTGCAAAATCACCAAAATAGCCAAAAATTGCCAAAATTCAGCATTTGCAACTTTGCTACCATATCAAGTTCTTCATGTTCCAGCACTCAAACTATCATCCACACACCCTCTAAATCACATATAGAAGGTGTACCAACCATTGAATCACCAAAAAATTCAAAGAATGCAAAAGTCAACTTTTCATGAAACTTACTTTGACCAAAGTCCATAAAAACCTCCAAATCTTGCTCCAAACACTTTCTTGATGTTTTGATCCTTTGGACACCTCAAATATCATATATACCAACTGTCCAAACCTCCATCCTTCATCAAGAACTCAGAAATCTCATTTTGGCGTCTCAAGTGACTTGTTTCTTAAGTTTCAAGTAAAAGCACAAATACAAAGCTTGGATTTCATCACCTCTGGTTTTCTCAACATTCTTGGCTTGCTAAATAAGATCACCAACAGGTATGTAATTTGTAAAACCTTGCTCTTTCATTATTCTCCATATCTTGCATATTTAGGTTTTTGATAAAATGAAGTATAAAGCATGAATGAGAGGTGTGTTCATGATCTTCCACACATAAACCACCAAAAGACCAACTTTGCACCAAACTGGTTTTCTCTTAAATTCACTCCACATACACTTTATAACACTCAAACATGACATGTTGGTATGCTCATCTTACACTAGAAACCAATGAATCAAAGTTCACATCTTCATGTGCATCAATGTTTGGATGACTTGCATATGCTATGCCATTTTTCATGACAGGTGGTCTCCTTGGGATTTCAATGTTTAGATCATCTCATTATCATCCACATGTGCTGTACAAATGATTAAATTGTTTAAATTTGCTTTGGAACTTCATCTGTGCATCATCATGCATGATTGTTTATCATTTTGCAAAATGTCTCATTCTCACATGTCAATTTGGAAATGCTTGTGTATTCTTGCTATCTCATTGTTTCTACAGCTTCATATGATCATATGTGTTGTGTTTGAATGAGCCAAAACATTGAAAACAACCTGCACAATGATTTGCTTCACATCATGCTTCACACACACATAATACACACCATTTGCGAATTGAATGCTATGTTCTCATATGTGTGTTCCAGTTTGAATGTTTTCATTTGCACACACTTAATATGACATGATTAAGATGTTAGAATGATTGGAACAGCTCCTGAACACCCCAAACTCCAAAATCACTTTGTTATGCATGTGTGTTCTTATGTGTTTTTGCAAACTGAACATGACTTTCATCTATCTGAAACTCCTGGCCATAAACCTGTTCCAGTCTGTTTATATATCATATTTTGGATGTGTATGTGGATTTACTTGGCTTTGAACATGTTTGTATCAAGGTGTCCATGTCATTTTGCAAATCAAAAGCACATAAACACACCAGCTATCGTTTTTTTCACAGGAAAATGAATCTCAGAAAACTAACACCACCATCCTCTTCCTCTCATTTTTCTACCCAATTTACATATAAAATTTGTCTCGATCCGATGAGCGGTTAGTGAGATACGGTATAAAACGTATTTGGTTTCGATTATGTTTCCATGCATTCAAAACACACACACACACACCAGTCAGCGTTTTTTTCACTAGGTGAACAATTTGGAAAAACTAACATCACCATCCTCTTCCTCTCATTTTTCTACCCAAGATCCATATAAAATTTGCCTCGATCCGATGAGCGGTTAGTGAGATACGGTATAAAACGTATTTGGTGTTGATTATGTATTTTGCCCAGCCATGATTCAAAACGAGCCTTGTATACATATTGTTTCCATTTGATTAATGGATGTAACAGCCGCCCCAGCGGTAAGAACATGCGCGCAATTATACCTTTCACCATCATGACCAGGGTTCGATCCGGGTGGAGGTCGAACCCTTTTATTATTTTTCCTATTTTTGTACATAAACTTCAAAAATTCGTAACTCTCTCATTTTTTATCGTTTTTCACCCGTTCTTTTTTCATTGTGTTTATTTTAATGTGTACTTCCATGTCATAATTTTATTTTCCATGTTTGATTATTTTTTCACCACGTTTTATGGTGCGCAATCCGCGCGTCAACGGTACTAACCCTATTTGGTTGCAGATGAAATTTAGAAGGTTTCCTCTTGTGTTTTCTCAGGAAAATTGATTGTTATCATATCTATATATGTTTGTCAACATGTTAGAATTTTTACCTTGAATTATTTTTATATTTATCTCATCTGTCTGTTAACGGTATTCCAGGTGCGAACTGTCGTCACGGTTCTCGTACCAAAACAATTGCTCTGATTGTCATCATTGCTTTCCATCTTTAATATTTGTATTTAGTTGTCACCATGAATGTTTGAATGATGTTTGTATTTTATTTTATCCCTAAGCGACGGAGCTCGTTAGCTTTCGTCCAGTTGCCGACAATACTGTTCCTCCAAAGGAAGGTCTGTCCACTTGACTGTCAATGTCTTGGACCAAAATCTCTGCTATCCCTTGACTTCGTTAAGTCACCTTAACCCTAGACTAGAAGCCTTTAGACTTTGCTTGAAGTCTAAGAAACCCACCCATACTAGGAGTGTTCTTCAACTAGAACCCTAGGAAAGAGTTCGTCAACTCTGTGTAAGAATCATCGTCATGATTTCTTACTTCCCCCTTTTACAATTTAGTTTAGGGAGTTTTGTCAAACTCCACACAAACATCGTCATGTTTGTTCCCCTTTGAACCTTGATCATCATCAAGTGTTCTTTTCCCTTGTGAGGTGAACTACGATTGCTCTGATTCTATCCTAGTCAGGATACGTAGGCAGAAGGTGCGATACCTTTGCGAGCAAACTTAGAAAACCACTTAGGCCTTTATTTTACTTTTATTCCCAACTCAAACCATAGTGCACAATTCACAAACTTTAGCAATTAATTAAACAAAAGGTTCCTGTAGAGTACTACAGATATTTAGGGTGCTAATACCTTCCCTAGATATAACCAACCCCCGAATCCCCGAATCTCTTAAAGCGTTGTTATCACATCGCGCAAAAGGTTCTTTCCTTCTTTAGACCTATCCTTTGGATAAATTAAAGACCGGTTGTAAAAAGAAATACGGTTCAAGTTAACTAATAGCTTGATATCAAATTTTCACCGCAACAGAAATGGCGACTTCACTGGGGATGATGTTTATTTTGAGGGTTTAACCTATTTTGTTTATATACTTGCTATTTGTGAATATTTGTGAATATGTGCAGATTTGTTCTTTTGGCTTTTGGGAAATACAATTGGTGAGACAGCACTATACCCGTGCTTGAGCGTACTTATGATAGGAAGGTGGTATATTCAAGGAGGTTTATAGGGAGTTGATTCCCGACTAAGCCAACTTGAAAACCGCCGCTCAATGGAGGTCCTTTTTGAGGGTAGTGTTGTTGATCGAGTATTCGTGAAAACAATGCTACTTTCTATAAGGGGCCCATGCCATTGAGGACCTTTAGAACACATTACCCCACTTGGCCTTATTAGGATGTAGTGCGATGACTATGAGGAAGTATTTCCGAATAGTTGATACGCGATACTACACTCGGACAAGACTCTCTTGAAAATATTATCGACCCCCGAGTTATTTGGGCAGTTGATAATATCTGAAAGATGGGTTGAGGACTCTGGGAACTTTTTAGAACCTTGTTCTACAGGTGATGAAAATCTCCAGTACACTCCTTATTGGGAAGGGTAGACCTTGGCTCCATACTTGAATTCCCCTAAACCAAAATCTGTTGTTTGCTTATCTATGTGTATATGTGAATACTTGTGTTGTTGCATTCATGCATTCATAGACATCATAACATAAAAGGTTTATGGAACTCAGTCTCTTATTTTAAAACTTTAGGAACATCATGGATCAAGAAAAAAAGAAAACAATCAAGTACACATACAAGAGTCCTAAGCTGGATGACATTGAAAGGTTGAGCACTCTTATCACAGATGTAGAAGGGTTCAAGAGCAGGTACGGTAATTTGTTGTCACTACTGAGGATGAAGAAGAGAATGGATCTAGGACTCCTTTCTACTTTGCTACAGTTCTACGACCCACTCTATCACTGCTTCACATTTCCAGATTATCAGCTTGTACCTACACTTGAAGAATATTCCTGTCTGATCGGTTTGCCTATCCTTGAAGATTCTCCTTTTCCATTCACGGAGAAGGACCCTAAGAAAGAAGAGATCGCCAGAGCAATACAATTGGGAGTAAAAGATATACAAGAGAATATGACCACCAAAGGAGGAATTTCTGGTTTACCTGCTGGGTTCTTGATTAAGAAAGCGCAGTATTATGCCGATCACCTGAGTATGGATACTTTTGAGGCAATCCTAGCCTTGCTCATCTATGGCATCTTCCTGTTTCCCAACATTGATAATTTTGTGGACCTCAATGCTATCAAGATTTTCTTGAAGAAAAATCCGGTACCAACCCTGCTGGGTAATACTCATCATTCCATTCATCTCAGAAATCTTCACAAGGGAGGAATGATCGTCTGTTGTGTCCCGTTGTTGTACAAGTGGTTCCATTCTCATATGCCCAAAGCTCAAGTCTTCTGGAGGAAAGGATGGTGGTCTGAAAAGATTATGGCCTTATCTCACTCTGATATCGAATGGTACAGTCGAGTTTATGATGGGATAAAGATTATAGACAGTTGTGGAAACTTCGGCAACGTACCTCTCCTTGCTATAGATGGGGGAATCAGCTACAGTCCGGTTCTCGCCCGACGACAGCTCGGGTATCCGTTAAAAGACAGACCCAACAGTGCTTGTGTAGAAAGTATGTTCTTTGTAGGAGAATCTGAGTTGAAGGAGGAGTTCTTGGAAGCTTGGAAACATGTCCACAAGAGAGGAAAAGAAAGTCTGGGAAAGCCTAACTGTGTCTCTTTTGATCCTTATCTCCAATGGGTTCGGAAGAGAGCTATCCAACTGAAGATGCCTTATGCCTTGCAAGACCCTATGGTCCTGAAAGAAGAACGCCCATTGATCTTCTTTTTTGAGGAGGAAAAGTTGAGGATTGCCTTGAGAAAGTCACAGCAGACTGAGGTGTCCTGGAGGTATAAGTATCAGGTGGTAATGGAAGAGAACGAAACGCTCCGCAAGCAGCTCCAAGAGAGAGATGAAGAGATAAGGGCATCCAAGAAGAGGAAGACCCAAGAGAACCTGTTCTATTTCAGTAACTAGTCTACTCCATGGAAGACAATGATAGAAAAGCTCATGAAAGAGAAAATTGAGGTAGAAGAAAAGCTGAAGAAAGCAGAAGCAACAGTAGAGTTTCTGTCAGAAGACCTTATCTAGCACTGTTTCCTTTTTCTTGTAATGTGTACTATTTTGTAATGCAACGTCGAAAAATTAAATGAAATCCTTGATGTTTTGAATCTCGAGGTCTGAGTTCCATAAAACTTTGCGCATTTTTGCATTTACATCCGCATTTTATTTTAAACATTCAAGGGGTTTAAACTCATTTCACAGATATTAAAAAAATGGATCCAAGGAGAAGATCAACTGCAGAGTTCAAATTCCGACAACCAGATCTGGAGAATCTAAAGATGTTGGGAAGAATGGTAGAAGATCCTGAGGCATTCAAAGCCAAACATGGAAACGTGTTATCCTTACTTGAGATTCAGGTAGATGAGGGAATATTATCCGCGCTCGTAAAGTTCTACGATTCAACATATCACTGTTTCACTTTCCCAGATTTCCAGTTGTTACCAACCTTGGAGGAATATTCAGTATTAATGGGATTAAATGTTGCTCCCAGACCATTTTCTGGAAGGGAAGGGTTTCCCAACGAAGGAACAATCGCCGAAGCTATTCATCTTGAAGTAACTGAAGTACGAGCCATGATGATCGCTCAAGGACACCCATACGGGCAACCTACCAGATTCTTGTTTGAAAAAGCGCAGTTTCACGCCGAAGCTAAGAACTTGGAAGTTTTTGAAGCCTTGTTAGTGTTGCTGACAACTTCATCAACAAAGACGCAATCAACTTGTTCCTTCTCAGAAACCCTGTGCCTACTCTCCTAGCCGACACCTACTATGCAATTCATCGCCGACATCTGTATGAAGCTGGACCTATTGAGTGTTGCTCCACTCTCCTTTACAAGTGGTTCCTTTCACGCTTACCAAGATTACCAGCACTTTGGGATGTCCAAAACAACAATCCATGGACTGATAGGCTACTGCTGCTCAAGCAGACTAATATTCAATGGTACGACCCTGTTTACGGAGGGGTCCCCATGATTCAAAGTTGTGGAGATTTTCCAAACGTGCCGCTCATCGGTACCAAAGGGTGCATCAGCTATAACCCTGTCCTTGCTCGCAGACAATTGGGGCATCCAATAAGGGGTGAACCAGATTTCAACTTGATGAGGAGTTTCTGCATCGAAGATGGAAGAGACCGAGAATTCAAAGCTAGAATCATCTACGCTTGGCGCCGTATCAACGTCAGGGGCATGACTGCTTTAGATTACCCTGACACGGCAGTTTCAGACTCCTACCTAGCATGGATAAAAGAAGCTGCTTTGAAGATGTTCTATACCAGTTTCGAACCTGATTCAACAGAGTCCACACTTGAGAAAGAATTGCAGACTGCTTTGGTAAAAGCAGAGAAGGAGGGAAAAGCTTGGAGGAACAAGTACTTCTTGGCCATGCAAGAGAAAGAAGCTCTCCAGGGTTTGGGTCGTCAAGGTAGAAGAAGGAATCAACCAGAAGAAGGGGGATCTTCGAGTTAGATAGTTCAGGATCTTTTGAGCTATTTTGTAATCTTTATTTTAAAAGTTGTATTTCAATTTCCAACTGTTGTAAAACTCCCCGGTAGAGGGATGCAAGAAGTGTCTGTAATGTTTTCCCGTTCTTAAAATCTATGAATGACGTTCTAAGACCCCTTGAATGTTCGAAATATTGCATCCGCATATCATAAGCATATCATAAACATAGCATAAGTGTCGTCTCCTGTGTCGTGTCTCATCCCGTTGTCTGATCCACCAACAGAGGGGAGCACACTGAATCCAACACACAAGTACAATACAAGAGCTCGAGCTCGCCAGATCATGGAGGCGCAGAACCTAGAAATCGAAAGAATTGACGATGAGCTCGGAGATCTCCGAGGTGGAATCAAACAGATTATGGAAGCTTTGCAGGTAATAAGAGCGAAGATGGATACACAGGCTACCGTAGTTTCTGAAGTTACTAATGCAGCTATCGATCCAATTCCAACAGCTGTCACCATCGCCAACAATCCACCATATGGCTTACCTCCGGATTTTCTGCATCCACCGCCGATAAATCAGCAAAATGTCCCTTTAAGAGGAGAAATACCCCAGGCAATCCCTACTTATACTCAGGCAACCATGCAAGCGCAGGTGCGCCCAATGTTCCATAATTATCAGCCAGCGGTCGAAGATCAGGAAGAGTACGAAGGAGAAAATGAAGAACACGAGAGATTAAAAGAAAGTGTGGAAACGATGGGAAGAAAGTTAAAGGCTATGGAGGGCAATGATATATTTGGGGCAGACACCCGGGACATGTGTTTGGTCTCTGGGTTAGTAATTCCACCAAAGTTTAAAATCCCCAATTTTGACCAATACTCAGGGGCTTCCTGCCCACGAACGCATCTTCTCATGTATTGCCGTAGAATGGCAGCTTACGTTGAAAATGACAAGTTAATGATACACTGTTTCCAGGACAGTTTGAAAGGGGCTCCGGCAAAATGGTATTTGGGTCTAGATCAGTCCAAAATTCTCAGCTTTCAAGATCTAGCCAATGCTTTTGTCAAACACTATAAGTATAACATGGATTTGGCTCCAGACCGAAGGCAACTGCTAAGCATGTCCCAAAAGAGTTCTGAATCTTTCAAGGAATATGCACAGCGATGGAGAGAAATAGCTTCACAAGTGGAACCTCCACTAAGTGAAAAGGAATTGACTGATTGGTTTGTTGACACTGTGCGACCAGAATTCTATGAGAAAATGATCAGTAGCGTATCCGCTAGCTTCTCGGACATTGTAGCCGTGGGAGTCCGAGTAGAGCTAGGGCTGAAGAATGGAAGGGTAACGGGTAGTTCCAGTAGCTCAAGCGGCCAGGTCAAGAAAGCCAGTAATCCGTTCCACAAGAAAAAGGAGGGAGAAACTAACGCCATCACCAGTAGAAAAGGGGTACGTACACAAAAACAGCCATACCAACAACAACCCTATCTGAACTACAATCAACCGCCGCCGCCAGGTTACATTCAACAGAGTTACCCCGGAGCAATATACCCACCGCAGTATGCTGCACAACCATATGTGGCAGCTGTAACTCCTGCTTTCACTCAACCAAACTACCAGACACCACAGTCTGTTCCCAGTTATCAGCCGTTTCAGCAAAGACAACAAAGAGCGCCCAACGCTCCGTCATTTCCTCAACAACAACAACAACAACCTCGAGCTCCAGCACCCCGCCAGAGTTTCCAAAATAGAAGACCAACGAACAAGCCGAATTTCCCGCAGATCCCAATGACTTACACAGAACTGTACCCCTCGCTGGTGCAAGAAGGTTTAGTGACCACGAGACCGTTGAATCCTGATACAACTTCTCCTCATTACAAGCCAAGCGCCCACTGCGCGTTTCATGAAGCTGCCGCTGGCCATGACTTGGAAAACTGTTTTGCTTTAAAACATTTGGTAAGGGAATTGATTGAGAAAAAGATCCTGTCCTTCAAAGATATTCCACCCAACGTCAAGAGTAACCCGCTACCAAACCATAGAGGGGTTAACGCTGTAGATAATTCTTCCACTGAAAAGTTAATTACTGAAGTATCAGAGATCAAGACGCCGTTAAAAATGCTGCATGAGAAACTGGTGAAAGCAGGTTATATCCAGAACAATCACGCCAACTGTGGGAAGTGTTCCGACAATGCCGCAAGTTGTGGTACGGTACAAGGAGACATCCAAAGTTTAATTGATGAAGGATTGTTGCAAGTCTGCGGTAAGATCCAAAGTGAAAATGTTGCAGTAATAAAGCCTACTTTTGATCAACCAAACAAAGATAAGTGGACTCGGGCGCCTAGAAATACAGAACCCGTGTTCGACAGGTCGGTAATCAACCAACCCCGATCAGTCGTGATCCAAAGGCCGAAGCCGTTTCCCTACAATAATACAAAAGCAGTCCCCTGGAGGTATGACTTGACAGTGTCCAAGAGAACATACCAGAATAAAGAGATAAAGAAAGAACAAGATGATGTTACAAACATCGTGGGTACTAGCAAAATGACCCGCAGCGGTCGAATCTACCAGCCCAAGATTACCATAGTTACTCCAAAAGACACCACCCCAGCGGAAACTCAGAACAAAGAAGCGCCCAGACCTGAAGGTGAAGATGAAGAATTTTTAAGAATTATTCGGAAGAGTGATTACAAGGTGGTAGACCAGCTCCACCAAACGCCGGCTAAAATCTCCGTCCTTTCTCTATTGATGAATTCTCCCGCCCATCGGGAGGCTCTGCAAAAAGTACTTCAACAAGCCCACGTAACTAAGGACATCACGCTGGGGCAATTTGACTCAGTAATAGCCAATATCACAGCATGTAACACGCTGAGCTTCAGTGACGCCGAGTTACCGAAAGAAGGTCGCCATCACAACAAAGCATTACACATCTCCATCAAATGCCAAGAAGACACATTGGCACGAGTCCTGGTTGATAATGGGTCTTCTTTGAATGTCTTGCCTGCAAGGTCACTCGCAAGGTTAGCCTATACAGGAGCAGAGATGAAGCCCACGCCTTTGATCGTGAAGGCTTTCGATGGATCCAGAAGGGCTGTTATTGGAGAAGTAGAATTACCCGTCATGGTTGGACCACACGTATTTGATATAACGTTCCAGGTAATGGACATTAACCCGGCATTCAGCTGTTTGTTGGGACGACCGTGGATACATGAAGCCGGGGCGGTAACATCAACTCTGCATCAGCGATTGAAGTATGTGGTGAATGACCAGCTAATAATTGTGCATGGGGAGGAAGACTTTATGGTAAGCAATCTGTCATCCTTCAGATACATCGAAGCAGAAGAAGGTGCGCTGGAAACCTCATTTCAAGCTTTGGAAATAGCCCATGCAGTAACAGTAGAAGAAACGGTAGCCAAAGGTAGTCCATCGTTCGCTTCCGCTCAAAAGTATCAGAGCAGCGCTCGCAGAAGGCACTCCCGCAGGATGGGGAGAAATTATTAAAGTACAGCCGAAGATGGATCGACAGGGGTTGGGTTACAAACCAACTCCTGCTGAAGACACTACACTAGACCAGAGGCGTCCCAGGACAATACAAGAAATATTCATCAGCGGCGGGTCCCAAGTCAACGCCGTAGGAGACGAAGAAGAAAGTGAATACATCGGGCATCTAGTGTATCGGTGCAAATCTCCCTTGAGCAACTGGGAGGCCATTGATGTTCCTGTAGTTTGTCACGAGTTAAAGTAATTTGCTTTGTGTCTTTTTCTTGTTTTGTTGTTTTAAAACTCCATGACCGTGCCCAAGGTCATAGGAATGTTTTGTACGGGCCCCGCACTTTCAAAATACATCAATGAAAATGAACTGTTTTGCTAAATTCCTCATTTGCTTTTGATGCTTTTATTCGTTTTCACTTTTAAAGAAAAAATGGCAATCATAAAAAACCGAAAGCAATCTTCTTTTTTGTGTGCTGCATTTATCTTTGTATGTTTAATAAAATTAAACCATTCCCCATCTGCAGCCACATCCAAAAACCCATTGATTCCCATGACCAGGCATCTCCTCCTGACTTTGATTCACCAATTCACCAAGCTGAAGAGGAGGACGAAGATCTTGAAATTCCCGATGAACTGGTAAGACTAACTCAAGACGAAGACATGGAACTCCAACCATACAAAGAGCAGATTGAAGTCATTAACCTGGGCTCAGAAGATGACAAAAAGGAAGTCAAGATTGGGGCAAGCCTCGGGGCAGACATCAAACAACAATTGAAAGAACTCCTGAAGGAATATGTGGATGTGTTCGCTTGGTCCTATCAGGACATGCCGGGTCTAGACACTGACATAGTGGTTCACAAGCTGCCGCTTAAACCAGAATGCCCTCCAGTAAAACAAAAGCTCCGCAGAACCAGGCCAGACATGGCACTCAAAATCCGAGACGAAGTAAAAAAGCAGGTAGATGCAGGGTTCTTGGCTGTATCCAAATACCCTGAGTGGGTAGCAAACATTGTTCCAGTACCGAAAAAGGATGGTAAGGTCCGAATGTGTGTAGACTACAGGGATCTGAACAAGGCCAGTCCGAAAGATGACTTCCCACTGCCACACATTGATACATTGGTAGACAATACAGCTCGTTTCGAAGTGTTCTCTTTTATGGACGGTTTCTCGGGTTACAATCAGATTAAAATGGATCCAAATGATATGGAAAAAACTACCTTCATCACGCCGTGGGGAACCTACTGTTACAAAGTTATGCCATTTGGTTTGAAAAATGCTGGAGCCACCTACCAGCGGGCCATGGTCACTCTATTTCATGACATGATGCACAAAGAAATTGAGGTGTATGTCGACGATATGATTGCAAAGTCTCGAAGCGAAGATGATCATCTAGAGCACCTCCTGAAGCTGTTCAAAAGACTTAGAAAGTATCAACTAAGGTTGAATCCTGCCAAATGCACTTTCGGAGTAAGGTCAGGAAAGCTACTTGGTTTCATTGTTAGTCAACGAGGAATCGAAGTAGACCCAGACAAAGTCCGCGCCATCCAAGACATGCCGGCTCCTCAAACAGAAAAACAGGTCAGAGGTTTTCTGGGCAGATTAAATTACATATCTCGGTTCATTTCCAACATGACACCGACCTGTGAACCCATCTTCAAACTACTACGCAAAAGTCAACCAGTGGTTTGGAATGAAGACTGTCAGCAGGCCTTTGACAAAATCAAAAGTTATTTGCAAGAACCGCCCATCTTGATACCTCCGGTTCCGGGAAGGCCGTTATTCATGTACCTTACTGTTCTAGAAAGTTCCATGGGCTGTATGTTGGGTCAACAGGATGAATCCGGACGAAAGGAACATGCCATCTATTACTTAAGCAAGAAGTTTACTGATTGTGAGAGCCGTTATTCACTCCTTGAAAAGACATGTTGCGCTTTAGCATGGGCCGCCAAACGGTTACGACAGTACATGGTTTGCCATACTACTCTGTTAATCGCAAAAATGGACCCAATCAAATATATCTTTGAAAAACCTGCTCAGACTGGAAGGCTCGCCAGATGGCACATGTTATTATCAGAATACGACATTCAGTACACGACCCAGAAGTCTATCAAGGGCAGTATCTTGTCAGATTACCTTGCAGAACAACCAGTTGAGAACGATGAGTCAGTTAAGCTTGATTTTCCTGATGAAGACGTCATGTTAGTAAAGGATTGTGAAAAGGTCGACCCTGTTGAAGATTCACCACCAAGTTCCCCTTGGAAAATGATGTTCGATGGTTCGTCAAATTATAGCGGGCATGGTGTAGGCGCTGTCTTAATGAATCCAGGAGGTGGTTACACGCCATTCACGGCTCGGTTGGATTTTGATTGTACAAACAACATTGCAGAATACGAGGCATGTATCCTTGGTCTCGAAGCGGCCATTGATCTCAAAATTAAAACTCTAGAAGTGAGCGGCGATTCAGCACTAGTCATCTACCAGGTCACAGGCGAATGGGGGACCCGACATGAAAACCTGGTCCCATACAGAGCATATATTGTCGACATGATCGAATACTTTGACGAGATTACCTTCAAGCATGTACCCAGGTCTGAAAATCACATTGCCGATGCTTTAGCCATGTTGGCCTCCATGTGGAAAGTCCAAGATGTAAATGATGCTACTCTCATCCGGATTGAGCGAAAAACAGAGCCCGCTTACTGTCAAATGATCGACAAAGAAACAGATGATAAACCATGGTACTATGATATAAAGAACTTCCTGTTACAACAAGAATATCCGACCGATGCTACGTCTCTTGACAAGAAAACTTTAAGAAGACTAGCGTCAAAGTTCTTCCTCAGCAATGGTGTGCTTTATAAAAGAAATCATGACATGGTACTACTCAGATGCGTCGACAAAAGAGAAGCAGAGCTGTTAATGAAAGATGTCCATGAAGGGATCTTCGGTACTCATGCCAATGGGTACGTGATGGCCAGAAAGATTTTGAGAGCCGGGTATTACTGGTTGACTTTAGAGAATGACTGCATACAATTCTCCAGGAAGTGTCATAAATGTCAGATCTACGCAGATAAAGTGCATGTACCTCCGACATTGCTGAATGTACTGTCACCACCCTGGCCTTTCTCAATGTGGGGCATCGATATGATTGGGGCAATTGAGCCAAAAGCTTCCAACGGGCACCGTTTCATTCTAGTCGCCATTGACTATTTTACCAAATGGGTCGAAGCTGCTTCATACACCAATGTAACCCGACAAGTGGTGGCTCGCTTCATCAAGAAAGAGATAATCTGTCGATACGGGATTCCCAACCGAATTATCACAGACAACGGAACCAATCTGAACAACAAAGTGATGAAGGAACTGTGTGATGAATTCAAGATTGAACACCATAACTCCTCCCCGTACCGTCCGAAGATGAATGGAGCTGTTGAGGCAGCTAACAAAAACATCAAGAAGATTTTACAAAAGATGGTGAAAACTTACAAAGACTGGCATGAAATGTTACCGTTTGCTCTACACGGATACAGAACATCAGTCCGCACCTCAACAGGGGCAACCCCTTTCTCTTTAGTGTATGGGATGGATGTTGTACTCCCAATTGAAGTCGAGATCCCTTCGTTAAGGGTTATAATGGAAGCAAAGCTGGAAGAGGCAGAATGGGTCAGGGAAAGATTTGACCAATTGAATTTAATTGACGAAAAGCGTATATCTGCAATGTGTCATGGCCAGGTATATCAGAAAAGGATCAAAAGAGCCTTTGACAAGAAGGTCCGCATCCGGGAGTTCAGAGAAGGTGAGCTTGTATTGAAGAAGATCTTACCAGTCCATAAAGACGCCCGAGGAAAATGGATGCCTAACTATGATGGCCCCTTCATTGTGAAGACAGTTTTCTCAGGAGGATCGTTGATTCTCACAACCATGGATGGAGAGCAGCTTACTCATCCAATAAATTCTGATGCAGTCAGAAAATATTACGCCTAAGAAAAGCCCGATAAGTCGAAAACTCGCAAGAGCGGCTTATGCAAAAGTTAGGGTAAAAAGAAAAAGAGAAAAAGAGAAAAGAATTGAAAGCTCGCTAAGTTGAAAACCCGAAAGGGCGACTTAGGCAAAAATGAGCGTCCCGGTGGATTGAAAACCCGAAAGGGCGATCCAGGCAAAAATTAGGGACAAAGGCGTTTCACTGCATCAGAAGGTTGTCACCAGTGCAGCAAGTTACACAGAGAAAACTCACTTCCGGTTGCTCTCGTCAGAAGCAAGGATGTTGGTGGATTTCTAGTCTTTAGGGATAAATGGTCATGGGATTCAATGTAACCCTTCCACTTTTGCCATTTTTCACTTGTACAATGTTCTAGGGAATCTTGCCATTGGCAAGACCTCCTGCTTGAATAAAATCAACTTCGAACCATTCTTTTGTTTGCAACTACTACTTCTCTTTATCATTTTTTGTTATGCAAAACACTGTTTATTTGACTAACGATGATTTTGAAAAACGTAAGAGGCAAAATTTTTCATGATAAAACTTGAAAAGGTCAATAAAAAACAAATGCTTTAAACTCGTGGAAAACTCAGTAAGATCATACTCACCCTGATGTCTCAAGGTGGCAGGAGCATTGATATACATTTGCATTTTTTCCCCAGTTGAAACACTTAGCAGATCTGTTCACTTGGTTCGCCTTTGGCCGTGTGTAGTAACCAAGACTAAGAAGCCATCATGTAAAGTTTTGAAGGATCCATCCTCCACAGGATTGCCAAAGACAGAGATTACTGGTACATCGCGGGCTGACCTGACTAAGCTCCGTTCCCCAGTACAGTTGAGATTATTTGCACCACTTAGCCTGGATTCAGTGTGGTTCTACCCTCTCCCCCGGTTGTGGTATCTCATTTTCTGGTTGTTACCATCAAGTCCAGTTGTCACTGGCATTCATATGTTCTATCTCGTGGTTGTCACCACAGTCTTTTAAAAGTCCAGTCGTCACTGGCACCTTGTGTTTGTTGGTCGTCACCAACCTTTCCCCGGAAAAGTCCAGTTGTCACTGGCATCGCAAAATCCAATTGTAATTGGTACCCTTTCGTTGGTTGTCACCAACTTCCCTCAGTAAAGTCCAGTTGTCACTGGCATTGTTTAAATCCAATTGTTGTTGGTATCACTTGTTGGTCGTTACCAACTTTTTACTTTAAGTCCAGTCGTCACTGGCACCCTGTGTTTGTTGGTCGTCACTAACATCCCCAATCAAGTCCAGTTGTAACTGGCACCCTTCAACCGAACCGTGGTTAGTAATCATTATTGTTACATCCCCTGAAGTCCAGTCGTCACTGGCATCGTTAAATCCAGTTGCCATTGGTATCATGTGTTGGTCGTCACCAACCTCCCCTACTGAAGTCCAGTCGTCACTGGCGTCTTTTAAATCCAATTGTTATTGATACCTGAGTTTGGTTGTCACCAAATCCTCATAAAGTCCAGTCGTAACTGGCGCGCTCACCCAAATTGTTATTTGTGGTTGTTATTTAAATTCCCCAGTAAGTCCAGTCGTAACTGGCATTCTTATCCGGCATCACTCGTTGGTCGTCACCAAATCCCGTGAAAAGCCAGTTGTAACTGGTATGGTCGTTTATTCATTTAACATTCCATCGGTCGTCACCAATCCCACTAGCTAAAGTCCAGTTGTCACTGGCATTCCCGTTTTCCTTATTTGTTTCCTCTGGGTTGGTAGTCACCAGTACCCCAGTAGGTCTTTGCTTTTCCAGTCTAGTCCCGGAGATCTAGTTGTCACTAGTATCCCCTGTGTGTCTGACTTTGTTCCTAGTCCATTCCTGGAGATCCCGTTTGAACTCTTCATTATAGGAAGGCCTCGTCTGATCATCCCCAGTGAGGTTGTCACCAATTTCCTTTATTCCCCATGTGAAAATTATTCTTTCCCCGGTGGAGTGCATCTCTTTCACCAGTGAACGGTTGTCCTCGTCAGGTTCCGTTTCCCAGTCGGAGTTTCTCAGATGATATCATCTAGTCACGTCTGAACTATTTGATCCCCAGTAAAGTATGTCCCTTTTCCCCAGTGAACGGTTGTCCTCGTCAGGTTCCGTTCCTCCAATCATAGTTTTATCCTCAGATGCTATCAGTTAGTCATGTCTGAACTATCTGATGCCTAGGTTTGAGTTTCTCTTCCCCAGTGCGAGTCCTTCAATAAGGACATCCTCTGTGTGTCAAGTTTCCAGAGTCTGTTCCCCGGTGGATAGCAGTCTGTCTTTACCGTTTTTTTTTTTTTTTGTGTCTTGCATTTTCAAGCATCATAAATCATCATTTAGGTCTCATAGCATTCAAGCATTGATCCTTTGCATAGCATTGGATCTAAGGTACAAAATTTTTGGTTTTTCTGTATTTAAATACCTCTCACTACGATTCCTCGAGGATTGTCATCCTCAGTTCCATCTAGTGAAGATATTTAAATAGGGGCAACTGTCATACCCCAAATTTTGACCCCTTAGATCCTCATTATCATTTTTAGAAGCATGATCATGCATTATCTAACCCTAAATCAGTGCAAGTTTATTATTGTCAAGTTACAGATGAATCAGGGTTCTCGCACCGACAAATTCAAAACAATCAAGGAATGATCAACCAATGATTTGGGCCAATTCAATCATGGAATGAAATCAAAGACAATATCAAAGTCAAATGGGAAGTCAATTTGAAGAAATCGTTTCAGAATCAAGAACAGTGCAGTCAGGAGGCCCCGATTAGGGTTTTTAACTAGTGGAAAGTCAACTGTGGTTTGACTTTGATGTTGGGAAAGGTTTTAATGGTGGGAGTGAGGTCCATGAAGTTAATATAGGCTATTAAAGACTATTCAAGAAGTGTCAAAGTCCCAGGATGTCCAGAATATCAACAGGCGACTCGATCGGCACCGATCGATCGTACGGTTGACCGAAAAGTCAACTCCTCGAATTTTGAGAATTGGAATCCAAGTTGTGAATCAAAGTTGTTCCTTATGTCATAATGGACTTGCATATCAATTTTCATGATCATTGGATCAAAGATGAGAGAGTAATCGAGAAATCGGGAAATTAGGGTTTTGAAAAGGGCTAAACCGTATCTCCTTAACCGCACATCCAATCGAGTTGGTTCTAGTCTCATTTGAAAGCTCTTGACAAGTCCTACAAAAGTCCCATACTAGTCCACAACCAGAAAATGCATACTTTTTGAGATATAAGCAAAAACATTCCTAGAAGGGAAAATAACTTAGAAAATTTCTAAGTCATTTTCACTTTAGAAGCTAAAATCAGCCAACTTCAAGGGGGTTTTTCACCTAGTTTCAAATGGAATCAAGACTTCTGGCCAACATGAAAGTTGTAGTACTATGTGAGGGCTTTCTAAAAAGTACAAGTACATCTCAAGGGGATTTATGAGCTGAGAGATACATGTGTTCAAAGTTGGCAATTTGTCACTTTTGTCCCACATTGATGAATTTTGCAAAAGCACCTCTATCACTCAAGTGGATCAATTTCAATGTTCTAAACTCCTTCTATATGATATATTAATCATCTCAAGCAGGTTGAATCAAAGAAATAGCAAGGAGATAGCATGGAATCAAGAATTGGAAGTTCATTGCCTAAGTTGAAAAGATTGACTTTTCCAAGCATGAGGTGTAAAGGGATTTCTGCTCCAGCCACTCTACCAAGCCTCTAGGCTGTGTTTTCTCTGTAACATCATCATTCTAACTTGCCAATTGAGTTAAGGGAACAGCTAGAGATCAGAAAAGCAAAGCAAGTTGTCATTTGGAAGAAAAAATCTAAGATTTCTTCATGGTGAAGCAAAGTCACCTAGCAAGCTCCTCACTCATTTTTTCTATAAATAGGGACTTCAAACTCCTCATTTAGGACAGGAACTTCATTCTAAAAACCTGCTAAACCAAGTTCCCTCATCACATCTCTCACTTACTTACATTTTGCAAAATCACCAAAATAGCCAAAAATTGCCAAAATTCAGCATTTGCAACTTTGCTACCATATCAAGTTCTTCATGTTCCAGCACTCAAACTATCATCCACACACCCTCTAAATCACATATAGAAGGTGTACCAACCATTGAATCACCAAAAAATTCAAAGAATGCAAAAGTCAACTTTTCATGAAACTTACTTTGACCAAAGTCCATAAAAACCTCCAAATCTTGCTCCAAACACTTTCTTGATGTTTTGATCCTTTGGACACCTCAAATATCATATATACCAACTGTCCAAACCTCCATCCTTCATCAAGAACTCAGAAATCTCATTTTGGCGTCTCAAGTGACTTGTTTCTTAAGTTTCAAGTAAAAGCACAAATACAAAGCTTGGATTTCATCACCTCTGGTTTTCTCAACATTCTTGGCTTGCTAAATAAGATCACCAACAGGTATGTAATTTGTAAAACCTTGCTCTTTCATTATTCTCCATATCTTGCATATTTAGGTTTTTGATAAAATGAAGTATAAAGCATGAATGAGAGGTGTGTTCATGATCTTCCACACATAAACCACCAAAAGACCAACTTTGCACCAAACTGGTTTTCTCTTAAATTCACTCCACATACACTTTATAACACTCAAACATGACATGTTGGTATGCTCATCTTACACTAGAAACCAATGAATCAAAGTTCACATCTTCATGTGCATCAATGTTTGGATGACTTGCATATGCTATGCCATTTTTCATGACAGGTGGTCTCCTTGGGATTTCAATGTTTAGATCATCTCATTATCATCCACATGTGCTGTACAAATGATTAAATTGTTTAAATTTGCTTTGGAACTTCATCTGTGCATCATCATGCATGATTGTTCATCATTTTGCAAAATGTCTCATTCTCACATGTCAATTTGGAAATGCTTGTGTATTCTTGCTATCTCATTGTTTCTACAGCTTCATATGATCATATGTGTTGTGTTTGAATGAGCCAAAACATTGAAAACAACCTGCACAATGATTTGCTTCACATCATGCTTCACACACACATAATACACACCATTTGCGAATTGAATGCTATGTTCTCATATGTGTGTTCCAGTTTGAATGTTTTCATTTGCACACACTTAATATGACATGATTAAGATGTTAGAATGATTGGAACAGCTCCTGAACACCCCAAACTCCAAAATCACTTTGTTATGCATGTGTGTTCTTATGTGTTTTTGCAAACTGAACATGACTTTCATCTATCTGAAACTCCTGGCCATAAACCTGTTCCAGTCTGTTTATATATCATATTTTGGATGTGTATGTGGATTTACTTGGCTTTGAACATGTTTGTATCAAGGTGTCCATGTCATTTTGCAAATCAAAAGCACATAAACACACCAGCTATCGTTTTTTTCACAGGAAAATGAATCTCAGAAAACTAACACCACCATCCTCTTCCTCTCATTTTTCTACCCAATTTACATATAAAATTTGTCTCGATCCGATGAGCGGTTAGTGAGATACGGTATAAAACGTATTTGGTTTCGATTATGTTTCCATGCATTCAAAACACACACACACACCAGTCAGCGTTTTTTTCACTAGGTGAACAATTTGGAAAAACTAACATCACCATCCTCTTCCTCTCATTTTTCTACCCAAGATCCATATAAAATTTGCCTCGATCCGATGAGCGGTTAGTGAGATACGGTATAAAACGTATTTGGTGTTGATTATGTATTTTGCCCAGCCATGATTCAAAACGAGCCTTGTATACATATTGTTTCCATTTGATTAATGGATGTAACAGCCGCCCCAGCGGTAAGAACATGCGCGCAATTATACCTTTCACCATCATGACCAGGGTTTGATCCGGGTGGAGGTCGAACCCTTTTATTATTTTTCCTATTTTTGTACATAAACTTCAAAAATTCGTAACTCTCTCATTTTTTATCGTTTTTCACCCGTTCTTTTTTCATTGTGTTTATTTTAATGTGTACTTCCATGTCATAATTTTATTTTCCATGTTTGATTATTTTTTCACCACGTTTTATGGTGCGCAATCCGCGCGTCAACGGTACTAACCCTATTTGGTTGCAGATGAAATTTAGAAGGTTTCCTCTTGTGTTTTCTCAGGAAAATTGATTGTTATCATATCTATATATGTTTGTCAACATGTTAGAATTTTTACCTTGAATTATTTTTATATTTATCTCATCTGTCTGTTAACGGTATTCCAGGTGCGAACTGTCGTCACGGTTCTCGTACCAAAACAATTGCTCTGATTGTCATCATTGCTTTCCATATTTAATCTTTGTATTTAGTTGTCACCATGAATGTTTGAATGATGTTTGTATTTTATTTTATCCCTAAGCGACGGAGCTCGTTAGCTTTCGTCCAGTTGCCGACAATACTGTTCCTCCAAAGGAAGGTCTGTCCACTTGACTGTCAATGTCTTGGACCAAAATCTCTGATATCCCTTGACTTCGTTAAGTCACCTTAACCCTAGACTAGAAGCCTTTAGACTTTGCTTGAAGTCTAAGAAACCCACCCATACTAGGAGTGTTCTTCAACTAGAACCCTAGGAAAGAGTTCGTCAACTCTGTGTAAGAATCATCGTCATGATTTCTTACTTCCCCCTTTTACAATTTAGTTTAGGGAGTTTTGTCAAACTCCACACAAACATCGTCATGTTTGTTCCCCTTTGAACCTTGATCATCATCAAGTGTTCTTTTCCCTTGTGAGGTGAACTACGATTGCTCTGATTCTATCCTAGTCAGGATACGTAGGCAGAAGGTGCGATACCTTTGCGAGCAAACTTAGAAAACCACTTAGGCCTTTATTTTACTTTTATTCCCAACTCAAACCATAGTGCACAATTCACAAACTTTAGCAATTAATTAAACAAAAGGTTCCTGTAGAGTACTACAGATATTTAGGGTGCTAATACCTTCCCTAGATATAACCAACCCCCGAATCCCCGAATCTCTTAAAGCGTTGTTATCACATCGCGCAAAAGGTTCTTTCCTTCTTTAGACCTATCCTTTGGATAAATTAAAGACCGGTTGTAAAAAGAAATACGGTTCAAGTTAACTAATAGCTTGATATCAAATTTTCACCGCAACAAGTTAGGTTACTCAACCTTACCGTAATGCGCCTTCAGAATGAACCCTGCCTCAATTAGGTCTTTTAAGGGTTGTATCGTGGTTGGGTTCACGGTTCTTGAAACAAAGGATATTTGGCTCAAATTATGTTTTGTACCCACCCCTTCTACGTGATGATCTCCGATCCTAATGTTCAGTTAACTTGGCATAAGTGCTCGCCTCTTCGAGAGGTATGTTGAATGGTAGGAACCATAGTTAAGGAACTCACAAGGTTTTTCGGAGTGACAGTTACTCCTTTCTCGTTTTCGGTGTCTGTATACACGACTTTATTCTTCGCTGGGGATCTATTTTTTTTTTCTATCCCTTCTTTTTCATTCTTTTGATTCCCTAACTTTTGCCTGGACTGACTCCCTTTGAGTTCTTTTCGATTTTTTCTTTTGAAGTCCAGCGGGATGCCCTAATTTTTGCCTAAGTATTAGCTTTCCAGCTTTTTCTTTTTCTTTTTACTTAGCGGGCTTTCTTATTCTTTCTTTTTTCCTTTTGGAACAAAGTCGTGTAACACTGATTGTCTGGATTGCTCCAAAAAGTTGTAACTGTCTTACTCCTGATTGGTGAGGTTTAACCATTGTGGTTGGCAATGTACGACCTCTTGAGAGGTATAAACTGATTGGTCCTCGAAAGGCACCACTCCTCTGTAAGATTTGAACGCTCGGTCAAGCTAACTGACAACTACCTTGCCCCGGGTTAAGATGTGAGGGTTTAAAAGTCCGAAAAAACTTCTACTTCCTGGCTCGAAATGGTTAACAAGGGACTAACTCCTTATATCTCCAGTGTTTGGGGATTTGAAACAATGCCTTGTACGTCATCGGCAAGGTTTTATCTGAAAGCATACGATCATCGGTTATGGGTTTATTTCGTCATCCTCCCTCCAATCTTTGCTAATCACAGTGATAAAGTGAAGTAAATAAAATGCAATTGTCAATGCAATGCAATAAATGAGAGACAGCGACATGATTAATTCAGAAAAATGCATAGTCACTTTATTAATATCACCATTCGAAACAAACAATGTTTACAGCAAGTAGTAACTAACAGAAAAGAAACTACAAATGCAAATGATAAAAAGTCCGAGGACTGCCAATGCTGAGGGTGCCCGCCTGTCTGGACCACTGGCTTCTTGAAAAGGACCCTCTGAATCTACGAGCTTAGACAGCTGAGAGGTTGGCATGAACAAACAAAACTCCTTCAGGAAAGGAAATGCACCCTTTGTCGATCAACTGCTGCACTTTTTCCTGAAAAGCTTTGCAATCTTCCGTCGAATGTCCGGGGGAGCCACCATGGTAACCACACTGAACGTGGGGGTTGTACCCAGGAGGGTAAGGTTCTGGAACTGGCTTAAGAGCTTTAGGTTCCACTAAAGAACTTTGGATCAAAGATGGTAGCAGCTGGCTATACGGCATAGGCACTGGGTGAGAAGGAGCTTTCCTTCGTTCCAAATTGTTGCGAGGTCGATTCTGATTCTGACGCTGATTCTGATAACCTCGGCCACGAGTTCGCTGATTAGCATGAGGAGCGACATAACATTCCTGATAGGGTGCCCCAGGCACAGTGGTCCGTCCAGCGTAACAAGCCACAGGAGATACTGATCCAACAAATTTCACCACTCCATCTCGAGGATATTCAACATCTGACCTGATTGCATTGATCACAGCTCCTTCTTCATTCTGATAGTCATAAAGAGATTCAGCTTCACTAGCCTGACTGTTTGACGTAATTCCAAGCATTTTTTCGAGGTACGAGCTCTCCAGGGAGTGTACAAACATGCTCATTAACTCTCGGTCTAGGAGCGGCGACTTCACTCTGGCAGCAAATTCTCTCCTCTGAACATACTTCCTGAAAGGTTCATTGTTCCCTTGAGACAATTCTTGCAGCTGCATGCGACTAGGAGCTTCATCAAGATTGTAGTCGTACTGCTTCAGGAAAGCATCGGCTAAATCCGCCCATGATCGGATCTGATCATTCTCTAACTGCATATACCAACCCAGAGAGGCCCCAGTCAGACTATCTTGAAAGCAGTGAATCATCAGCTTTTCGTTGTGCACGAATGAAGTCATTCTCCGGCAGAACATAACCAAATGTAGCTTCAGACAGCTATCCCCTTTGTACTTATCGAAATTGGGCGCTTTAAACTTTGGAGGCAATACAAGACCTGGCACCAAACACATGCTCGCAGCATTCAGATCAAGAGTGCTCTTATTCACCAAGGCAGCAATCTGGTCTTCCAACGTCTGAAGTCTTCCCATATACTCAGCAGTCAGTGGGTTCTGAATATCAACCTGTGGAACAACTCTCGGAGGTGGCAAAATCCTTGGAGAATCTGGCGTAGAGAAAGTGAAATTGTGATACTCGGAGTCATTGAGAGAATATGAACCTCTGACAGGGGTTTGCACAGGTTGAGCAACATTGTTCATCTGAGCTCTTTGACCATTGTTTCCTCCTCTATGCATAGCTGTGATGTCTTCCCTGATCTGACTCACCTGGTGTTTCAACAATTCGAACTCCGCCCGAGTAATAACCAAGTTCTGCTCTCCTGAAGCCATGATCTATCCCAATACTAACTCAAGTCCAATGCGAATGTCGGGGAATCAACTGATGAAGCGGACAAAAACGGGTAAGCTCCCTATTCCGGATGAGGATGAATATGCAAAATGAAATGCAAATGCAAACAGTCATGCAAAAATGCAAAATGCACACACAAGGGACCAAGTGCCCCTGGCTGAGAAGAATCCACCGCACTGGTCTTAGTCAGACCCATAACACTGCTCGAACCTGGTGTCAGCAAATCAAAACGGTACTCGAACCTGGTCTCCAACACACCTCATAATGCTGTCTTCAAATATCATTAAATCTCAATCAAGAAAACCGGTAATCTGGAGGTCAAGTTACCTGCATGCCCAAACCCCTCTCACAAGTAGGTGTCCTAATAACTGACACAAGGTATGGCATCCTATGCGGTCGTCGGCGTCACAGACTTTCAGGGTTGATGATACGATTCCCAGAAGGGTGGCATCATCAAATCCTGAAGAGGCCTCACTTAGCCAACTTCCAAATGATCGGTTCCCAGAGTCGACAATCCAACTAACCAGCAACCCGAGCCACCCAAAGGGTAGGACAGGAGGCCAACCAGAAGAACCTCGTCTGAGTGTGGATTTCGCAGGACACTAGGACATGCAAAGCATGTGCGCGCCCACTACTTTCCA
Source organism: Lathyrus sativus (assembly GCA_963859935.3). Taxonomy (NCBI): domain Eukaryota; kingdom Viridiplantae; phylum Streptophyta; class Magnoliopsida; order Fabales; family Fabaceae; genus Lathyrus; species Lathyrus sativus. Next base: position 328,149,676 of record OZ012739.1, read on the forward strand.
CTCTAATTCTAGGTGCACTCAAGCCCAGGTCCGACTTATCTCTCAACCATAGAACACCCGTCACAACCCCAATACAGCAATAATAACAATAATATAATGCTGAAAGTAAATGACAGAAATATAAATCCATACAAAATCCTCGACGGGAAAACAAGCGCTAGGATTGACTCGCTTAAGGGACGTTGGATCCCAAATGCATAAGGAACTATCGCAGTCCTTAGCAGCCAGGGGACGTTGGATCCCCAGCAGAGTCGCCAGCTGTCGCTACTGCGAAAATCGGCGCCGGCTGAACAGAAGAGTCGCCACCGTGCGTTATTTATCCCAAAGGAGGGAAAGGAAACGCTCGAGGTAAACCTACAACAAAACGGGGAAAGGAATGGTCATCGCAACCAAATCCTGGATTCGGGAGTCGGTTACGCAAGGGGAAGGTATTAGCACCCCTCACGTCCGTCGTACTCGACGGGATCCACGCTTGTTTTCTGGTACGGATTGTTATTCTATCTACTCTACAGGTCAAGGGTTAAAAGAAAATAAAATGACTCGGAAAAGTATCGCACTTTATGCCTACGTATTCCCGTCTGGAACGAGAAATCAGAGTCAACGTAGTTCGCCTACCTACTGGAAAGGAGGGGAAGGTTGCTCGCTAGGATATCGCATCCTATGCCTACGTACTTTCATACAGCATGAAAGATCAGAGCAAACGTAGTTCGGGCCACGTACGACACACGTCTGTTTTGATTGCTTTTATCTCCTTCTGAAAAAGGGCTTTTCTGATTACTGGTCCAAGCGGACAAAAATGACGTTTTGATGAGTTCACATTCTTTTACGGAAGCAGTGTCTTTTATTGTGTTTGAAATATTTATTGTGTTTTTCTGTTTGTTTTGAGAAAGAAGAGACAGAACTCTAACCTATGGTTTAAAAGGGAATTAAACTAACCTAATGTTGTCATGCATGGGTTAAGACCTAATGTCTATCCTGCTCCTCTCTTGCACAGAGAGAAACAGAGATCCTATGGGATGAACGGAAACAGAAACAATAGCATATATACAATAAAGCAGTAAAAGTGCATGAATGCAGCAATACAAGCGAGGCAAGGGAGTCCCACTCAACCTCGAACCTAGAAAACAACAGGCAAAAGTGAACAAGATTCACTTTCAACCTAACAGGTTAAAAGGCAAACAATACAGTCCGGGAAATTCAAACAATACATCAAAAATTATAAACAGCAGAAATAAACAGTCAACAACAGGCTTCATCAACATCTGTCTTCAAGTCATCTTCAACCATCTACAGGCTTCAAGCAAGCATCAGTCTTCATCTTCAAGCCTTCAAGCAAGGTCTCTATCTTCAATCTCTCAGGGCTTTTCTTCAAGTCTCACTCTCCAAGATGAGCAGCAGTCAAGAGGATGAACTGGAATGTTAAACAGTTAGTTGACCACCAAAGGTGGCAAACAGACTGTTAACAATAGGTAGAATGTTTCTCTCAAGAGTTCTATCTCTTAGACACTGTCACCAAGCCTTCCAAAGGAAGGGGGTGAGTGTCCTAGAGAGACTCTGCATCATAGAGAGGGATGGAGGCAAACAAGACCTTCCATGTTTGTGAATCAAGTTGCTATTCTAGAGCTCTACCTAACTCCTAGATCCTATAACCTTCAACAGCTGCCAGCAAGAGATACTCTTCATCAACTCTTGAAATTGGTCTTCATTCCTTTAATCTTCAATGGGCTTCATCAACAAAGTATTCAGCTCCACCCCAAACCCCAAGCAGGCCCAATACCCCACACAGTCAAATAATAACCCTAGAGAGGGCACACCACACAATCAATCAAATAAAAGCAATATACTAATAGTAATAGTAGAATAGGGAAAGCCTAATATTTGCTAAGGGATCTATTATCTACCCATAATATCCCTATAGTCCCATCATTTAATTTGTTCTAGAGACAACCCAAAAGAAAATTTGTTTTGTTAAACCTACATTGTATTCACAACCCTAAATGATTAGCCTAATGTTTTCTAACTAAACTACCTAAAATAAATCCTAAAAAATTGGTATAAAAATCAAGGGGGAACCTAATATATGCATCTAATTATACTAAAAAAAGTGGCCTAAAAAGATTATGAGAACCACCTAAAAGAAATTCTACAAAACTAGATACAAATTAAAAGCATTTAAAGAGGCATTAAAAGAAAAAATGTGCAAAAAATATTAAAAGAAAATAAAATGGGAATTTTATTGCATGATATTTTTCTACACAGAAATATGAAAATATTAAAAAAACAACCAATCAAAAACATGGAATTTTCAATTTGTTATGATTTTTTAAACAATTAAGAAAAATGAATGAAATTAAAATGAAATAAAGTTGGTTAGGGGTGCAATTAATAATGATTTCAGTTGAAAAATGGAGGATGGGCCCAGACTGGGGGTGCGTGTAGCAAGGCGCGTCTGGGCCCAGTTTGGTCAGAAAACACAAAAAGAAAATAAAAACAAAAAACGGTGCAAAAAGTAAGAAATACAGTTCAAATCATATGGGCCTGGATATTGGGGTGTGGTTAGCAATTGTTTCTTAAGCCCACCAGAGGGTTTTAATGAAACGAGGCGTTTCATGGCCTCAGATTCCCTCTCGTTTTCAACTTCAAATCCTGGCCATTGGATGCGTTTCTCAGTCAACCAAGTCTTGCTCATCCAACGGTTGCAGTGCTTCGTCTTCCTCTAGTCTAGGGTTTGTGAAACAACCATGGAAATGGAACCTCATGCATCAAACTTCAACCTCCTCGTTCTCACTCATTTCTTCATCAATTCCAAAAATGTAAAAAGCAAACTTACTCCAAATTCATCCTTGAATCCATATATAGCATTGGTCTCAATTGATATCCATTCTTGCATGAAACACGATCACTGCCTCAAAATTACTCAGAATTTTCATCATCACCAATCCATGATCTAGATACACTAATCTCATCCTGACCTTGCACTGATCAATAATCAATAATCACCTAAGATTTTAACAGCTTAATCCTCATGTTCTAAGCCTCAACAAAATTCGTGCTCCAATGGTAAACTCCATGAAATGCTCTCAAACTCACTGAAATTAATCATCTACTTATTCCTAACAGTTCTAACCTAATAATTCTACATCATGCTAACTAATTCTAGCCAATTCGATAGAAAAACCAACCTGGTGTAATCTTGAAAACAGATAGTGATGCTCTTGGATTCACAGCTAGCAGTGCTCTAGACTTGATCAATGGACTTGGATCTTGGTTCTGTATGCAGCCACACCTGCTCAAATGCTCTTGATCTTGCAATTGAATTCTTCTTGCACTTTGGATGATGAAGTTGGTAGCACACGAATTCTTCTTCAATTCAACCAGATCTTGATGGAAACTTGCTCTATGATGAATGTAGATGATGATAGGATCAAGAACTTTGAAGAATGATGAAGATTTGATAGAGTTTTTATGTAATTTGCAAAATTGAGGAATGAGATGTAACTATGAGTTTTCAACCAAATGAATCACCAACCAATGATTGGATCCACTCTACTCAATATATAGATGCTCATGGAACCATCTAGAAGTTGCTGGAACTTTCTTGCACTCAAATCCCTTGTGAATTTGGATATGTTACTTCTTTTGTAAGCCAACTAGTATAACTTCCAAACTTTGAACTAAAATCAAAAATATAATGTTTCCAATGGTCTTAAAACATTCTTTCCAATCAAAATGACCTATAATTTCATCCCATTTGGCCATGTTATGAAAAATCTCATTTTTAGGTCACTTTTATTCATTAAATTCACCTTTTAATTGACCAAATTTGGAACCTTGAGCTATGAGCATTTCCAAACTTTCATGATCACTTTTCTAGACTCAAAATGTCATTTGGAGCAAGTTTGATGTTGTGAAGTTTTTCATTTGAAGCTTCCTTGTATGAGTTTTAGGCATATGCTTGAAATGACCTGTAATTCTCAAATGACCAAAATACCCTTTGCTTGCCAAGGTCATAAGTAGAGTTCCACAAATCAGATGAAGGCATACCATACCTTTATAGAAATCTAAGACAATGAGGAACAACTCTCATGTTAACCATAAATCCATTTGAAATCTCCTTGAGGGGTAAAAGTTGCTTGGAAGACAAGTAACTTTCACAGATAAAATTTCAGATGCCTCAGATGACCTATAACTTGCAAGGACCATAACTTGAGTTCTATAAATCTCCTTGATGTATTCCACCACTCAAATTAAAGGTCTTGAGATAATCTACAAGTTTCATGTTGGCCAAGGATCCATTTGAGACTTGAATTTTGAATTATCTTCTTTGGAAGTTTGACCTAAATCAGGGAATTTTACACAGAAACCCTAATTTAGAAACTCCTCTTCTTCTTGATTTCTCTTGATTTCTCCTTGGCACAACACCACATCCATATCTACATGTCAAATGATGAACCCCACATCTCTCAAATAGACCTTGATGCCTTTCAATCAATCATTTGACCTAGGGTTGACCTAGGGTTGACCCAGATGAAACCATAGTTGACTGTCTTCAACTGCAACTCTTGTGATCATATCAATGACTTGTCTCACTTTCAAGATGACTCTCTATGTCTTCCATGATGTCTATATACCCTCCATGACCTCAATTCACAGCTCACAACTTCTTTGATGATCTTCAAATACCCTCAGATAGGAGATAGATTCACTGCTTGATCCACTGACTTCTTAGATTTCAATTTCTTTCTGATGACTTGGATAGGCTTGAATTTGAATAAGAACCTCTTGATAGGCTCATAGAGATGAGAATAGTACTTGGTCCCTTGTTGGATAACTTGCTATGCTATGTTATGTAGATGATTAGACTATGTACATGAATTTATATGCAAATGCTAATGCAATTGAAACATAAACCAAGTGAAGTAGGTTGAGCAAATTTTAGGGTGCAATAGCTGCCCCTATTCAAGCGACTTGGACTCGACTGGGTGAAGCACGAACGACCTTCAAACATTCGAGGTACGAGACGGTTGAATACTAAGAACCCGGAAATTTGCCAACCGCAGAAGTAAACCACCCAACTGTTTAGGGAACGACATCCACCAACTGAATCTGGTTGTTACACCAACCACTGATCTGACGTCTGATAATTCTAATTTCAATTTCAACAACCTATGTAACGCGACAGGTACTGAACACTTTTCGCAAGACACCTCTGTCCACAACTGGACTAACCTTATCAACACAAGAAGAGAGACAAATTCGTCAACACGAATAGAGATTCTGTTGTCACAGGAGTAACCTTGTCCACATCTGGACCCAAATTTCGCCAAACCACGAATAAACACAAATCTGTCCACGTCAGGACTCACATCACGGAAAAATCCCGGCGCTTTCGCTGGGGAAACATTTCTGTCTAATCACAGGAAACTCCATACGCCTATCCATACGGGCAAACCATCTTCCTAAACATAGGAAACTTCATCCGCCTATTCATACGGGAACATCATCTGCCTAAACACAGGAAACTTCATCCGCCTATCCATACGGGAACATCATCTGTCTGAACACAGGAAACTTCATCCGCCTATTCATACGGGAACATCATCTGTCTGAACACAGGAAACTTCATCCGCCTATTCATACGGGAAAATCATCTGTCTAAACACAGGAAACTTCATCCGCCTATCTATACGGGAAAATCATCTGCCTGAACACAGGAAACTTCATCCGCCTATCTATACGGGAAAATCATCTGTTTGAACACAGGAAACTTCATCCGCCTATCTATACGGGAAAATCATATGCCTGAACACAGGAAACTTCATCCGCCTATCTATACGGGAAAATCATCTGCCTGAACACAGGAAACTTCATCCGCCTATCCATACGGGAAAATCATCTGCCTGAACACAGGAAACTTCATCCGCCTATCTATACGGGAAAATCATCTGCCTGAACACAAGAAACTTCATCCGCCTATCCATACGGGAAAATCATCTGCCTGAACACAGGAAATTTCATCCGCCTATTCATACGGGAACATCATCTGCCTGAACACAGGAAACTCCATCCGCCTATCCATACGGGAAAATCATCTGCCTGAACACAGGAAACTTCATCCGCCTATTCATACGGGAAAATCATCTGTCTCCATGGTTCTCTCAAAGCTCCGAATGTATTTTTCGTGAAAATGTAACTAGGTGAACAGTAACACGAGTATTTTTCCTTTAGAAAGAAAGCAAATTCGGGTCATAACCAAACTGGGTCGAAAACATTACCCAGACCCAATACATGACCCAACACTAAAATAAAATTCTAATGCAGTAACTTCAAACGGAATTTTGGAATTTTGGGCTGCGAATCTGACTTTGACTCCAACACGAAAGTCGTAGCTCTCTCTCTTAGCTTTCCGGCGAATTTTAGAACGCCTCAAACGGATTTCCGGAACTCCAGTTATGATCGTTTCCGTGCAGACTGCTAAAGCTGAAAAATAAGTGCGGAAATCAAATTAAGCCAAAAATAAAATAAAATATAAAAACAAAATAAAACATAAAAATAATCAAGATAAAGTAAAGAAATGCCTAAGTAAAAATATAGGAGAAAGTGCATAAATATGCACTGATCACTCATCACGCTGGTAGCGCTTAAGCGTCTCCCCACGGACACAAACCTTAGGATCTAAAACATTTTGATATTAATGATTATAGGAATACCTTAACGAATATAATGAGAAATATTTTTAGACAATGGCAACGATAATTCTAAAATACAAAAGTGTACAGACAAGTGTTTGACACTGGTTGGCTTGTGGATTTTTCTCAACCGGTACTTGTAATGTCTTGAAAACTCTTCGAATGGGGATAAAAAGAGATAATCTTCTTATAGGATGATATATTTGTGATCATAGTCTATATATAGAATGATAATCATTTAGAATTCTCATTATTTCGAAATGGATTATCTTGACATCCACTTATATTTAAACACATATTCAATTAAATAATTAATTATTAAATATAATTAATTATTTTATTTACTTACTCAACTGATTAAGATTCTTATATATATATATATATATATATATATATATATATATATATATATATATATATATATATATATATATATATATATATATATATATATATATATATATATATATATATATATATATATATATATATATATATATATATATATATATATATATATATATATATATATATATATATATATATATATATATATATATATATATATATATATATATATATATATATATATATATATATATATATATATATATATATATATATATATATATATATATATATATATATATATTGCTCTGTCCCGCTCATCACACGGGGTCGGCCCAATCCATCTCTCCGTCGTGGAGGGCCTAGCTCATTGATCAGTTGTCGCTCGCGGATCAAAACGAGTGTTTTTGATGAAAACGTAATACAGCGACAATTCAACTCGGATATCGTCTCAAGGATTCTTTTATGTGATTAATCTACCAAATTCGAAATGAAGGGGGAGTTGGTTTGGTTTCTGATCGGATAAATAAATAAAATGCAATTAAGCGATTAAAATAAGTGATTATCAAAATAAGTCAATCTACTGTTTTCGGTTCCGGCTTATCACGGGTTTCTACCTTACCAATTTCCTAAGCGATTTCGATCTCTATTCGATTCCTATGTCAATTAACAAACGCAAAAGACATAAACTAGATTAACAATCCTATATTCCAAATTAAGAAAACGGATTAAGTTTTCGTGAATTAAGCAAACGAATTATAAACGCGAATTAACGACAAAGCGACGTAACGACGAATAAAAGCTAAGGATGCAATCATACGAATTTAATCAAAACAATTCTATAAACTAACAGATTAAGTAAAAGCAATTCATAGAATAGTGTTTAAAGAGAAACGAATTAGATTGATAAAGTAAAAACCTCAAAGCGTTGGAACGCGATTACAGCAGAATGACTCTAAGAAATTAGCTCTCCATGGTTCTCTCAAAGCTCCGAGTGTATTTTTCGTGAAAATGTAACTAGGTGAACAGTAACACGGGTATTTTTCCTTTAAAAAGAAAGCAAATTCGGGTCATAACCCAGCTGGGTCGAAAACATAACCCAAGCCCAATACATGACCCAACACTAAAATAAAATTCTAATGCAGTAACTTCAAACGGAATTCTGGAATTTTGGGCTCCGAATCTGACTTCGACTCCAACATAAAAGTCGTAGCTCTCTCCCGGCGAATTTTAGAACGCCTCAAACGGATTTCCGGAACTCCAGTTATGATCGTTTCCGTGCAGACTGCTAAAGCTGAAAAATAAGTGCGGAAATCAAATTAAGCCATAAATAAAATAAAATATAAAAACAAAATAAAACATAAAAATAATCAAAATAAAGTAAAGAAATGCCTAAGTAAAAATATAGGAGAAAGTGCATAAATATGCATTGATCACTCATCACGCTGGGAGCGCTTAAGCGTCTCCCCATGGACACAAACCTTAGGATCTATGACATTTTGATATTAATGATTATAGGAATACCTTAACGAATATAATGAGAAAGATTTTTAGACAATGGCAACGATAATTCTCAAATACAAAAGTGTACAGACAAGTGTTTGACACTGGTTGGCTTGTGGATTTTTCTCAACCGGTACTCGTAATGTCTTGAAAACTCTTCGAATGGGGATAAAAAGAGATAATCTTCTTATAGGATGATATATTTGTGATCATAGTCTATATATAGAATGATAATCATTTAGAATTCTCATTATTTCGAAATGGATTATCTTGACATCCACTTATATTTAAGAACATATTCAATTAAATAATTAATTATTAAATATAATTAATTATTGTATTTACTTACTCAACCGATTAAGATTCTTATAAATATATATATATATATATATATATATATATATATATATATATATATATATATATATATATATATATATATATATATATATATATATATATATATATATATATATATATATATATATATATATATATATATATATATATATATATATATATATATATATATATATATATATATATATATATATATATATATATATATATATATATATATATATATATATATATATATATATATATATATATATATATATATATATATATATATATATATATATATATATATATATATATATATATATATATATATATATATATATATATATATATATATATATATATATATATATATATATATATATATATATATATATATATATATATATATATATATATATATATATATTGCTCTGTCCCGCTCATCACACGGGGTCGGCCCAATCCATCTCTCCGTCGTGGAGGGCCTAGCTCATTGATCAGTTGTCGCTCGCGGATCAAAACGAGTGTTTTTTATGAAAACGTAATACAGCGACAATTTAACTCGGATATCGTCTCAAGGATTCTTTTATGTGATTAATCTACCAAATTCGAAATGGAGGGGGAGTTGGTTTGGTTTCTGATCGGATAAATAAAGAAAATGCAATTAAGCGGTTAAAATAAGTGATTATCAAAATAAGTCAATCTATTGTTTTCGGTTCCGGCTTATCACGGGTTTCTACCTTACCAATTTCCTAAGCGATTTCGATCTCTATTCGATTCCTATGTCTATTAACAAGCGCAAAAGACATAAACTAGATTAACAATCCTATATTCCAAATTAAGCAAACGGATTAAGTTTTCGTGAATTAAGCAAACACGAATTATAAACGCGAATTAACGACAAAGCGACGTAACGACGAATAAAAGCTAAGGATGCAATCATACGAATTTAATCAAAACAATTCTATAAACTAACAGATTAAGCAAAAGCAATTCATAGAATAGTGTTTAAAGAGAAACGAATTAGATTGATAAAATAAAAACCTCAAAGCGTTGTAACGCGATTATAGCAGAATGACTCTAAGGAATTAGCTTTCCATGGTTCTCTCAAAGCTCCGAATGTATTTTTCGTGAAAATGTAACTAGGTGAACAGTAACACGCGTATTTTTCCTTTAAAAAGAAAGCAAATTCGGGTCATAACCCAACTGGGTCGAAAATATTACCCAGGCCCAATACATGACCCAACACTAAAATAAAATTCTAATGCAGTAACTTCAAACGGAATTCTGGAATTTTGGGCTGCGAATCTGACTTCGACTCCAACACGAAAGTCGTAGCTCTCTCTCTTAGCTTTTCGGCGATTTTTAGAACGCCTCAAACGGATTTCCGGAAATCCAGTTATGATCGTTTCCGTGCAGACTGCTAAAGCTGAAAAATAAGTGCGGAAATCAAATTAAGCCAAAAATAAAATAAAATATAAAAACAAAATAAAATATAAAAATAATCAAGATAAAGTAAAGAAATGCCTAAGTAAAAATATAGGAGAAAGTGCATAAATATGCACTGATCACTCATCACGCTAGGAGCGCTTAAGCGTCTCCCTATTGACACAAACCTTAGGATCTATGACATTTTGATATTAATGATTATATGAATACCTTAACGAATATAATGAGAAAGATTTTTAGACAATGACAACGATAATTCTAAAATACAAAAGTGTACATACAAGTGTTTGACACTGGTTGGCTTGTGGATTTTTCTCAACTGGTACTCGTAATGTCTTGAAAACTCTTCGAATGAGGATAAAAAGAGATAATCTTCTTATTGGATGATATATTTGAGATCATAGCCTATATATAGAATGATAATCATTTAGAATTCTCATTATTTCGAAATGGATTATCTTGACATCCACTTATATTTAAGCACATATTCAATTAAATAATTAATTATTAAATATAATTAATTATTTTATTTACTTACTCAACCGATTAAGATTCTTATATATATATATATATATATATATATATATATATATATATATATATATATATATATATATATATATATATATATATATATATATATATATATATATATATATATATATATATATATATATATATATATATATATATATATATATATATATATATATATATATATATATATATATATATATATATATATATATATATATATATATATATATATATATATATATATATATATATATATATATATATATATATATATATATATATATAATATATATATATATATATATATATATATATATATATATATATATATATATATATATATATATATATATATATATATATATATATATATATATATATATATATATATATATATATATATATATATATATATATATATATATATATATATATATATATATATATATATATATATATATATATATATATATATATATATATATATATATATATATATATATATATATATATATATATATATATATATATATATATATATATATATATATTGCTCTGTCCCGCTCATCACACGGGGTCGGCCCAATCCATCTCTCCGTCGTGGAGGGCCTAGCTCATTGATCAGTTGTCGCTCGCGGATCAAAACGAGTGTTTTTGCTGAAAACGTAATACAGCGACAATTCAACTCGGATATCGTCTCAAGGATTCTTTTATGTGATTAATCTACCAAATTCGAAATGGAGGGGTGTTGCACCCCAAAATTTGACCAACATTTATTCACCCATCAAGTGTTTGAAAGTTGATACCTTCATCAGAAAGTTCAAGAGATCCTCAGAGAAATTGGTTGAAACCAAGGTTGTGTGCTTCATAACTTGAGTGTTGTGGGTTATCCTCAGATGATTCTGAGACTTTGAGAGTGAACTTGAAGCTTTGAGAAAGTTTATGAGATGTCTTGATAGCCATCATGAAGCCCAGAGAGGTCATTATGCAAGAATTCAAAAGATTCAACCATGAATGGTAGAATTAGGGTTTTTGACTGGGTCAACCCTGAGATAACTGAAGATTTGGGGAAGGTTGAGACCTAATCCAAGGGCCATGAGATCATGGAATGATGTATGGAGATGTTATAAAGATGATTCCTAGATCAACTCATCATGATTGAGGAGTTTGAGAAGTTTTGAGTTAAGGTTTCTAAGGATTGTCAGTGAAAAAACCCTAATTTGATCCCTATCTTCCAGGCAGTTTTAGCTCAAGATGTGATTGATATCTAATCTTCCCCACAACATGAATGTTGTAGAGCTTGTTCTTAGCTTTAATTTTAGTGGTAGAAGTCCTTGATAGGAGTTGCATAGCTCAAGTTATGGTTTTGACAAATTACAGGTCAGCTGAGGTGTGTGAATCTGGGTCCTTGAAAGTCACCCAACTTGCAGACAACTTTTGCTTTAGTAGGATGGTTCCTATGATCTCTTGGTCAACATGAATGTTTAAGAGAATCTTCTTAGCTTTCTATAGAGTACTAGAAGTCCTTGATAGGATTTATAGAACTCAACTTATGGTTTGAACAAGACAGGGGTATTTTGGTCATTTGGTGATTATAGGTCATTTTAAGCAAAGGCCATATCTCCTATTTCCAAGCCTCAAATGAAAAAACTCAAAACATCAAAGTTGTTCAAAATGGGATTTTAAGCCTATAAAATAGGTCATGAGTTATTGAAAAAGCTTTTAGCAAGGATTTTCATGATTGGGTAAAAATGACCTAAAAATGGCTTATAAGTAAAAAAAGTTGAAATGGAATTTTGGTTTAGGAGATGTACAAATCCAAAATGGGTCATCCAATATGTCATTTTGACTCCAAACACTATTTTAAAAACAATGGTTCAAGTAGAATTTTGATTTGAGGTCTTAAAATGGAGGTTGCTTTGTAATTTTCATTCTTGAATCATAAGGCAATTTGAGAAACTTGGCATAAAGCAAAACCAAGGCTTGTTTTTTCACTCATTCTCTTTCAATATCTCACAAGGGGAGATTTTAAAGCCAAATTGAAAGTCTTAAGGCATGAGATATGAGATGTACAATGTATCATTTCATGAGAAATTCCATAATATTCTAGCTCTTTCCATGAGTTTCTAGAATCTTCTTTTGGTTGTTATAAAAAGAATGAATCACCATGAGATCAAGGTTGGTGAAAGTTGCAGGATCCATTGGTGAAGAGTGAGAGGAGAAAGAGATATCCAAAGTTTTCTTCAAGTGCAAGTCAAGATCGAATTCATCATTGCAAGCCTCATCCATCTCAATTCTTGCAAACAGAAAGCCATCTACCATTAGAGGAGTGTTTTGCATCCATTACCAGTTCTGAAAATCATCTATTCATACCTCCACCATTGAAGTTTGACAGGTTGGTGGATTCTCCCATATCTCTTTAATTATGCATGCTTAGGTTAGATCTTTAGCATAGAATGGTTAGGCTAGATCAGAGGACCAATTCCATAGAGTTTCAGAGGATATCATGAAGGTTGGTAACAGATCACGATTTTTTCAAGATTCAATAGCAAGCTATTTAATGTGCATTAATGGATATGGTATAGCATAGTGTGGTTAGGGCAACATGTAGAACAAGTTTGGATCATTAGATTGAAGTTCCATCAAGGTTGATAGCAGAGGAAAAGGTTGAAACCCTAATGATTGGAGCTTTCTGTTTGAACGATTTAAGGGGTTTCAGGGAAAACTATTGGTATGGTCGTGTTCATGGTGATCATTAGCACAAGTTTGCTCTTGGAAGTTTTGAATTTCATCGAGGAATCAGAGAGAACGAGTGAATTGAAATCTCATGCATGGAAGATGGACTGAAAACCCTAATTGTCATTTTGGGGAAGACGAGTGTGTAGCCGTCGGATCATCCTGGTTCTCTTGACTTTGTAATTCCATCGCACGGCCACGATTCAATTTCAAAACGGAGGGAAATTCCAAAAGCTAAACGCAGCGTTCCAATTAGTGAGGTGTTCTGGGCTGAATGCAGATTGTGATACTCACACCCCCACCATGGGCCCAATCCATTTTTTAACGTGGAAATGTTGCTATTCTCACCGCGTCCGTGTTTATTTTCTGTTGATTTTTCTTTTCATTTTTTGAAGCGCTGGGCCTTAGCATCTTGATATTCGCACCCCTGGTCCCTTGGCCCATCATGATATTGAACTGGGCGCAGTTACCTTTCTCACGCCCATCCCCTTTAATTCATTTTTTTCTTATTTTAATTTCTTTTAATTTTCTTGCATTTTATAAAATCCATATAAAATTGAAAAATGATTATTTTTCACTCCTTGTTTTTTTCACATATTCATGATTCTGTCTAAAAAAATGTAAATAAATAAAATTCCATTTTATTTTTCTTTTAATATTTTTAGCATATTATTCTTGTAAATAGCCTTTTTAATTGATTTTAGTTGATACTTAATTTTGTAGAATTTCTTTTAGGACTTTCCCTTAGGATTTTTGAGCCATTCTTTTTGGCATAGTTAGATATTGAATCATAGATCATATAGGATTTAATTCACAATTTGTAGATTAAATTTGATTAGTTTGTTTAGGCTAGCATTAGTGTACTCAAATTAGGGTTTTAGGTTGCATAAGTAGGTTTAAACAATTTTGTTTTGGGTTTTGTAGGCCAAATTAGTGTATGGGGAATATATGGGTTAAGGGTAAGTATGTATAGAGTCCCCTAGAATTTTGCTAGAATATTATATGGTATTTTAGTATTTTTAATTGATTTTTGAATGTATGGATAGTATGTGTGTTGCTTAAGGGCATAGTTTGTATTGTTCTGCTTTCATTCCTTCTCCTTTGAGTGTGTGAGCCTCGGAGATTGAGTTGAAGACCTTGGGGATCATTATTGAAGACTTTGAAGAACTTGAGGTGGAGCTATGGTTAGCTTTTGGTTGTTTTGTTTATAGGATCATAAGTGCATAGGTAGAGCTCTAGATAGAATACTTCCATTCAATAAACAAGGAGTGTCTTGTTCACCTCCTTCCTTCTCTATGATATAAAGTCCCTTAAGGGTACTCACCTCTCTCCTTTGGAGGGATTAGTGACCTTGCCCTCTGAGGTAGAACTTTGAGAGAGCCTTTCCCTTTGATGTTAAGTCCTCAATGACATCCTTTGGAGGTCAGTGAGCACTCTAACATCCTCACCTCATCTTGCTGACTGAATCTTGTTTGATGGAGCATTTGAGTTGTTGAAGATAGCAATGAAGGGTATTGAAGATTTGATTGAAGATCTAAAAGCCATTGAAGATAGAAGCTGAAGCTTTGAAGAGGATGATTCCTTGGAGATTGTTGAAGTCTGAAGGCTTTGTGAAGATCAAGATGACACTTGGGTCAGAAGCTGAAGCTTAGGGGAGAAGGTGAGTTGATACTCACATTGTAGGGTTGGTACCTGGAAAGCAGGATGATTCCTCTATCTGAGGTGCTGCTGGAGGAGCTGGGGCTTTCTTCTGTTTTTCTTTTTTGTATTGTGTGTTTTGTTTGATTTGTTTGTTGCATTAGAATAAGTTCATCTAGAATAAGTAGAATCTAGGAGCATGATTGCATTAGAGGTTGAGTTGCTCCCTCTGCTTGTATTGTTATTGCGTGGCTTTGCTTGCGGGTATTCGGTAGAGCCCAGCTCCCTTGCCCATGTGGTTTGTTTGCCTGATGGCATTTTTATTTCTTTTATCTGTATGATTGCAGTTTACTGTTTATTGCTTGATAGCATGTTGTTTATTTTTCAGTATGATTACTGTTATTTCATGACTGGCTTGAGGTTGAGACGAGCTTGTGGAGGCTGAAGCCCCACACACATTTCCTCCCTCACTTGCATTGCATGCATTTTACTGTTAAGCTGATGCTTTTGTCTGTTTTGGTGTATCATTGACATGATCCCTTAGGACTCTCATTTCCTTTGATAAGGATTTGATGATAGACTTTTAGGTTGAAACCTATGCATGACAACTTCTAGGAGTTCCCTGTTCAAACCTCAACCATAGGATGAATCCATGGTATGATAACAGTAGGACTTGATAGTCTCCCTCCTAGTTGGGCCTGTTCTCTTCTCATCTCAAAACAGTCTAAGATACAATAATCATGAATGATTTCTTTCGTACGTTACGAGGCTTAAGCTATCTGAGAAAGGATTGTGGGAGAGTTTCTTTTCCACGGCCTGGATGTTTAGTATGGTACCCTTTGGGTGACATGCGACGCATTCACTCTCAGGTCATAGTCTCTAGTGCGGTTGAAATCGCAAACACAATAAAAAACACTTCTTTCAAAACAGGAAATAAACTGTAGTTTCCCGAACTACGTGAGCTCTGATCTCTCATGCCTGTTGAGAGTACGTAGGCACAAGATGGCGAGGTCTTGGCGAGCTACCTTTCCCCACAACCCTTCGTAGGCCGAACTACGTTGACTCTGATTTCTCATTCTCTGATGAGAATATGTAGGCATAAAGTGCGACGCTTTGCCGAGTCATTTTTCTTTTCTTTTTCAGCCAGCCTTGATAGGTAGATAGAATAAAACCAACCCGTCCAAGTAAACAACAAGCGAGGATCCCGTCGAGTACGACGGACGTGAGGGGTGTTAATACCTTCCCCTTGCGTAACCGACTCCCGAACCCAGACAATGGTTGCGATGACCTTGTCTTACCCTTTTTCGTCAGGTTTTTCCGATCGTTTCCTTTCCCGCTCTGAGGGATAAATAACGAAAGGTGGCGACTCTTCTGTTGTGCCGGCACCTTATTTTTGCGAAAGCGACAGCTGGCGACTCTGCTGGGGACTTGATAGTTTCCTAGGGATCCAACGTCCCGAAAGCGAGTCAGTTTTGGGATCCAACGTCCCTTAAGAGAGTCAATCCTACCGCTTGTATGTTTACTTGTTGGGTTGCGTTTGTTTATCGCATTTTTACTTCTCGCACTTTATTTCCCGCATTTTATTTTCAGTATAATATGATTATTTGTGCTGTTGTGGGATGGGAGTTCCGATGAGTGAGAAGCCAGACCCAGGCTTGAGTGCACTATAGACTTAGAGTGGCAATTAGTGGGCGCGTGCTTGCTTTGCAGGCACTAGTGTCTCATGAAATCCACACTCAGACGAGGTTCATCCGGTTGGCTTCACTTTCAACCCTTTGGGTTGAGACGGTTGCTGGTTTGGTGGATTGTCGACTCTGGGGACCGATCATTTGTGATTCAGCTAAGTGAGGCCTCTTCAAGACTTGATGATGCCACTCCTTCTGGGAATCGTATGATGAACGCATAGGATGCCGTACCTTGAGTCAGTTTAGGTCCATACCTATGAGCGGGATTGGGCTTATTGCAGGGAACTTTGACCTTCAGACTACCTGGTTTTCTTGACAGTGAATCAGTTATGTTGGTACCAGAGTTCTCAGTTGCAGACTCGTCTGTTCTTGACAGAGCAAGATTTTGACCAGAGGATCTTATCATCGGGTGTTTGTCTGTTCTTGATAGAGTAGGTTTTGATCAGAGTATTGTCGTCAGTGATGTGTTCTTGATAGAGCAGATTTTGAGTGGGGTCTGAAGATCTCATCAGCATACGTTATGTGTTCTTGATAGAGCAGATTTTGAGTGGGGTCTGAAGATCTCATCAGCAGTTGTGTGTTTGTTCTTGATAGGGTAGATTTTTGATTTGGGGTCTGAAGACTTCATCAACAGATGTTTCTCGATCATGCATCCAAGGTCCTTATTATCAGGCACTTATTCTTGACAGAGCGGAATTTTGATCTTGGTCCTATCAGATGGTTATTCTCAACAGATCAGATTAGTGGTCTTACACCGGGGTTTTCTTCTCATTAGTGATTGTTGATACAGAATCTCCACAGCAGCTATCCGGATATATTATTGCATGCCTGCATTTTGCATTAGTTTGCATGTTCATTTGCATTCCATTAACGTGTGTCTGTGTTGCAGGTACCGTTTCCCTGATCCAGGATTTCCCGCCTCCTACTGTGTTACTATGGCCTCTCTCAAGAAGACTGTTGCGTACAAGTTCCCCACCCCTGATGTGTCGAAGTTGACTGGGTTGATAGCTCTGGCAGGTGATTCTGTGAAGGATAGGTTCAGGAAGTCTTATGGCAGGTTGCTCAGTCTGGTTTGCAAACCTTCTACGTCCGAGTTGAATGGGTTACATGCTCTTCTACAGTTCTATGACCCTCCTCTGAGGTGTTTCACTTTTCAGGACTTTGTTCTCGCGCCGACGCTGGAGGAGTATGCTGATATGCTGGGTGTGCCTATCAAAGGGCAGATGCCTTTTGTCCACATGGATGCTGAGCCTGACCTGGTTGGTTTAGCTTCTTCACTCCATTTGAGCGCCTCTGAGTTAGTGGTGACGAGTTGGAACAAGGTTCCTGGGTTCTCTTTGCAGTTTCTGGTAGCTAAGGCTCAGCAGTGTGCTAAGGACAAATGTTAGGATGCATTCAATGCCATCCTTGCCTTATGCATATATGGCATTATCCTGTTCCCCAACATGCCGGATTTCGTGGACTTTGATGCATTCCACATCTTCGCCTCAGGGAATCCAGTCCCTACTCTGATCGGGGACGTATATCACTCAGTGCATTACAAGAATGAGAACCGGAGAGGGAAGAATGTCTCATGCTGCGTCCCGTTGTTGTACAAATGGTTTGATAGTCATTTGCCCAAGAGGGGTTCTTTCGTCTCATCTGCAGCCACAGCTGAGTGGCCTGAGCGTCTGATGAGTTTGTCTGCAGAAGATATTGATTGGTTCGTTGACAGAGACAGGTTAGGCACCGAGGTTATCTTCAGTTGTAGTGGGTTTCCTAATGTACCTCTGATAGGTAGGAAGGGTTGCATCAACTACAATCCGTCGTTGCTAGTTCGTCAGTTCGCATATTCTTTGAGGACTCCACCGAAGGAGGAAGAGGTACAGGAATCTCTGTACCTCACAGGTACTCTAGAGGGGGATTTGTTGTCCAAGTTTCAGCGTGCGTGGAACAGTATCAGCAAGAGGGGAAAGCCTTTGTTGGGAAAGAGCAATAGTCAAGCCTACCCTCCCTATTCAGCTTGGATCAGAGCTAGAGCCAACGCCATAGGGATGCCATTCCCTCATGTCAGACCAGAGAGTCCTCCACCAGTCGAAGAGCCTACCACTGTGTCCATTCATTAGCACAACCAGGTATTGGCTGAGCGAGATGAACTGAAGCGGGCGAACGCAGAGTTAGAGAAGGAGTTAGCTCAGCTTCACAGTGAACGGAACGAAGCCGTGCATGCTCTAAAAAAGCAAACAGAGTCGGTGAACCAAATGGGTGCAGACTTGGCAAAGCAGATTGCTGATCAGGAACGCTTGGGTCAAGACTTCAGGGCTGTTAATAATGTACAAGCTACGAAGAAGCAGCATTTGGAGGAGGCATATCGGAGGATATCTAAGTTCGACCAGCATTGGAAGACCTCCCTGACCACCAGGAAGGAGCGAGAGGACAAGCTAATGCTGCAGATTTCTAAGCTGGAAGCCGAAGTCAAGGACAGTGAGCGGAGGTTTGATGAAGAGACCGCCCGCAGATACGCCGCCGAAAGCCGACTCAACAAAGCTCTTGCTAACCTGAAGGAGCATAAGCTGATGTTTGAGTCTAAGAAGCGGAGGCTGGAGGATTGCTTTGGCGAAGGAGCTTGGGAGAATTCAGTTCAGGGGCTTCAGCATACCATCCTGCAGAGGGAACTACTCGTCGAGGGGTTGCTCACTTTGCCAGATCACCCAGAGACGAAGGAGTTATTAGCAGAGTATCGCGCCCGTGGCCGTACTTGACTAGTTGTATTCCTGTCGTTTTGATCTTTGATGTATGCTGACCATCACCAGACTTGTTGGCTGAGGTCATGTTGTTGATTTGTTTTGTACTCGCTGATACTGTGTACTGCCTTGACAGGCCTTTCCATATATATATGAGATTGATGTTTCCATGATTGGGCTCAGATTTCTTCTTCTTCTTCTTATTGTCGGCACTGGCACTAAGGCACTAGGATCGGGGAAAATCTCCCACGCACACAGACACACGCATGCATCTGCATGAAGCATATTTGCATGGCGTACATTTTATTGCTTTTCCTAACCTTTATTGTTAACAGGCTTTTCAGGTTCCGAGCTGTCTCCGGTCTCCAGGATTGATCAAAGACTCATCCACCGCTACTCAACTCACGCTAATCAGACAAGGATCATGGACCAGGTGCAGTCAGATATTCAAGAGCTCCGTGAACGGATGGATCGTTTTATGGAACTGATGCAGATGGTCGCTAATGGTCAGGACCAGCTTCGTACTTTGGTTCAACCTCTGATCTCCAGGGTTGACAGTAATGGCATACTGCACGGTGGGGCTGTGCCTACTCCTCCTCCAGTGGACGCTCCACAGAATGTTGTTCCTGTTGCCGGGGGCAACGGCAGTGCTAACGGCAATCTGATGACTAATATCGGGCTCAATGCGGCAGGCGTCGGCAATGGTAGTCTGGGAGCCAATGTAAACATAGGGCCGGTCAACGGTAATGCTGGTGTCGGAAATCTGTTGGTGCCTCAACCGTGGCTTGAGGACCATCAGGATGACGTATTTTCTCAAAGAGGTGTAGAAGCAGAGTTGAATGCTGAGGCTCGACTCAGGTTCAAGGCGCTGGAAGACAAAATGAGAGACATTGAAAATCAGAATACATTGGGTGTTGACATGTCCAAGCTCGGGTTAATTGCCGATTTTAAGGTGCCACATAAGTTCAAGGTGCCTGTCTTTGAGAAGTATAAGGGTACTACTTGCCCCCGGGTCCACCTCCGATCTTATTACAGAAAGATGTCCGCCTATTCTGACGATGAGAAGTTGCTGATGCACTTCTTCCAAGATAGTCTTTCTGGTCCATCCCTCGAATGGTATATGGGCTTGGAGCCCGCTACTGTACGCACGTGGAAAGATCTCGCTGAAGCGTTCATCCTCCACTATCAGTACAACAGCGATTTGGCCCCTGTCGCTACTGCGAAAATCGGCGCCGGCTGAACAGAAGAGTCGCCACCGTGCGTTATTTATCCCACGGGAGGGAAAGGAAATGCTCAGAGTAAACCTCGCACAACACGGGAAAGGTATGGTCATCGCAACCAAAACCTGGGTTCGGGAGTCGGTTACGCAAGGGGAAGGTATTAGCACCCCTCACGTCCGTCGTACTCGACGGGATCCACGCTTGTTTTCGGGTATGGATTGTTATTCTGTCTAAACTACAGGTTAAAGGGTTAAAAAAGAGAATAAAATGAAAATAAAATGACTCGGCAAAGTATCGCACTCTATGCCTACGTATTCCCGTCTGGAACGAGAAATCAGAGTCAACGTAGTTCGCCTACCTACGGGAAAGGAGAGGAAGGTTGCTCGCTAGGATATCGCATCCTATGCCTACGTACTTTCATACGGCATGAAAGATCAGAGCAAACGTAGTTCGGGCCACGTACGACACAAGTCTGTCTTGATTGATTTTATTCCTTCTGAAAAAAGTTTTTCTTGATTAGCAGTCCCGGCGGACAAAAATGACGTCTTGATGAGTTCACATTCTTTTACGGAAGAAGTGTCTTTTATTGTATTTGAAATCTTTATGATGTTTTTCTGTTTGTTTTGAGAAAGAAGAGACAGAACTCTAACCTATGGTTACGAAGGGAAACAAACTGACCTAACGTTATCATGCATGGGTTAAGACCTAGTGTCTATCATGCTCCTCTCTTGCGCAGAGAGAAACAGAGATCCTAAGGGAATAGACGGGAACAGAAACAATATCAGATATATACAGTAAAACAGTAAAATGCATGAATGCAACAATACAAGCGAGGCAAGGGAGTCCCACTCAACCTCGAATCTGGAAAACAATGGGCAAAAGTGAACAGACTTCACTTTCAACCCAACAGGGTAAACAACAAACAATACAGTCAGGAAAACCAGTCAATACATCAGAAATGAAATACAGCAAAATAAACAGCCACAGCAGCTCTGCATCAATATCCATCTTCAAGTCATCTCCAATCAGCTACAAGCTTCAGTCAGCAGTAGTCTCTATCTTCACAGTCTTCAAGCAAAGGCTTTGGTTGTCAATCTTCAGTCTACAATGGCTTTTCTTCAAGTCCTATCCTCCAAGCTGAGGGATCAATCACCAGAGTGGATTGGGTGTTAAGCAATTAGTTGACTACCAATGGTGGTAAACCAACTGCCACTAACATATAAGACATTTTCTCTCAAGAGTTCTATCCCTCAGACAATAGCACCAAGCCTTCCAAAGGAAGGGGGTGAGTGTCTCAGAGAGACTCTGTATCACAGAGAGGAATGGAGGCAGTCAAGACCTTCCATGTTTGAGAATCAGGCTTTCTACTCTAGAGCTCTGCCTAGCTCCTAAACCCTAATCTCCTTAACAGCTGATGGCAAAAATCTCCTCTCCAACTCTGGAAGTTGGTCTTCAGCCTCTGGATCCCCAATGGCTTCATCATCTTCAGTCTTCAGCTTCCCCAATCCCCAGACAATCCCAATACCCACATAGACAAACAATAATCCCCAGAGGGCACACCACACCAATCAGACAAATATAGACAGTATATTAATAGCAGTAGGGGAATCCTAGTGATTTCTAAGGGGATCTGATAACTACCCATAGCCCCTATAGTCCCATATCTAAACTATTCAAACTCTAAGTCCTAAGGGAAATGAATTAATTCTCCTAAGTTGTCACTTAAAACCCTAATTTGTTCATGTTGTTCACACCTAAACTAAACACCTAAAACTAAATCCTAAAAATATGAATTAAATTGTATCTACAAGTTAAATGTCTAAACTAAACAACCTAAAAAGAATGGACAAAAAATATTAAAGCAATTATTCAAACTAAAATTAACAAAATCATGTACTAGACAAACCATTATTTAAACCTATTTAATAGAAAAATATGCTAAAAATACTAAAATAAAATGAAATATTGATTTTACTATGTGATGTTTTTCTTGACAAAATCATGAACAATATGAAAAAACAACCAATTAAAAACTAGCATTTTTCTATTTTTTATGAATTTTGAAAGAATAAAAAAATATGAATGAAATAATATGAATTAATATGGAGAGGGGTGCAATAAGCAATGAAAAGCAGTTAAAATAACAAACTGGGCCCAGACTGGGGGGCGCGCATAGCAAGCGCGTCTGGGCCCATATGCACTCAGGAAATAACAAAAATTAAAAAAACGCAAAAGCGGTGCAGTTAGCAAGTTTGGTAGTTGAAACTGGTTTTGGGCCTGAGGATAGGGGTGTCATTAGCAAAGAAATTGGAGCCCATCAGACAATAATAAGTGGAACGGTGCGTTTAGTGCCTTTTAAATCTCCCTCCGTTTTTCTTTTTAATCGTGGCCGTTGGATTTAAAACCGAGTCAAAGTTCAAAGCCTGATCGTGTGGCCCAGGGGTTGTCTTCAACCTCCAGCAAACCCTAGGTCCTGAAACTTCATCACCATGCGCGAATTTCCAGCTCTCTGTTCTCCCTCCATGCACCACGAAATCACACGATTCCAAAAGCAATTTTGCTCTAATTTCTTCCCTCTACACAACCATAACAATAATTCTTTCTAGAACTCAACATATAATTGAACTCGATGAGGGTAACAGTTTGGTTCTACCATGATCACCTGATAACCATTGCTTCAATTCTTGCCCAATTTTATCCTAACATAATCTACATCCCACACTGATTATTCTAAGCTATATAATGAGAATTATCGTGCCATATTCCATGAGATACACACCTTAACAGAATTGGTACATCATGCTCAAACTTCATGAAACTTCTCCAAAATCATCACAATCAATCCTCTATCCTATCTTAACCATTCTACACTATCAAATCCCTAAGATTCTAACTAAATCATGCAATATGAAGAGAAAACAAACCTGGTGCAATTGGTGAAAACAGGTATGCAACTCTTTGAATTTGATGCTTGCAGTGATTGAAACTTGCTCAGTAACCTTGATGATGAATTCTGTATGCAGTGATTCGTGTGTAAACCTCCTGAATATTGTCCTTGAGAAGTTCTTGCAATTTGGATGGTTATCTTGAATAGCACGATTCTTCCTCCAATTCTACCAATCTTGATGTGGATTATGGTGTTTGAATGATGATGATGAAGATTCAATCAAAAGATATGAAGATTGATGGAGATTGTAGAGAGTTTGAGGAGCTTATGCAAAAATGAGAAAGTGTGTATAACTTGGGGTTTTGAACAAATGGAATCACCAACCATGGCATGAACTATCTCTCATCAATATATAGGTGAGGTTAGAACCTCCTAGAAACTTGGAGAAGTTTCCCTTGCATTCTTTCCCTTGAATTTGGTTTATGTTTCTTCCATTGCAAGCAACCATGGATAACTCTTAAAACATGAACTAAGCTCAAAATTCTACTTTAGCCAATGTATTTAAAATGATCTTTCCATTCAAAATGACCTATAACTTTGCTTCATTTGGCCAAGATATGAAAAATCTCATTTTTAAGTCCATTTTTATTCATTAAATCCAACAATTTTGAAACCTTGTGCTATGAATCTTTCCAATCTCTCATGGTCACTTTTATAGAATCAAAATGTCATTTGGAACAAGTTTGATGTTGTAAAGTTTTCCATTTGAAGCTTCCTTGTATGTGTTTTGGGCATAGGTTAAAATGACCTGTAATTCATAAATGACCAAAATACCCTTTGCTTGCCAAGACCATAAGTAGAGTTCCAAACATCCTATGAATGCATACTATACCATTCTAGAAAGCTAAGACAATGAGAAACAACTCTTATGTTGACCAGAAATTCATTTGAAATCTCCATGAGGGGTAAAAATTGCTTTGAAGTCAAGTCACTTTTACAGACAAAATTTCAGATACCTCAGATGACCTGTAACTTGCAAGGACCATAACTTGAGTTCTATAAATCTCCTTGATTTCTTCCACAACTCAAATTAAAGGTCTTTAGATCCTCTACAAGTTTCATGTTGGCCAATGATTCATTTGAAGCTTGCATTTTGACTTATCTTGCTTGGAAATGTGACCTAAACTAGGGGATTTTACATAGAAACCCTAATTTAGGATCTCCTCTTCTCCTTGATTTCTCTTGATTTCTTCTTAGCATAACAACATATCCTTATTCTCCATGTCAAATGATGAACCCCATATCTCTCCAATAGCCCTTAATGCCTTTCAATCAGCCAATTGACCTAGAGTTGACCCAGGGTTGACCCAGATGAAACCCTAGTTGACTGTCTTCAACTGCAATTCTTGTGACTTCACCAATGGCTTGTCTCCTTCTCCAAATGACTTTCTAAGTCCTCCCAGATGCCTATATACTCTCCATGCCTTCAACTCACAACTCCCTTGTTGATCCTCAGATGCCTTCAGATAGGAGATAGACTCAAAGCTTGATCCACTGAACTCTCTGCTTTCCAATTCTTTTCTGATGACTTGAATGGGATTGAATTAGGATAATAACCTCTTGATAGGCCTCTAGAGATGAGAATAATGATTGGTCCCCTGTTAAATGACTTGCTATGCTTATGCTATGCAGATGGTTAGGCTATGTACATGACTCTATATGCAAATGCTAATGATATTGAAACATAAACCAAGTGAATAAGGTTGGGCAAATTTTAGGGTGCAACAGCTGCCCCTATTCAAGCGACTTGGACCCGATTGGGTGAAGAGCCCGGAGCCTTCAGACATTCGCGGTACGAGACGGTTGAATACCAGTGAAACCAGAAATTTGCCAACCGCAGAAATAAACTATGCTCCTGCTTGGGGAACGACATTCATCAGTTGAATCTGACTGTTATGACAACCCACTGGTCTCGCGCTGGGGACTATTTTCATCGCAGAGATAGAATTTTGTCCACGGTAGGACTCCAACTGCCGTCAACTCGAGAAACTTCAACAGGTTTGCTGGGGACGGCTCGTCTGCCTTCTCGTCAGAAATAAATCGTCCACGTTAGGAATAAACTCTTCCACGTTAGGAATAACCGTTCCACGTTAGGAATAACACCGTCCACGTTAGGACTCATCTTCTCCTCCACGTGAGGAAGCCCATTTTCTTTCGATCTGTCCATGTAAGGACTCCAACTTGTTCCATGTAAGGAATCACATCCTTCCACGTAAGGAAACAAACTTGTCCACGTTAGGACTGCATCGTCCACGTTAGGACCCACCGTTCCGCGTAGGGAATAACCGTTCCACGTGAGGAATCATGACTTTCCCACGTAAGGAAACCACAATCTGATTTGTCCCCGCAAGGACTCCCATCTTGATATGTCCATGTAAGGACTCAATCTTTCCACGTAAGGAAACATATTTTGATTCGTCCACGTAAGGACTCACATCTTCATCTGATGAAATAATAGAACCTGTCCACGTCAGGACTCGCGCGTCTTCGACTTGCTGGGGAAATAAACCCCGTCCACGTCAGGACACATACTTTGCCAATAACACGAAGAAGGATAAAATTGTCCCCGTCAGGACTCTCGCGTTTTGACGACACGAAGAACTACAAACTCGTCTACGTTAGGACACCCCTTTCACCATTACGAATAAAGCTATTTGCTGGAAATAAATTGTCCATGTCAGAACACCAACACGAAGAGTAACGAACTTTGTCCACGTCAGGACTCCACACTCAATCAACACCGAGAACTCGAACCCGTCCACGTTAGGACTAACACACATCGTCAACTTGAGGAAATGTCCACGTTAGGACTCCTCATTCCAACAATCTTCTCTAGCACAAAGAAATCCCGTCAATAGAATTGTCCACGTTAGGACTCATCCTTCCATTGGTCCGCAAACTTCTTATCACTGACGTGACAGCAACTTTGAAGCTGACTCTACTAGGGAAATTTGGAAACCAAACTTTCGGATGCCTGTTCTGATACCCGGCGGTAGCCTCTGAAATTCTGATTCATGAATCCTTGGATGACCAATAGTTCTGCTTGGGGATAAGGGGAGACTTATCCTGCTGACTCTGTGGGGAGTAGCGCCAAAGCTGCTTTTTGATTCACTTGAGCAAGGGCTCTTTCTACCTGCCAGGGAAACAATACTTGGAACAAACGGTTAGCCAACCTAGTTTATGTTTCGGAAATGCGTGCGTTCGACAATGATGCAATATTCCAATCGACATGGAAATGCTACGCTTTCGTGTAGTGGATGCAAGTATGGCACTATATGCCGATGCAAACATGACACTATATGCCAATGCAAATATGACACTATATGCCAATGCAAATGCGGACTCGAACTGCTGGGTACAAAAACTGCTTCAGCAAAATAAATGCTGAAGACAATGCCGACTCCGCTGGGGATAGCCATATGCTATAGAATTATTCCAGCAAAATAAATGCTGGAAGAGTGAAGTCAAATCAGCTGGGAAATTGGGAACTCGAAACAAACACCTTGTTGAAGTAACACCCTGCTGGGGAATATAACTCTGCTAGGGAATAGCGGACGTGCTCAGCATGATTGGAATTCGGCTGGAGAGTGAACTGATATTACACAGTATCCCTGACAAAATAAATGCCATGACCCCCACCAACTTTGCTGGGGAGAATCTTAATCTTCGAGTTCCACTGGGAGGAATGAAAACGCTTGCTAAGAAGAGAATTCCGCTGGGGATGGGATGATTCTCTTGGGAAAATCAACTGACTCCGCTGGGGGAGAGTAAATGACCCTGCGGGGAAAGGTAAAACTGCCTGAATACAGCTCACCAATCTAAAATATTAATCTTCTGAGGCTAAACCCACTCTGCTTGAGATGCACCGTCTGAATACAACCTTATAATCTTGGAATCTCCAATTCTGCTAAGGATAAACGACTTTGTTGGGACATGCCTTCTGGATCGGCTACAACTAGCTGGGGAATTCGGTCCTTCTTCAGTGGGAGCCTGCACGACCTGCGTGGGGAACGCATCTTTCGTTACTACAACCTTTTGCTCATCTGCCTCATACGGCTATGAAACCTGCAACAACACAAACGAGACAAGACAAGCCTATACAACCAAATCGATTCAGGTTAGTGACGTTATTTTCAGTTAATTCAAAGCTTTAGCAATTGTTGGCAAGGGCCAGTGATGTTATACACATGCTAGTTTCAATAAACTTAGGCGTTTTATCATGCACAAAACAGTAAAGAACCAGCATCAAGTACTGAATAACATATTTTATTGATTGGGCCCCTGAATGGGCAGAATTTTTGTACACGGGATGTAACTCCTGAAAAGAGGAAGCTACGCAAAGCAGATATACAAGTATGCACGAGAAGCATAAATATATTGACAAATTAGATTTGTACACATGTCGGCAACGGGATGCAGACGAACACCACGAACTGATCCTCCTATGACTCATCCGACTCTAATGCTTTCCCGGTATTCACACTTCTGTAGAGGTTGTATCAGATAACCGATCCCTCAGGCATATTCTCCCGCACTGATGCTCACTGCAATATCAAATTCGGACCGCAGTCATTTGCTTTTCAAATCCCTAACTTTTGCGTGAACCGCCCTTTACGGGTTTTCAGTTCACCGGGATACCCTTTTTTGCCGAAGTCGCCCAGTGTAGGTTTTCAACTTCGCGGGTGTACATTTTTCAATTTTATTCCTAACTTTTTCCCGAACCTTTTATTCTGTTTTTGGTTCGCCAGGATGCCCTATTTTTGCCTGGACTCTCTTTTTTCTGTCCAGCGGGTCTATTTTAAGCAAAGTACTTTTTAACTGCGTCCGAATTTACAAGTGACATGAAGTCTTCTCCGTCCATGGTGGACAACAACAACGCTCCTCCTGAGAAGACTTTCCTGACAACGTATGGCCCTTCGTAGTTGGGGGTCCACTTGCCCCTGTGATCTGCTTGCGGCGGGAGAATCCTTTTTAGCACAAGGTCGCCCGTCTGAAAGCTTCGCGGATGTATCTTCTTGTCATACGCTTTCTTCATTCGGCTCTGGTACAAACGACCATATGCTAGAGAAGCTAGCCTCTTCTCATCCATCAAACTTAGTTGATTCAACCTGTCTTTTACCCATTCTGCCTCGTCCAGCTGAACATCTCGCAATACCCTCAGAGAAGGGATCTCCACTTCCAATGGTAATACCGCCTCCATTCCGTACACTAAGCGAAGGGTAGCATCTCATGCCAATCCTTATAGGTCACCACCATTTTCTGAACGATCTTCTTGATATTCTTATTGGCCGCCTCAACAGTGCCATTCATCTTGGGTCGGTACGGGGAGGAGTTGTGATGTTCGATCTTGAAATTCTGACAGAGTTCCTTCATCATTTTGTTGTTTAGGTTTGAACCATTATCCGTGATTATCCGCTCGGGAATCCCATATCGGCAAATGATATCTCTCTTGATGAATCTGGCCAACACTTGCTTCGTTACATTTGCATATGACGCCGCTTCCACCCACTTGGTGAAATAATCGATTGCTACTAAAATGAACCGGTGCCCATTAGAAGCTGTCGGCTCGATCTTTCCAATCATATCGATTCCCCACATCGAGAATGGCCATGGCGACGACATCACATTCAGAGGACTTGGAGGCACATGGATCTTGTCAGCATAGATTTGGCACTTGTGGCACTTCCTCGCAAACTTGAAACAATCAGTTTCCATCGTCAGCCAAAAGTAACCTGCCCTCAGCAGCTTTCTCGTCATAGCATGCCCACCAGCATGCGTACCAAAGGTACCTTCGTGTATTTCCTCCATGAGCAGCTTTGCCTCTTTTTCGTCTACACAACGCAACAGCACCAAGTCGTGGTTTCTTCTGTATAAGACGCCATCCGGATTCAAATAGAAATTACCCGCTAATCTCCTGAGAGTCTTCTGATCTTGACTGGATGCCCCAGTCGGATACTCTTTGTTCTTCAGGAAATTAAGGATGTCAAAATACCACGGTTTGTCATCGGACGCTTCATCAATAGCAAATACATAAGCTGGCCTGTCAAGCCGAGAGATAATGATTCGGGGAGCCTCGTTCCAGAAGTTGACTTTGTACATGGAAGACAAAGTGGCCAGGGCGTCAGCCATTTGATTCTCTGCCCGCGGTACGTGATGCAATTCCACCTTATCGAAGAAAGGCAACAATCTCCTTGCATAATTCATGTAATGTATCAAGTTGGGCTGACGCGTCTCCCATTCCCCTTTGATCTGATTCACCACCAGAGCTGAGTCTCCGTATACGTCTAAATTCTTGATTCGCAAATCAATGGCTTCTTCAAGCCCCATTATACAAGCTTCGTATTCAGCCTCATTATTGGTAACGGTAAAGGTCAATCGGGCAGTAAACGGGATGTGCGACCCGTGTGGCGTAGTGATGATTGCCCTTATTCCGCTACCGTAAGCATTCACAGCTCCGTCAAATATCATCTTCCATTTGGAACCCAACTCCGGTCCCTCGTCTGGCAACGGCTCTTCACAATCTTTCATCTTTAGGTACATGATATCCTCGTCAGGAAAATCAAACCTCATCGATTGGTACTCTTCAATAGGCTGCTCCGCCAGATACTCAGACAGCACACTCCCCTTTATAGCCTTTTGCGAGACGTATTGGATGTCATATTCAGTCAAGACCATCTGCCACCGGGCAATTCTCCCTGACAACGCCTGCTTTTCGAATACATATTTGATAGGATCCATCTTCGAGATGAGCATGGTTGTATGATTCAGCATGTATTGCCTCAAACGCTTGGCGGCCCAGGCTAGCGCGCAACAAGTTTTCTCAAGCATTGAATATCGAGATTCACAATCTGTAAATTTCTTACTCAAGTAGTAGATCGCATGCTCTTTTCTTCCTGTCTCGTCGTGTTGACCGAGAACACAACCCATGCTTCCCTCAAGAACCGTCAAGTACATGATCAAAGGTCTGCCTGCCACTGGGGGTATCAAAATAGGAGGTTCCTGCAAATACTTCTTTATTTTATCGAACGCCTTTTGACAATTTTTGTTCCATGTTACAGCTTGATCTTTCTTCAACAGCTTGAATAATGGTTCACACGTGGCCGTTAGGTGAGATATGAACCGAGCGATGTAGTTCAACCTCCCTAAAAACCCGCGCACCTCTTTCTCTGTTTTAGGCGTCGGCATTTCTTGAATCGCTTTTATTTTAACAGGATCGACCTCTATTCCTCTTTCGCTTACGATAAACCCCAGCAGTTTACCCGATCTCACCCCGAAGGTGCATTTGTTAGGGTTCAGCCTCAGCCTGAACTTCCTAAGCCTTTTAAATAGCTTCAGCAGATTCACCAGATGCTCTTCCTCCGTCTGGGATTTGGCAATCATATCGTCAACATAAACTTCGATCTCTTTATGCATCATATCATGGAAAAGAGTCGTCATCGCACGCTGATATGTTGCCCCAGCATTTTTCAAACCAAAGGGCATCACTTTATAGCAAAATGTTCCCCAAGGCGTTATGAAAGTGGTCTTCTCCATATCCTCTGGCGCCATTTTAATCTGATTATAGCCTGAAAAGCCATCCATGAAGGAGAATACGGAGTATCGAGCAGTATTATCAACTAACACGTCAATGTGAGGAAGTGGAAAATCGTCTTTTGGGCTTGCTTTATTCAAATCTCTATAATCCACGCACATTCGAACCTTGCCGTCTTTCTTTGGCACTGGTACGATGTTAGCAACCCATGAGGGATATTTTGTCACAGCCAGGAAACCAGCGTCCCACTGTTTTTGAACTTCCTCTTTGATCTTCACTGCCATATCTGGTCGAGTTCTGCGAAGTTTTTGTTTGACCGGCGGGCATTCTTCTTTCAGTGGCAGGCGGTGCACAACCATGTCTGTATCGAGCCCTGGCATATCTTCATACGACCAAGCGAATACATCATTATACTCTCGGAGCATTTCAACCAGTCTTCGCTTGATGTCGCTCTGCAGCGCGGCTCCGATACGAATATTCTTTTCAACCCCTTCCGACCCCAAGTTGATAATTTCGATGACCTCGTCGTGAGGCAGAATGGCTCTTTCCTCTTGCTTCACCAACCAAGACAGTTCTTCAGGAACATTACTATCTTCGACAACCTCTTCTTCGGCCTGAAACACCGGATGCTCAAAGTCGGGACGAGTCATAGGTGGTTCAAGGATGTCATCTGAAAATGTTATCCTGCAAAAGGAATGGTTAAGTGCTTCAAAATGCGTATAAAGCGAATAACCACGTTGCCATTTTATTGAAAAATATAAAGCAAGAAAGACAGAGATTGCAGTATTTGCACATGAAAACAACGCCATTTATTTAATGATTAACACGCAATGTTCATAACAACACAACCCTAAGCAAATCATGATGCCCCGGGCAAGACATCAGATTATTCAACAATTAATAAAGCAAAGCATTACTGTTTAAGAGTCACAGGAACAAGCTCCTGAATAGCCCAGTTGCACAGTCCTTGTCCTGGCGTGCTTGGCTGAATCCAGGCATCCATATCACAGTCGCTGTCTCCTTTGTCAGACTCCGAAGCAGCATTGATGGTTTCATGACATACTCCACTGGCAGAGATGGTGATTGGCCCTCTGAAACGGGGTGCCCCCACAGCGGGAGTTGATGACGACGGTTGGTACCCCAGCCCGAACCGGTCCATCTTCACAGGAATATCCAGCACTTTGCCCCAGCCCTTTGCTTCTCCTGCTTCCACTAGAGCTTGGGCTTCTTTATACGACGAGACAGCTATCTCTGGCGCTTTGCTCGGCCCAGGACCTTTGTCCTTGATACGCAAACCTTCAAATGCCTGGCAGGGTGTTTCGTGGATTTCTCCGTCGACCTCCACATATTTAAATGACGACAGATGGCTGACCAGGATGTCTTCTTCTCCGCACACGGTGACTACGCTGTCTCCGACCATATATTTCAACTTCTGATGCAGGGTAGACGTGACTGCCCCAGCCCCATGAATCCAGGGTCTTCCAAGCAAGCAGCTGTACGCAGGCTGTATATCCATGATATAAAACTCAGTTGCAAACACCTCCGGCCCCACCTGTAGAGGCAATGTTATCGATCCGAAGACTGTTCTCCGCGTGCCGTCGAAGGCTCTAACTACCAAGTCATTGGGCGTGCACAAGATTCCTCTAACGTCCAGCTTCATCATCGCCTTCTTGGGCAGCACATTCAAAGACGATCCGGTGTCGACCAATACATGCGACATTACTGATCCTCTACACTCAACGGATATGTGCAGCGCCATATTATGATCTCTCCATTTCGGGGTCAAATCAAAGTCGGTAAAGCCCAGGCTGTGGCCTGCATTTACATGTGCCAACACTCCTTCCAGCTGATTTACAGAGACGTCTTGGGGTACGAAGGAAGTATCCAGGACCTTCAACAAAGCATTTCGGTGAGCTTCCGAACACAACAACAATGACAGGATAGATATTTTGGACGGCGTCTGTTGCAGATGCTCCACAATCTTATAATCACTTTTTCGGATCAAGCGCATGAACTCTTCTACATCTTTCGATGCCGATTCTTTTTCGCTGGCTTGTACCGGAACATTCTCAACCATCTTCCCCTTTCCTTTTGCTAGTCTTTCGGCCTCCACTTCGGGTGATATAAAGATCCTACCACTCCTTGTCATACCCCCTGAACCAACAATGTTATCGACAGTCTCAACTGGCTGCTTATTAACATCAATCTTTATCCCGTCACAATACACCTCCAACCCATATGACCAGGGGACTGCTTTCGTGTTCTCGTACGGGATCGGCCCGGCCTTAGTTATGGTGATCGGTGGTCGCTGAGCTGGTGCTGCAATAGTGATTGTCTTTCGAGGAATCGTTACAGTGGCCACATCACTCTGATCATCTGCTACTGCCCCTGCAGCCTCTTCAGTTGCTGCTCGGTCAAACTGCAATGTGCCTCCATCAATTAAAGCCTGAATGCCTTTCTTCAAATCATCACATCCCCCAGCTAGGGTCCAGCATTCTACACAATACTCGTCACATCCTGGATAAACACCCCCTTGCAACAATCTGCTTTTTATCTCTCTTAGCGGCGTCTTTAAATCGTCGACATTCATAATCAGATTCAACCCTTCCTCAGTCAAAATGGCGTTCGCCCCATGATTAGGCATGGGTTTCTGCACTATATTCGGACCTACTGTTCCGAAATTGATAGTCTTATTGTCCAAAAGATCCTGCACAACGTGCTTAAAAGCGTGGCAACCCTCTATATCGTGGCCCAGAGCCCCAGAATGAAACTCACAGTGCCTGCTTGCATCGTACCCAAACGGGGGAGCTCCCGTTATCGGTGCCAAAGTTCTCTTCTCTACCAGGTTCAATCCCAACAATGTCTGCAATAAATCAGCATATGTCGTGGGAGGCTTCTCAAACACTCTTCTTGGTTTACCACCCTGGAATCTTCGTTGAGCCTGCTGTGCCCCCTGCTGAGGCTGCTGCTGCTGCATTGGCTGCTGCTGAGACGGTTGTTGTTGATGAGGTGGTTGTTGCTGATATGGAATAGTAACACTCGCCACCTGCTGCGGCTGATGATATTGGTTCCGACCTCTGCCTCTGCCTCGGCCTCGGCCTCCAAATACTGCGCTTGCCTCGCCCTGACGGCGCCCACCAAAAGCCCTCTTATTACTGCCAGATGCAGTTGATTCCTCAACCTGGAATTTTCCTTGCTTGATGTTACGCTCAATCTTTTCTCCCATCAGAATTAGGTCTGAAAAACTGGCCAGAGATGTGTGAAACAGCATGTCATGAAACAAGCCTGTGAATGTGCCGACGAACATGTCATTCATTTCCTTGTCTTCTACGGGAGGACGGACCATGGCAGCCATATCGTGCCACCTTTGCGCGTACTCTTTAAAGCTCTCCCCCTTCTTCTGTGACAGCCCTGCCAATTGGACCCGATTGGGTGCCAAGTCACTGTTATACTTGTAGTGAGCCACAAATGCCTCTGCTAATTGCTTCCATGTCTTGATATCGGTTGGCTCCAACCCCACATACCACTCTAGGGAAGGACCCGACAGACTATCTTGAAAGAAATGCATTAGCATTCTTTCATCAGTTGAGTATGCTGACATCTTTCTGTAATAGGCTCGCACATGCACTTTCGGACATGTGTCCCCTTTATACTTATCAAACGCAGGAGCTTTGAATTTGATTGGCACCCTCAAGCCAGGTACCAGACCCATTGTTGCCATGTCCAAGCCTACAGCACTTTGGTTCAGGACCCCCCTTATCTACTCTTCTAGCATTCTGATCTTCTGGGAGTCATCCATCGGCCCTTCGAAACCTCCGCCGGAGAAAGCGTCCTCCTGCTGATCTTGCCACATACCATTCCCAGCTCCATACCCATCATATCCATTATTACGTCCAGCCCTGATTTGATTCATCCCCGGACCTCGGCCTCTGTTGTCGTACCCTTGAACTCCTCCAGCAGGCCCAAAAGTCATAAACCCAGCGCCGTTTCCATTCCCGAAACCTCCGTAGCCCTGATTGACCATACCATACCCGTCTTGCCCAAAGCCTTGAGCATTGAAACCATATTTCCCCGTGTTATCGAATCCCTGATCGTTGAATCCGAATCCAGTATTGACAAAGCCGTTGCCTCCCATATTATCACCCAAGTTGACATCCCCAAGCCCAACGTTATGGACAGCAGTCTCATTCCCAACTCCGACGTTACCATTCACAGCAGCGGTAGCGTTGTTGATATTAGCAGCAGGTATATTGACTACAGGCGGAGCCACTGGCGTGGGAGTGCCATCTCCATGAGCAGTGTCGACTCGCACAGACTGATGATCCTCGTTACCATGACTAGCATTTCGGGCCAACAGAGGTTGGACCATGGCTTGCAAATTTTCCTGACCTTTTGCAATAGCTTCCATGGTCTGCATAAAGAGAGCGAGCTTCTCGCGCACATCTTGCATCTCGTTCTGCATTTGATCCATGATTCTTCGACAGTTGGTGCGGGTAGAATAGCGGTGCGGGTGCTGATCTGCAATCCTGAAAAGTACCTGGAGCAGAGCAGGAAATAAGACAACCTTCAATGATTACCTGTAATGCAATATGAATATGAATGCAATGCAATATGCGTCTGTGCATTAGGGAAATTCATTCCCCGATTCTAGTGTGAAGGTGCCGGTGTAGTGACAGTGCTAACAATAAATATCGGAGCTGAATCACAGAAAGCCTCATATATTGCTGAGAAAACCAATAGGCCAAGAATACAATGCTACTGAGAGTACAAAGAGAAGGCATGACCTCAACCAACAATCCTGGTGATGGTCAGCACTATGCAAATAAAGCATACAAGCTACTATATGAAATGATCAAATCCTCCCATAAGTCTGGTACTCTTCTAGCAACTTCTTGGTCTCCGGATGACTGGGTCGAGCAAGCAACCCTTCAACAAGTTGGTTCCTTTTCTTAAGAACACGGCGTACGTCTTCAGCAGTTTCTTCCCATGCCCCCTCTCCGAAGCGATCTTCCAGTTTACGCTTCTGGGACACAGCTTCGTCTCTCCCTTTGATGGCCTTGTTTAGTGCATTCTGGAGACCGTACCGGGTCATCACTTCTTCTTCACACTTCTTGATGCTGGAATTCAACTGCTCTTCGAGGTCGGAGATTTGCTGTTTCAACTTATCTTCCCTCTTCTTGTTGTTGGTGAGCGTGGCATTCCAGGTCTTATTGCAAGAAGAGATCTCTCGGTGAGCGATGTAAAGCGCTTTCTTCTTGGATTCAAGCATGTCATGGGAGCTTCTGAACTCTTGCCCCAGACGTTCGCGCTTCTTCCTCTCCTCAGTCAACTCAGCGCCTAATCTGTTCATTAGCTCAATCTGCTGTTGGAAAGCATGGACGGCCTTGTTTTTCTCGCTGCGTACCTGGGCTAGCTCATGCTCTAACCCTTCGTTGATCTTCAACAAGGCTTCTTTTTCTCTCACAACCTGCTCATAGGCTTCCCTAGAAACAGTAGTTGGCTCCGCTACCGGAATAGGAACAAGAATTGGCGCATCTGGAAATGGCATCCCCAACTGACTGGCTCTCTCCTGAATCCAAACTCTATAAGGTGCATAGGCCTGACAGTCATTCTTTCCTAACAACGGCTTCCCTCTTCGGTTAATGCGCGTCCAGGCATGTTGCAACTTGGCCAATAACTCCCCCTTCACATCTCCAGTGAAGTACAGAGATTCTTGTACTTCTTCCTCTTTTGGCGGGTTCTTCAGGGCATATCCGAACTGACGGACGAACAGAGAAGGGTTGTAATTGATACACCCTTTTCTTCCTATCAGCGGAACATTAGGGTAACCAGAACAACTGAAGATAAGCTCGGATCCCAGCAGATCTCTATCAAACCAATCAACGTCTTCAGAAGTTAACCTCATCATATGCTCTGGCCAGTCGGGCGTGATTGCATTATCCATGAAAGGTCCCCTCGATGGAAAATGGCTCTTGAACCACATATACAGCAAAGGTACGCAACAGGAGACATTCTTGCCTCTCCTGTTTTCATTCCTGTAGTGCATCGAATGGTAAAAGTCTTCGATCAGCGTTGGTACTGGGTTACCAGCAGCAAATAGATGAAATGCATCCATGTCCACGAAGTTTGGGAAGTTAGGGAACAACACTATCCCATAAATGCAGAGGGCCAAAATAGCGTTAAAGACCACCCAACACCCATTCTTGGCGTACTCTTGAGCCTTACCAACCAGAAACTAAAGAGAAAAACCCGGAACCCCTCGCCACGCAGTCATCAACAAGTCAGAAGCATTCATATGCAGGGCCTTGGCTAAATCCTCCAGATTGGGCTCAGCAGCTGAGTGAATAAAAGGAACTGCATTCTGAACCGGCAGCTCAGTAAACTCTACATACTCCTCCATGGTGGGCCCCAAGATAAAGTCCGCAAACGTGAAACATCTCAAAGTCGGGTCATAGAATTTCATTAAGGTGTACAGCCCATTCAATTCATCATCAGTAGACCTACGCACTAAACCCAACAACCGTCCGTAACTCTGCCTGAAGCTTCTACGGACGTCCTCATTCGCAAGAGAAATCAGACCCAGGAGTGGAGTAATATCGGGGACAGGCAACTTATACGCAACGGTCATCCTCAAACTAGCCATGATCAAATACTCAGAAGTCCAGACACTAGAACCGGGGGAATGCAAATGCACCTGCAGCACAGACACACGTTAGTGGGATGCAATGATAATGGGAATGCAAACAATGCAATGCAAATAACATGCAACAGGGACCAACTTCCATAGCTGAATAGCCTGAACCATAACAAGAAGTCTCAGATAGACCCTCTAGAAATCCTCAAACCCTGGTCTCGGATAGACCTATAATAAAGCTCCAACAACAGTCTCTGACAGACCTCAAACCATAACTCAGACTGATCTCTGGTAGACCTCAAATCACATCTCCAAATGGTCTCTGACAGACCTCAGAACTATCCAACTGGTCTCTGACAGACCTCATAACACATCTCCAAATGGTCTCTGACAGACCTCATAACTCTCCATAAATACCCAGGATCTCTGATCAAGAAATAACCGGTAGTCTGAAAGTCTAGTTACCTGCATAACCTCAAACCCCCTCACAGGTGGATGTCCTAGTAACTGACAAAGGTATGGCATCCTATGCGGTCGTCGACGTCACAGACTTTCAGGGTTGATGATACAATTCCCAGAAGGAGTGGCATCATCAAATTCTGAAGAGGCCTCACTTAGCCAACTTCCAAATGATCGGTCCCCAGAGTCGACAATCCAACTAACCAGCAACCCAAGCCACCCAAAGGGCAGGACAGGAGGCCAACCAGAAGAACCTCGTCTGAGCGTAGATTTCGCGGGACACTAGGACATGCAAAGCACGTGCGCGCCCACTAATCTCTACTCTAAGTCTAAGGTGCACTCAAGCCCAGGTCCGGCTTCTCACTCAATATCAGAACACCCGTCACACCCCAATATCCAGCAATAATAATCAATATATATATAATGCTGAAAAATAAAGGTCAGAAATATAAATCCATACAAAATCCACGACGGGAAAACAAGCGTTAGGATTGACTCTCTTAAGGGACGTTGGATCCCAAATGCATAAGAACCATCGCAGTCCTTAGCAGCCAGGGGACGTTGGATCCCCAGCAGAGTCGCCAGCTGTCGCTACTGCGAAAATCGGCGCCGGCTGAACAGAAGAGTCGCCACCGTGCGTTATTTATCCCACGGGAGGGAAAGGAAACGCTCAGAGTAAACCTCGCACAAAACGGGAAAGGTATGGTCATCGCAACCAAAACCTGGGTTCGGGAGTCGGTTACGCAAGGGGAAGGTATTAGCACCCCTCACGTCCGTCGTACTCGACGGGATCCACGCTTGTTTTCGGGTATGGATTGTTATTCTGTCTAAACTACAGGTTAAAGGGTTAAAAAAGAGAATAAAATGAAAATAAAATGACTCGGCAAAGTATCGCACTCTATGCCTACGTATTCCCGTCTGGAACGAGAAATCAGAGTCAACGTAGTTCGCCTACCTACGGGAAAGGAGAGGAAGGTTGCTCGCTAGGATATCGCATCCTATGCCTACGTACTTTCATACGGCATGAAAGATCAGAGCAAACGTAGTTCGGGCCACGTACGACACAAGTCTGTCT
This sequence comes from Lathyrus sativus, assembly GCA_963859935.3. Taxonomy (NCBI): domain Eukaryota; kingdom Viridiplantae; phylum Streptophyta; class Magnoliopsida; order Fabales; family Fabaceae; genus Lathyrus; species Lathyrus sativus. Next base: position 328,189,195 of record OZ012739.1, read on the forward strand.
TGATTGATTTTATTCCTTCTGAAAAAAGTTTTTCTTGATTAGCAGTCCCGGCGGACAAAAATGACGTCTTGATGAGTTCACATTCTTTTACGGAAGAAGTGTCTTTTATTGTATTTGAAATCTTTATGATGTTTTTCTGTTTGTTTTGAGAAAGAAGAGACAGAACTCTAACCTATGGTTACGAAGGGAAACAAACTGACCTAACGTTATCATGCATGAGTTAAGACCTAGTGTCTATCATGCTCCTCTCTTGCGCAGAGAGAAACAGAGATCCTAAGGGAATAGACGGGAACAGAAACAATATCAGATATATACAGTAAAACAGTAAAATGCATGAATGCAACAATACAAGCGAGGCAAGGGAGTCCCACTCAACCTCGAATCTGGAAAACAATGGGCAAAAGTGAACAGACTTCACTTTCAACCCAACAGGGTAAACAGCAAACAATACAGTCAGGAAAACCAGTCAATACATCAGAAATGAAATACAGCAAAATAAACAGCCACAGCAGCTCTGCATCAATATCCATCTTCAAGTCATCTCCAATCAGCTACAAGCTTCAGTCAGCAGTAGTCTCTATCTTCACAGTCTTCAAGCAAAGGCTTTGGTTGTCAATCTTCAGTCTACAATGGCTTTTCTTCAAGTCCTATCCTCCAAGCTGAGGGATCAATCACCAGAGTGGATTGGGTGTTAAGCAATTAGTTGACTACCAATGGTGGTAAGCCAACTGCCACTAACACATAAGACATTTTCTCTCAAGAGTTCTATCCCTCAGACAATAGCACCAAGCCTTCCAAAGGAAAGGGGTGTGTGTCTCAGAGAGACTCTGTATCACAGAGAGGAATGGAGGCAGTCAAGACCTTCCATGTTTGAGAATCAGGCTTTCTACTCTAGAGCTCTGCCTAGCTCCTAAACCCTAATCTCCTTAACAACTGATGGCAAAAATCTCCTCTCCAACTCTGGAAGTTGGTCTTCAGCCTCTGGATCCCCAATGGCTTCATCATCTTCAGTCTTCAGCTTCCCCAATCCCCAGACAATCCCAATACCCACATAGACAAACAATAATCCCCAGAGGGCACACCACACCAATCCGACAAATATAGACAGTATATTAATAGCAGTAGGGGAATCCTAGTGATTTCTAAGGGGATCTAATAACTACCCATAGCCCCTATAGTCCCATAGCTAAACTATTCAAACTCTAAGTCCTAAGGGAAATGAATTAATTCTCCTAAGTTGTCACTTAAAACCCTAATTTGTTCATGTTGTTCACACCTAAACTAAACACCTAAAACTAACTCCTAAAAATATGAATTAAATTGTATCTACAAGTTAAATGTCTAAACTAAACAACCTAAAAAGAATGGACAAAAAATATTAAAGCAATTATTCAAACTAAAATTAACAAAATCATGTACTAGACAAACCATTATTTAAACCTATTTAATAGAAAAATATGCTAAAAATACTAAAATAAAATGAAATATTGATTTTACTATGTGATGTTTTTCTTGACAAAATCATGAATAATATGAAAAAACAACCAATTAAAAACTAGCATTTTTCTATTTTTTATGAATTTTGAAAGAATAAAAAAATATGAATGAAATAATATGAATTAATATGGAGAGGGGTGCAATAAGCAATGAAAAGCAGTTAAAATAACAAATTGGGCCCAGACTGGGGGGCGCGCATAGCAAGCGCGTCTGGGCCCATATGCACTCAGGAAATAACAAAAATTAAAAAAAACGCAAAAACGGTGCAGTTAGCAAGTTTGGTAGTTGAAACTGGTTTTGGGCCTGAGGATAGGGGTGTCATTAGCAAAGAAATTGGAGCCCATCAGACAATAATAAGTGGAACGGTGCGTTTAGTCCCTTTTAAATCTCCCTCCGTTTTTCTTTTTAATCGTGGCCGTTGGATTTAAAACCGAGTCAAAGTTCAAAGCCTGATCGTGTGGCCCAGGGGTTGTCTTCAACCTCCAGCAAACCCTAGGTCCTGAAACTTCATCACCATGCGCGAATTTCCAGCTCTCTGTTCTCCCTCCATGCACCACGAAATCACACGATTCCAAAAGCAATTTTGCTCTAATTTCTTCCCTCTACACAACCATAACAATAATTCTTTCTAGAACTCAACATATAATTGAACTCGATGAGGGTAACAGTTTGGTTCTACCATGATCACCTGATAACCATTGCTTCAATTCTTGCCCAATTTTATCCTAACATAATCTACATCCCACACTGACTATTCTAAGCTATATAATGAGAATTATCGTGCCATATTCCATGAGATACACACCTTAATAGAATTGGTACATCATGCTCAAACTTCATGAAACTTCTCCAAAATCATCACAATCAATCCTCTATCCTATCTTAACCATTCTACACTATCAAATCCCTAAGATTCTAACTAAATCATGCAATCTGAAGAGAAAACAAACCTGGTGCAATTGGTGAAAACAGGTATGCAACTCTTTGAATTTGATGCTTGCAGTGATTGAAACTTGCTCAGTAACCTTGATGATGAATTCTGTATGCAGTGATTCGTGTGTAAACCTCCTGAATCTTGTCCTTGAGAAGTTCTTGCAATTTGGATGGTTATCTTGAATAGCACGATTCTTCCTCCAATTCTACCAATCTTGATGTGGATTATAGTGTTTGAATGATGATGATGAAGATTCAATCAAAAGATATGAAGATTGATGGAGATTGTAGAGAGTTTGAGGAGCTTATGCAAAAATGAGAAAGTGTGTATAACTTGGGGTTTTGAACAAATGGAATCACCAACCATGGCATGAACTATTTCTCATCAATATATAGGTGAGGTTAGAACCTCCTAGAAACTTGGAGAAGTTTCCCTTGCATTCTTTCCCTTGAATTTGGTTTATGTTTCTTCCATTGCAAGCAACCATGGATAACTCTTAAAACATGAACTAAGCTCAAAATTCTACTTTATCCAATGTCTTTAAAATGATCTTTCCATTCAAAATGACCTATAACTTTGCTTCATTTGGCCAAGATATGAAAAATCTCATTTTTAAGTCCATTTTTATTCATTAAATCCAACAATTTTGAAACCTTGTGCTATGAATCTTTACAATCTCTCATGGTCACTTTTCTAGACTCAAAATGTCATTTGGAACAAGTTTGATGTTGTAAAGTTTTCCATTTGAAGCTTCCTTGTATGAGTTTTGGGCATAGGTTAAAATGACATGTAATTCATAAATGACCAAAATACCCTTTGCTTGCCAAGACCATAAGTAGAGTTCCACACTTCCTATGAAGGCATACTATACCATTCTAGAAAGCTAAGAAAATGAGGAACAACTCTTATGTTGACCATAAATTCATTTGAAATCTCCATGAGGGGTAAAAATTGCTTTGAAGTCAAGTCACTTTTACAGACAAAATTTCAGATACCTCAGATGACCTGTAACTTGCAAGGACCATAACTTGAGTTCTATAAATCTCCTTGATGTCTTCCACAACTCAAATTAAAGGTCTTGAGATCCTCTACAAGTTTCATGTTGGCCAAGGATTCATTTGAAGCTTGCATTTTGACTTATCTTGCTTGGAAATGTGACCTAAACTATGGGATTTTACATAGAAACCCTAATTTAGGATCTCCTCTTCTCCTTGATTTCTCTTGATTTCTTCTTAGAATAACAACATATCCTTATTCTACATGTCAAATGATGAACCCCATATCTCTCCAATAGCCCTTAATGCCTTTCAATCAGCCAATTGACCTAGAGTTGACCCAGGGTTGACCCAGATGAAACCCTAGTTGACTGTCTTCAACTGCAATTCTTGTGACTTCACCAATGGCTTGTCTCCTTCTCCAAATGACTTTCTAAGTCCTCCCAGATGCCTATATACTCTCCATGCCTTCAACTCACAACTCCCTTGTTGATCCTCAGATGCTTTCAGATAGGAGATAGACTCAAAGCTTGATCCACTGAACTCTCTGCTTTCCAATTCTTTTCTGATGACTTGAATGGGATTGAATTAGGATAATAACCTCTTGATAGGCCTCTAGAGATGAGAATAATGATTGGTCCCCTGTTGAATGACTTGCTATGCTTATGCTATGCAGATGGTTAGGCTATGTACATGACTCTATATGCAAATGCTAATGATATTGAAACATAAACCAAGTGAATAAGGTTGGGCAAATTTTAGGGTGCAACAGCCCCCAACCGAGTTCAGCTCCAGAATATCTCACAGCGGAACAATGAAAGCTTTAAAGAGTACGCCCAGCGGTTGCGTGAATTGGCTGCTCGGGTTCAACCGCCGATGGTTGAGCGTGAGCTAGTGCAAATGTTCGTGGCTACCCTTCCTGGAATCTACTATGAAAAGCTGGTCAGTGGCATGTCTGGGACATTCTCGGCTCTCATCACTATGGGTGAGCATGTTGAGAACGGTATAAAGATCGGAAAAATTCAAGGCGAATCACCCTCCGCTGGAGGAGGTGGTAAGAAACCCTACGCTGGAAAGCGTCGAGAAGGAGATGCCAATGCTGTCGCTAATGCTCGGAGAAAGGGCAAGGGCCCTCAGCAACAGATTGCTAGCATAAATATCCCAGTTGCTCCGCCGCAGCAGCAGCAGCAACCTCAGCAGCAGAATCAGCAGGGGTATAGGAAATATCAGAACCGGGCTCCTTTGGCAAACCGTCATTTTGAAGCTCCACCTATGTCATATGCGCAGCTTCTGCAAACTTTGCTTCAGCTTCAGCTAGTTCAAAAAAGGACGTTGACTCCCTTAACAGGGGCACCACCACCAGGATATGATGCAAATGCTACGTGCGATTTCCATACTGGGGCACCAGGCCATACGATTGAGAACTGCAAAGCTTTTAAGCACAAAGTGCAGGACTTGGTGGACGCCAAGGTTATTAACTTTTCTGATAGCGTGCCCAATGTTACCAAAAACCCTATGCCTCATCATAGGGGAGGCGGAGTGAACGCCGTTATCACTGAGGAGAGCGCAGACTTGCTGACTGATGTCAAAGACTTGAAGACGCCGCTTAGTTTTGTCAATGCTAAGTTGCTGAAGAAAGGCCTCTTCCCTGGATGCGGAGAGTTATGTATGGCTTGTGCTACACTTCCTGATGGGTGTGAGCAGCTGGTAGAAGGTATCCAAAGTCTGATGTCTGAGGGTATTTTGCAATTCAGCAGGAGTGTTGAAAGTGCATCAGGGGAGGTCGTGCTGAAGCAGGCAGATGAAGTCGCTACCATTACCATTCCTCGTCAACCTATTACTATTTCTGCGCCCCGACCGCCTACCATCACTATCACCAGGGCCGGGCCAATCCCATTTGAGAGCACTAATGTCGTTCCATGGCATTACGGCGCCGAAGTCTACTGCAATGGTCAGAAGATAGAGCTTGAGCCATACGGATCGACTGTGCAGAATCTTGCCGGAGTCAGTGGCATTACTCGAAGCGGTAGAGTGTTCGCGCCAGCAGAGGTTGCAGCAGAGAAAGTGGTCCGAGCTGACGCTATAGATAAGGGTAAAAGCAGAGCCGTTGAAGAGGTCCCTTCTGGGGCAGAGAAGGATTTGCTAGTTAAAGATGCTGAGGAGTTCACGCGTTTAATCAAGAAGAGCGACTATAAGATTGTAGATCATCTTCACCAGACTCCGTCAAAGATCTCTATTCTCAACTTGTTGCTGTGTTCTGAAGCGCACCGCAACACATTGCTGAAGGTATTGAACGCTGCCTACATGCCGCAAGAGATATCAGTAAATCAGCTAGAGGAGGTGGTAGCCCATGTCAATGCTGGCAATGGGCTGGGATTTACTGATTTAGAGCTGACTCCTAAAGGAAGAGATCACAATAGCGCCTTGCACGTCTCGATAGAGTGCAGAGGCACAATCATGTCGCATGTCCTGGTGGATACGGGTTCGTCGCTTAATGTGCTTCCGAAAAAGCACTGATGAAGTTGGACACCCGTGGATTGCTTTGTACGCCCAGTGATCTGGTAGTGAAAGCCTTTGACGGAACTAAGCGCCACGTTTTCGGAGAGTTGACCCTGCCGATTCAGGTTGGTCCGGAGACGTTCGATACGGTTTTCTATATCATGGATATCATGCCTGCCTACAGTTGCCTTTTAGGTCGGCCATGGATCCATGTTGTTGGTGCCGTGACGTCCACGCTGCATCAAAAGCTCAAATATGCTGTCGGGGGAAGCATAGTGACCGTCTGTGGTGAGGAGGACATTATGGTGAGCCACTTGTCATCCTTTAAGTATGTTGAAATGGACGGCGAAATCCATGAAACGCTCTGCCAAGCATTTGAAGCCGTCAAGGTGAAAGAGGTAGCTCCTGTCGTCGTAGAGAAGCAAGAGATGAATCTCTCCTCGTTCAAAGAAGCTCGAGCCGTTGTCAAAGCCGGTTCCACCCCAGGCTGGGGGCATGTTTTGGAGATACCGATCAAGCAGGATAAGTTTGGATTAGGGTATTCTCCTGAAGCTGAAGCTCCATCTTCTTCGTCTAGCAGTTCGTCTCGTGGGAAGGGGCCGATCCTATTCACCAAGGGCGGAGTGATTTTTGAAAGCGTCAACGCAGCGTCTGAGGACAACGGGGATAGCGATTGTGATCTTGACGCCTGGATTCAGCCAAGCAAGCCGGGCGAGCGCCTCAACAATTGGACCATCAAGGAGATTATCCAGCTGACAAGTGAAGAGCAATGATTTGCTTTTTACAATCTTTGTACAACCCTATGTCCTGCCCGGGGCATAGTGGTTTTATTGTCAGGGCCTTGTTGGATTATGTACATGCATTTTGTTAATAAATAAAAGGCGTTTTCTTCGTACTCAAATATTGTGTTCTCTGTTATTCCTGTCTTATGTTTATTTTGAAAAACAGCAAAATGGCAACGGGGTTTGCGCTAACCTGCATATTCTTGCTTTAAACTTAACCCTTGTTATTGCAGGATCCACATAACAGACGACATCGACTCTGGACCCTCTACGGCTCACTACGACTTCGATTACCCGATCTATCAAGCCGAGGGTGAGATTGATGAAGACGAAGACCTTCCGGAAGAGTTGGCCCGCTTGTTGAGACAAGAGGAGAAGGTTATTCTGCCTCACGAGGAGGACATTGAGATAGTAAATCTGGGGTCTGAAGAGCTCGTCAGAAATGTTAGAGTAGGGGTTGCGTTGCAGAATGATGTCAAGCATAGACTAGTCGAGATGCTTCGAGAGTATAGTGACGTCTTTGCTTGGTCATATGAGGATATGCCCGAACTTGACACAGACATCGTGGTTCATCGCTTGCCGTTGCGAGAAGATTGCCCTCCAGTCAAACAGAAGCTTAGGAGGACGAGACCAGATATGGCTGTAAAAATCAAAGAAGAGGTCCAGAAGCAGTTGGACGCAGGATTTCTAGCCGTTACCACCTACCCTCCGTGGGTTGCCAACATAGTGCCTGTACCGAAGAAAGACGGTAAGGTACGCATGTGCGTCGATTATCGGGATTTGAATAGGGCGAGCCCTAAGGATGATTTCCCGTTGCCTCATATCGATGTGTTGGTCGACAACACAGCCCAGTTTTCCATGTTTTCATTCATGGATGGCTTCTCCGGTTACAATCAGATTAAGATGGCACCGGAGGACATGGAGAAAACGACGTTTATCACCCCCTGGGGAACATTTTGCTATAAGGTAATGCCCTTCGGTCTGAAGAACGCAGGGGCCACTTACCAGCGAGCAATGGTAACTTTGTTTCATGATATGATTCATCATGAGATCGAGGTCTATGTTGATGACATGATTGCAAAGTCCCAAACGGAGGAAGAGCATCTGGTCAACTTATTGAAGCTTTTTGAGAGGCTTAGGAAGTTCAGGCTGAGGCTGAATCCTAACAAGTGCACTTTCGGAGTGCGGTCCGGAAAGTTATTGGGGTTTATCGTTAGTGAACGAGGTATCGAAGTTGATCTTGCAAAAATAAAAGCCATTCAAGAAATGCCAGCGCCGAAAACGGAAAAAGAAGTTCGTGGTTTCTTGGGCCGAATAAACTACATTGCAAGGTTTATCTCTCAGCTCACAGCCACTTGCGAACCGATGTTCAAGCTTTTAAAGAAAGATCAGGCGATTACTTGGAATGAGGATTGCCAGAAGGCATTCGACAAAATAAAGCAGTATCTTCAAGAACCTCCAATCTTGACACCCCCAGTGGCTGGACGGCCATTAATCATGTACCTGACGGTTCTGGAGAATAGTATGGGGTGTGTTCTCGGTCAGCACGACGAGACGGGCAGAAAAGAGCATGCCATTTATTATTTGAGTAAAAAGTTCACTGAGTGTGAGTCTCGATACTCGATGCTGGAGAAGACGTGTTGTGCACTAGCTTGGGCCGCCAAACGTCTGCGACAGTATATGCTCAATCACACCACTATGCTAATTTCAAAGATGGATCCGATCAAGTACGTCTTCGAGAAGCAGGCTCTTTCGGGCAGAATTGCCAGATGGCAAATGGTGTTAACAGAATATGATATTCAGTACGTCTCCCAGAAAGCCATTAAGGGAAGCGTATTGTCTGATTACCTTGCCGAACAGCCAATCGAAGACTACCAGCCGATGAAATTTGAATTCCCTGACGAGGATATTATGTTTCTCAAAGCGAAGGACTGCGATGAGCCATTGCCCGATGAAGGGCCAGATAGGAAGTCTCAGTGGAAGTTGATATTCGATGGAGCGGTTAATTCCTATGGACGTGGTATCGGGGCTATCATCACGACTCCTCACGGATCCCACATCCCGTTTACTGCGAGACTGACGTTTCCAGTTACCAACAATGAAGCAGAGTATGAAGCATGTATTATGGGTCTAGAAGAGGCAATTGATTTGAGAATCAAGAATCTAGACGTATATGGTGACTCAGCGCTTGTAATCAATCAGATTAAAGGGGAGTGGGAAACTCGTCAAGCGAATTTGGTGCCATACATGAATTATGCCCGAAGGCTGCTTCCGTTCTTCGACCGAGTGGAACTTCATCATGTACCCAGGGATGAAAATCAGATGGCTGATGCCTTAGCCACGTTGGCTTCAATGTACAAAGTCAATTTTTGGAATGAGGCTCCAAGAATTGTGCTTTCGCGTCTTGACAGACCGGCATTTGTCTTTGCAATCGAGGATGCCGCCGACGGCAAGCCATGGTTCCACGACATCCAGACCTTCCTTATGACTAAGGAGTATCCTGCGGGTGCGTCAACCAAGGATAAGAAGACTCTGAGGAGGCTATCTGGAAACTTCTATCTCAATCCTGATGGAGTGCTGTATAAGAGAAACCACGATCTCGTGCTACTCAGATGTGTAGATGAGAAAGAGGCAAGTATGCTCATGGAAGAAGTCCATGAGGGCACATTTGGTACGCACGCCGGCGGGCATGCCATGACGAGAAAGATCCTGAGAGCAGGGTATTACTGGCTGACGATGGAGTCGGATTGCTTCAGATTCGCGAAGAAATGTCATAAATGCCAGATTTATGCTGACAAGGTTCATGTGCCGCCGTGCCCATTGAATGTCATGTCCTCCCCTTGGCCGTTCTCCATGTGGGGCATCGACATGATAGGCAAGATCGAGCCCACTGCATCCAATAGTCATCGCTTCATTCTGGTAGCGATCGACTACTTCACCAAATGGGTGGAGGCAGCCTCGTACGCTAATGTGACCAAGCAGGTGGTAGCTAAATTCATAAAGAGGGACATCATCTGTCGTTACGGAATTTCCGAGAGGATCATCACTGATAATGGTTCGAATTTGAATAACAAGATGATGAAGGAGCTGTGCCAGAGCTTCAAGATTGAACACCACAACTCATCTCCTTACCGGCCGAAGATGAATGGCGCCGTCGAAGCCGCCAACAAGAACATTAAGAAGATTGTTCAGAAGATGGTTGTGACGTACAAAGATTGGCACGAGATGCTGCCGTTTGCCTTGCACGGTTATCGTACGACGGTGCGTACGTCGACCGGGGCAACTCCTTTCTCCTTGGTGTACGGTATGGAAGCTGTCCTACCTTTAGAAGTGGAGATTCCTTCTTTGCGAGTTTTGGTTGATGTGAAACTCGACGAGGCAGAATGGATTACGAATCGTTTGAACCAACTCAGCCTGATGGACGAGAAGAGGTTAGCATCGATTGCATTTGGTCGCCTGTACCAAAGCCGAATGAAGAAAGCTTATGATAAGAAGGTGCGTCCTAGAAGCTTTCAGACGGGTGATCTCGTCCTGAAGAAGATTCTTCCGCCACACTCCGATCACCGGGGCAAGTGGACTCTGAATTACGAAGGGTCGTATGTCGTCAGCAAGGTCTTCTCCGGAGGAGCTTTGTTGTTATCCACGATGGATGGTGAAGATTTTGTGTCCCCTGTGAACACGGACGCAGTTAAAAAATACTTTGCTTGAAAAGAGACCCGCTGGACAAAAAAGAAAGAGTCCAGGAAAAAAGGGGCATCCCGGCGAACCAAAAACAGAATAAAAGGTTCGAGCAAAAATTAGGGATATATTGAAAAAATGTACACCCGCGAAGTCGAAAACCTACACTGGGCGGCTTCGGAAAAAAAGGGTATCCCGGTGAACTGAAAACCCATAAAGGGCGGTTCACGCAAAAGTTAGGGATTTGAATAAGCAAATGACTGCGTTCCGCGTATGGACTTTCACTGTTTAGTGGTTTGGAGGACCTGAGGGCCGTTTATCTGAATCAATCTCTTCCGAAGCTGAAGCGTCGGAGAAGTATCGAAGTCGAGTGGGTCTTAGAGGGATCAACTCATGGTGTTCGTCTACGCCTCGTTGCCGACATTTGTATATACTGATGTATATTTATATTTTCTTTTTGCGCGGCTTCCTCATCCAGGAGCTTGCCTCTGTTGTAAAACATTTTCGCCCATTCAGGGGTTTCACCATCAATAAAATGCACATTATTCAGCAATTCTGCTTGCCTGTATATTTATCTGTTTTGTTTGCGAATGAAAACACTGATGTTTTTGATAAAATGCGCATACATAAACTTACGGGCCTAGGCCCATTGATTGTTGAAACGATTGATTACCTGAATATTGTCATGAGATAATAACCTTGATAGGCCCCTTTGAGGAGGGTATCTTGTCTGTTTGTTTGTGTTGTTGCAGGTGTAGCACCTCCCAGAAGATGTGTCGTGCGCATCCCCGAAGCAGGGCGAGCCCTCCTTCTCCAGCAGCGTTCAGTAGTTTCTCCTCCGCAGAATCTGAACGCAGGATAGTGAGCACTGATATGTCTCCCCGGGCAGAGATGACCCTCTTCCCTAAGCAGACGCATCCTGAAGGAACGTCGCTTCATCAGCTGAGTCAAGGGCAAAGTTCATTCCCCCAGCACCGGGTCACAAGTGCAGATTTCATAGGAATGTTCGGGTGCCGAAGCTCGTGTTTTCCCCAGTAAAGTCGCTGCAGCAGGTGTTTCCCCAGCACCGGGTCACAAGTGCAAGTCTTGTAGGAAGCTGCTCGTATGCCGAAGGAGGCGGCAGCTGATGGTGCCAGACTGAAGTCTCCAGCGGAATCGAAATTCCCCACCAGAACCGTATTCTCTCTCGAAGTCGGATGATTCCTTCTTCCCCAGTGGAGTATGGAGCACCTGAAGTTGTTTCCCCGCAGAGCTGTTATCCCCAGAAAAGTAGCCGAGACGGCCGCGCAGTTCATTCTCGCGATTGGTATCGGCAGGTCCAGGTTCTCGTACAGCTTCGTCCACTGCCGTAATCAGCTGAAGTTGTTTTCCCTGCAGCAGTCAACAGAAGATCAATTCCCCAGACAGCGTCCGATTGATATTGGCATGTCCACGTTCTCCTCAGCAGGATGATTCCTCTATCTGAGTAGTTCTTTCTCCTTGACAGGAGAATTCCCCTTCGGCATTTATTTTGCTGACGGGACCGCATCATTGTGCATGATTGCATAGCATTTAGCATAAACGCATAGCATTTCCACCGTGTGGGACATCGCGCAGAAGCATACGCATCATAAGCATGATCTAGGTTATTATCATTCTTGTTTTACAGGTGCCTCACCAATAGACCAGTTGCTCAGGATGATTCCTGACGTTCTCCCCAATGAGGTCGTTTTCTTAAGATGATTCTTAAGACCCCGGTGTAATTCCCACAGTCGCTCGCTCAAGATGATTTTTGAGATCCCCAGCGAAGTCAATTCAAAAACGACTCTTGAATCCCTCAGCAGGGCCGGTTGCTTAAGATGATTCTTAAGACCTCAGCGCAGTTTCCCGAGTTGGTTGCTTAGGATAATTCTTGAGCTCCCCAGTAGTGTCCCCAGCAAGAGTTGCCCAGGAAGATTCCTGGAATCCCTAGCAGAATAAAGTCTCCAGAAAGGTCATCAGTTCAGGATGATTCTTGAAGGTGCCCGACGGAGTTGCTTGTTCGAGATGATTCTTGAAGTCCTTAGCAGTGTGATATGTTTGCTCCAACAGTGATGTCTAATCTGAAGATTGATTTCGTAAACGCCTGAAGGCGGTACCAGAATGTTCCTGTGGATTCAGGTTTCCGTGTTGATGAATCAGCGCTTGTCTGAAGACAAAGTTCAAAAATTTGTAGATACAGCTTTTGTATGCAGAGTGATCCGTGTTGGTCTGAAGACCAAGTCAGTTACCCTGAGGTGATGATTGATTGCGATCAAGTGAATAGTTTTTCTTCTGACTGAAGTCGAAGATGTTTCTCCAGCTGAAGCGGAGTTTTCCTGAAGGCAAAGTGTTTGAATCCCCGTAGATTCATGAATGGCTCAGGATACCATTTCTCTGACTGAAGTCACAGATTTCCCAAGCTGAAGCGAAGGGGCCTGAAGGCAAGGTTATCCCCAAGGTCATGAATGACCTAGGATTCATTTTTCGGACTGAAGGCCGAAGTATATCCCTGACTGAAGTCACGGATACTCTATAGCAGAGGCGGAGTTGCCTGAAGGCAGATCCATGTATCCTTGAAGGCCAAGGTCCATTTCTTTAGACTGAAGTCAAAGATACCTCCTGCAGAGTTGCCGACGGGCAAAGTTTACATCCTTGAAGGCCAAGGATGCTTATCTTCAGAAGTACTTGAAGATCTTTTCTAGCTGAAGCTGGAAGTGGCCAGGGGCCAGGGTTTCATATATCTTTGATGTTGAAGTTCTACGGTGAGCTCAGTATGCAGTAGTATTTGGATGTTCGTTATGGTTCTGAGGGTGAACCCCAGATCAGAGCATGCTTGGTTGAGTCTCTCATTCCCAGCGGAGTAGTTTCAAATACGCAAGTGTACTTTACTAGGGGTGAACCCCAGGTCAGAATTGTTCAGTGTTGTATTTTCTCCGGCGGCGAGGTTGGACGTTTGGATTTGACGGCGAGGTCAGATTAGGCTTGTGTTCGACGGCGAGGTTGAATGTTTGTTTGACGGGGAGGTCAGACTCTTTAATCCGCAGCAGAGATGATGTTTGTACGACGACGATGTTGAGTGTCTCTCAGAGCAATGTTTGTGTCCGACGGCGATGTCAGACTCAGTTTCCAGCGGCGATGTTGGGTATGTCAGATGGTTTAGTCTTCTAGCGGCGAGGTTGGGGGTTGTGGTTGTCTGAAGACAATGTCAGAAGAATTTAATAGGGATAACTGACGGCGATGTCAGATCAGTATTTCTCCGCCTAGTTGTTGAGTAGCTAGTATTGCAGTGTACGAAGGTTTGTTCCCCGCAGAGTATCGTGTGCTCGTGCAGTTGGCAAATTTTCGGGTTTACCGGTATTCAATCGTCTCGCACCTTGATTGGTTGAGAGCCGTTCGCTCCTCACCTAGTCAGGTTCAAGCCGTTTGAATAGGGGCAGCTGTTGCACCCCAAAATTTGACCAACATTTATTCACCCATCAAGTGTTTGAAAGTTGATACCTTCATCAGAAAGTTCAAGAGATCCTCAGAGAAATTGGTTGAAACCAAGGTTGTGTGCTTCATAACTTGAGAGTTGTGGGTGCTCCTCAGATGATTCTAAGACTATGAGAGTGAACTTGAAGCTTTGAGAAAGTTTATGAGATGCCTTGATAGCCATCATGAAGTCCAGAGAGGTCATTATGCAAGAATTCAAAAGATTCAACCATGAATGGTAGAATTAGGGTTTTTGACTGGGTCAACCCTGAGATAACTGAAGATTTGGGGAAGGTTGAGACCTAATCCAAGGGCCATGAGATCATGGAATGATGTATGGAGATGTTATAAAGATGATTCCTAGACCAACTCATCATGATTGAGGAGTTTGAGAAGTTTTGAGTTAAGGTTTCTAAGGATTGTCAGTGAAAAAACCCTAATTTGATCCCTATCTTCCAGGCAGTTTTAGCTCAAGATGTGATTGATATCTCATCTTCCACACAACATTAATGTTGTATAGCTTGTTCTTAGCTTTAATTTGAGTGGTAGAAGTCCTTGATAGGAGTTGCAGAGCTCAAGTTATGGTTTTGACAAATTACAGGTCAGCTGAGGTGTGTGAATCTGGGTCCTTGAAAGTCACCCAACTTGCAGACAACTTTTTCCCTAGTAGGATGGTTCCTATGATCTCTTGATAAACATGAATGTTGAAGAGCATCTTCTTAGCTTTCTATAGAGTACTAGAAGTCCTTGATAGGATTTGTAGAACTCAACTTATGGTTTGAACAAGACAGGGGTATTTTGGTCATTTGGTGATTATAGGTCATTTTAAGCAAAGGCCATATCTCCTATTTCCAAGCCTCAAATGAAAAAACTCAAAACATCAAAGTTGTTAAAAATGGGATTTTAAGCCTATAAAAGAGGTCATGAGTTATTGAAAAATCTTGTAGCAAGGATTTTCATGATTGGGTAAAAATGACCTAAAAATGGCTTATAAGTAAAAAAAGTTGAAATGGAATTTTGGTTTAGGAGATGTACAAATCCAAAATGGGTCATCCAATATGTCATTTTGACTCCAAAAACTATTTTAAAAACAATGGTTCAAGTAGAATTTTTATTTGAGGTCTTAAAATGGAGGTTGCTTTGTAATTTTCATTCTTGAATCATAAGGCAATTTGAGATACTTGGCATAAAGCAAAACCAAGGCTTGTTTTTTCACTCATTCTCTTTCAATATCTCACAAGGGGAGATTTTAAAGCCAAATTGAAAGTCTTAAGGCATGAGATATGAGATGTACAATGTATCATTTCATGAGAAATTCCATAACATTCTAGCTCTTTCCATGAGTTTCTAGAATCTTCTTTTGGTTGTTATAAAAAGAATGAATCACCATGAGATCAAGGTTGGTGATAGTTGCAGAATCCATTGGTGAAGAGTGAGAGGAGAAAGAGATATCCAAAGTTTTCTTCAAGTGCAAGTCAAGATCGAATTCATCATTGCAAGCCTCATCCATCTCAATTCTTGCAAACAGAAAGCCATCTACCATTAGAGGAGTGTTTTGCATCCATTACCAGTTCTGAAAATCATCTATTCATACCTCCACCATTGAAGTTTGACAGGTTGGTGGATTCTCCCATATCTCTTTAATTATGCATGCTTAGGTTAGATCTTTAGCATAGAATGGTTAGGCTAGATCAGAGGACCAATTCCATAGAGTTTCAGAGGATATCATGAAGGTTGGTAACAGATCACGATTTTTTCAAGATTCAATAGCAAGCTGTTTAATGTGCATTAATGGATATGGTATAGCATAGTGTGGTTAGGGCAACATGTAGAACAAGTTTGGATCATTAGATTGAAGTTCCATCAAGGTTGATAGCAGAGGAAAAGGTTGAAACCCTAATGATTGGAGCTTTCTGTTTGAACGATTTAAGGGGTTTCAGGGAAAACTATTGGTATGGTCGTGTTCATGGTGATCATTAGCACAAGTTTGCTCTTGGAAGTTTTGAATTTCATCGAGGAATCAGAGAGAACGAGTGAATTGAAATCTCATGCATGGAAGATGGACTGAAAACCCTAATTGTCATTTTGGGGAAGACGAGTGTGTAGCCGTCGGATCATCCTGGTTCTCTTGACTTTGTAATTCCATCGCACGGCCACGATTCAATTTCAAAACGGAGGGAAATTCCAAAAGCTAAACGCAGCGTTCCAATTAGTGAGGTGTTCTGGGCTGAATGCAGATTGTGATACTCACACCCCCACCATGGGCCCAATCCATTTTTTAACGTGGAAATGTTGCTATTCTCACCGCGTCCGTGTTTATTTTCTGTTGATTTTTCTTTTCATTTTTTGAAGCGCTGGGCCTTAGCATCTTGATATTCGCACCCCTGGTCCCTTGGCCCATCATGATATTGAACTAGGCGCAGTTACCTTTCTCACCCCCATCCCCTTTAATTCATTTTTTTCTTATTTTAATTTCTTTTAATTTTCTTGCATTTTATAAAATCCATATAAAATTGAAAAATGATTATTTTTCACTCCTTGTTTTTTTCACATATTCATAATTCTGTCTAGAAAAATGTAAATAAATAAAATTCCATTTTATTTTTCTTTTAATATTTTTAGCATATTATTCTTGTAAATAGCCTTTTTAATTGATTTTAGTTGATACTTAATTTTGTAGAATTTCTTTTAGGATTTTCCCTTAGGATTTTTGAGCCATTCTTTTTGGCATAGTTAGATATTGAATCATAGATCATATAGGATTTAATTCACAATTTGTAGATTAAATTTGATTAGTTTGTTTAGGCTAGCATTAGTGTACTCAAATTAGGGTTTTAGGTTGCATAAGTAGGTTTAAACAATTTTGTTTTGGGTTTTGTATGCCAAATTAGTGTATGGGGAATATATGGGTTAAGGGTAAGTATGTATAGAGTCCCCTAGAATTTTGCTAGAATATTATATGGTATTTTAGTATTTTTAATTGATTTTTGAATGTATGGATAGTATGTGTGTTGCTTAAGGGCATAATTTGTATTGTTCTGCTTTCTTTCCTTCTCCTTTGAGTGTGTAAGCCTCGGAGATTGAGTTGAAGACCTTGGGGATCATTATTGAAGACTTTGAAGACCTTGAGGTGGAGCTATGGTTAGCTTTTGGTTGTTTTGTTTATAGGATCATAAGTGCATAGGTAGAGCTCTAGATAGAATACTTCGATTCAATAAACAAGGAGTGTCTTGTTCACCTCCTTCCTTCTCTATGATATAAAGTCCCTTAAGGGTACTCACATCTCTCCTTTGGAGGGATTAGTGACCTTGCCCTCTGAGGTAGAACTTTGAGAGAGCCTTTCCCTTTGATGTTAAGTCCTCAATGACATCCTTTGGAGGTCAGTGAGCACTCTAACATCCTCACCTCATCTTGCTGACTGAATCTTGTTTGATGGAGCATTTGGGTTGTTGAAGATAGCAATGAAGGGTATTGAAGATTTGATTGAAGATCTAAAAGCCATTGAAGATAGAAGCTGAAGCTTTGAAGAGGATGATTCCTTGGAGATTGTTGAAGTCTGAAGGCTTTGTGAAGATCAAGATGACACTTGGGTCAGAAGCTGAAGCTTAGGGGAGAAGGTGAGTTGATACTCACATTGTAGGGTTGGTACCTGGAAAGCAGGATGATTCCTCTATCTGAGGTGCTGCTGGAGGAGCTGGGGCTTTCTTCTGTTTTTCTTTTTTGTATTGTGTGTTTTGTTTGATTTGTCTGTTGCATTAGAATAAGTTCATCTAGAATAAGTAGAATCTAGGAGCATGATTGCATTAGAGGTTGAGTTGCTCCCTCTGCTTGTATTGTTATTGCGTGGCTTTGCTTGCGGGTATTCGGTAGAGCCCAGCTCCCTTGCCCATGTGGTTTGTTTGCTTGATGGCATTTTTATTTCTTTTATCTGTATGATTGCAGTTTACTGTTTATTGCTTGATAGCATGTTGTTTATTTTTCAGTATGATTACTGTTATTTCATGACTGGCTTGAGGTTGAGACGAGCTTGTGGAGGCTGAAGCCCCACACACAGTTCCTCCCTCACTTGCATTGCATGCATTTTACTGTTAAGCTGATGCTTTTGTCTGTTTTGGTGTATCATTGACATGATCCCTTAGGACTCTCATTTCCTTTGATAAGGATTTGATGATAGACTTTTAGGTTGAAACCTATGCATGACAACTTCTAGGAGTTCCCTGTTCAAACCTCAACCATAGGATGAATCCATGGTATGATAACAGTAGGACTTGATAGTCTCCCTCCTAGTTGGGCCTGTTCTCTTCTCATCTCAAAACAGTCTAAGATACAATAATCATGAATGATTTCTTTCGTACGTTACGAGCCTTAAGCTATCTGAGAAAGGATTGTGGGAGAGTTTCTTTTCCACGGTCTGGATGTTTAGTATGGTACCCTTTGGGTGACATGCGACGCATTCACTCTCAGGTCATAGTCTCTAGTGCGGTTGAAATCGCAAACACAATAAAAAACACTTCTTTCAAAACAGGAAATAAACCGTAGCTTCCCGAACTACGTGAGCTCTGATCTCTCATGCCTGTTGAGAGTACGTAGGCACAAGATGGCGAGGTCTTGGCGAGCTACCTTTCCCCACAACCCTTCGTAGGCCGAACTACGTTGACTCTGATTTCTCATTCTCTGATGAGAATACGTAGGCATAAAGTGCGACGCTTTGCCGAGTCATTTTTCTTTTCTTTTTCAGTCAGCCTTGATAGGTAGATAGAATAAAACCAACCTGTCCAAGTAAACAACAAGCGAGGATCCCGTCGAGTACGACGGACGTGAGGGGTGCTAATACCTTCCCCTTGCGTAACCGACTCCCGAACCCAGACAATGGTTGCGATGACCTTGTCTTACCCTTTTTCGTCAGGTTTTTCCGATCGTTTCCTTTCCCGCTCTGAGGGATAAATAACAAAAGGTGGCGACTCTTCTGTTGTGCCGGCACCTTATTTTCGCGAAAGCGACAAGGGGGAGTTGGTTTGGTTTCTGATCGGATAAATAAAGAAAATGCAATTAAGCGGTTAAAATAAGTGATTATCAAAATAAGTCAATCTACTGTTTTCGGTTCCGGCTTATCACGGGTTTCTACCTTACCAATTTCCTAAGCGATTTCGATCTCTATTCGATTCCTATGTCAATTAACAAGCGCAAAAGACATAAACTAGATTAACAATCCTATATTCCAAATTAAGCAAACGGATTAAGTTTTCGTGAATTAAGCAAACACGAATTATAAACGCGAATTAACGACAAAGCGACGTAACGACGAATAAAAGCTAAGGATGCAATCATACGAATTTAATCAAAACAATTCTATAAACTAACAGATTAAGCAAAAGCAATTCATAGAATAGTGTTTAAAGAGAAACGAATTAGATTGATAAAGTAAAAACCTCAAAGCGTTGGAACGCGATTACAGCAGAATGACTCTAAGGAATTAGCTCTCCATGGTTCTCTCAAAGCTCCGAATGTATTTTTCGTGAAAATGTAACTAGGTGAACAGTAACACGGATATTTTTCCTTTAAAAAGAAAGCAAATTCGGGTCATAACCCAACTGGGTCGAAAACATAATCCAGACCCAATACATGACCCAACACTAAAATAAAATTCTAATGCAGTAACTTCAAACAGAATTTTGGAATTTTAGGCTACGAATCTGACTTCGACTCCAACACGAAAGTCGTATCTCTCTCTCTTAGCTTTCCGGCGAATTTTAGAACGCCTCAAACGGATTTCCGGAACTCCAGTTATGATCGTTTCCGTGCAGACTGCTAAAGTTGAAAAATAAGTGCGGAAATCAAATTAAGCCAAAAATAAAATAAAATATAAAAACAAAATAAAACATAAAAATAATCAAGATAAAGTAAAGAAATGCCTAAGTAAAAATATAGGAGAAAGTGCATAAATATGCACTGATCACTCATCACTCTGGGAGCGCTTAAGCGTCTCCCCATGGACACAAACCTTAGGATCTATGACATTTTGATATTAATGATTATAGGAATACCTTAACCAATATAATGAGAAAGATTTTTAGACAATGGCAACGATAATTCTAAAATACAAAAGTGTACAGACAAGTGTTTGACACTGGTTGGCTTGTGGATTTTTCTCAACCGGTACTCGTAATGTCTTGAAAACTCTTCGAATGGGGATAAAAAGAGATAATCTTCTTATAGGATGATATATTTGTGATCATAGTCTATATATAGAATGATAATCATTTAGAATTCTCATTATTTCGAAATGGATTATCTTGACATCCACTTATATTTAAGCACATATTCAATTAAATAATTAATTATTAAATATAATTAATTATTTTATTTACTTACTCCACCGATTAAGATTCTTATATATATATATATATATATATATATATATATATATATATATATATATATATATATATATATATATATATATATATATATATATATATATATATATATATATATATATATATATATATATATATATATATATATATATATATGTATGTATGTATGTATATATATATATATATATATATATATATATATATATATATATATATATATATATATATATATATATATATATATATATATATATATATATATATATATATATATATATATATATATATATATATATATATATATATATATATATATATATGTATGTATGTATGTATATATATATATATATATATATATATATATATATATATATATATATATATATATATATATATATATATATATATATATATATATATATATATATATATATATATATATATATATATATATATATATATATATATATATATATATATATATATATATATATATATATATATATATATATATATATATATATATATATATATATATATATTGCTCTGTCCCGCTCATCACACGGGGTCGGCCCAATCCATCTCTCCGTCGTGGAGGGCCTAGCTCATTGATCAGTTGTCGCTCGCGGATCAAAACGAGTGTTTTTTATGAAAACGTAATACAACGGCAATTCAACTCGGATATCATCTCAAGGATTCTTTTATGTGATTAATCTACCAAATTCGAAATGGAGGGGGAGTTGGTTTGGTTTTTGATCGGATAAATAAAGAAAATGCAATTAAGCGGTTAAAATAAGTGATTATCAAAATAAGTCAATCTACTGTTTTCGGTTCCGGCTTATCACGGGTTTCTACCTTACCAATTTCCTAAGCGATTTCGATCTCTATACGATTCCTATGTCAATTAACAAGCGCAAAAGACATAAACTAGATTAACAATCCTATATTCCAAATTAAGCAAACAGATTAAGTTTTCGTGAATTAAGCAAACACAAATTATAAACGCGAATTAACGACAAAGCGACGTAACGACGAATAAAAGCTAAGGATGCAATCATACGAATTTAATCAAAACAACTCTATAAACTAACAGATTAAGCAAAAGCAATTCATAGAATAGTGTTTAAAGAGAAACGAATTAGATTGATAAAGTAAAAACCTCAAAGCGTTGGAACGCGATTACAGCAGAATGACTCTAAGGAATTAGCTCTCCATAGTTCTCTCAAAGCTCCGAATGTATTTTTCGTGAAAATGTAACTAGGTGAACAGTAACACGAGTATTTTTCCTTTAAAAAGAAAGCAAATTCGGGTCATAACCCAACTGGGTCGAAAACATTACCCAGGCCCAATACATGACTGTCGCTACCGCGCGTTATTTATCCCAAAGAGGGGAAAGGAAACGCTCGAGGTAAACCTACCGCAAAACGGGAAAGGAATGGTCATCGCAACCAAAACCTGGATTCGGGATTCGGTTACGCAAGGGGAAGGTATTAGCACCCCTCACGTCCGTCGTACTCGACGGGATCCACGCTTGTTTTCTGGTACGGATTGTTATTCTATCTACTCTACAGGTCTGGGGTTAAAAGAAAAGAAAATGACTCGGCAAAGTATCGCACTTTATGCCTACGTATTCCCGTCTGGAACGAGAAATCAGAGTCAACGTAGTTCGCCTACCTACGGGAAAGGAGGGGGAAGGTTGCTCGCTAGGATATCGCATCCTATGCCTACGTACTTTCATACAGCATGAAAGATCAGAGCAAACGTAGTTCGGGCAACGTACGACACTAGTCTGTTTTGATTGTTTTTATTCCTTCTGAAAAGGGTTTTTCTGCTTAACAGTCCAAGCGGACAAAAATGACGTTTTAATGAGTTCACATTCTTTTACGGAAGAAGTGTCTTTCATTGTGTTTGAAATCTTATTGTGTTTTTCTGTTTGTTTTGAGAAAGAAGAGACAGAACTCTAACCTATGGTTGCAAAGGGAATCAAACTAACCTAATGTTATCATGCATGGGTTAAGACCTAATGTCTATCATGCTCCTCTCTTGCGCAGAGAGAAACAGAGATCCTAAGGGATAAACGGAAACAGAAACAATAGCATATATACAATAAAGCAGTAAAATGCATGGATGCAGCAATACAAGCAAGGCAAGGGAGTCCCACTCAACCTCGAACCTAGAAAACAACAGGCAAAAGCGAACAAAACTCGCTTTCAACCTAACAGGTTAAAGGGCAAGCAATACAGTCAGGGAAATTCAAACAATACATCAAAAATTATAAACAGCAAAATCTTCATCAACACCTGTCCTCAAGTCATCTTCAACCATCTACAAGCTTCAAGCAAGCATCAGTCTTCATCTTCAAGCCTTCAAGCAAGGTCTCTATCTTCAATCCGTCAATGGCTTTTCTTCAAGTCTCACTCTCCAAGATGATCAGCAGTCAATAAGATGAATAAGATGTTAAGCAGTCAATTGCCTACCAAGGGTGGCTCACTAACTGTTAACATGATACAGAAAGTTTTCCCTCAAAAGTTCTATCTTTTAAATACATTCACTAATCCTTCCAAAGGAAGGAGATGGGTATTTAAAAATACTTTGAATCATAGAGAAAGAATGGAGGCAGACAAGACCTTCCATGTTTGTGAATCAAGTTTCCTACTCTAGAACTCTGCCTAACTCTTAGATCCTATAACCTTCAACAGCTGCCAGCAAGAGATACTCTTCATCAACTATGGGAATTGGTCTTCATTCTCTTAGTCTTCAATGGGCTTCATCAGCAAAGTCTTCAGCTCAAACCTAAACCCCAAGCAGGCCCAATACCCCACACAGTCAAATAATAACCCTAAAGAGGGCACACCACACAATCAAGCAAATACAGGAATATACTAGTAGTATTAATATAATAGGGGCAGTCTAATATTTTCTAAGGGATCTATTATTTATCCATAATACCCCTATAGTCCCATACCCCCAAAATTCAAACTACAACTCCTAAAAGAAAAGATTTATCACACCTATGTCACACCTAAACCCTAATTTTGATTCTCCTAATCACACCTAAACAAGCCATCTAAAATTTAGTCCTAAAATCATGAATTAAATCTCATATGAAATTTGAAGTCCTAAGTGAAGTACTCTAAAAAGAATGGGTCCAAAATATAAAAGGATCTAGCTAAACTAAAATCAACAAGATCAAGTATTAAACTAAACATCATTTAGAACCTATTTAAAAGAAAAATATACTAAAAATGAAAGAATAAAATAAAATGCTAATTTTATTATGTGACAATTTTCTTAACAGAAATATAAAAAAGATGCCAAAACAACCACTCAAAAATATGGAATTTTCAATTTGTTAGGAATTTTCAAACAATTAAGAAAAATGAATGAAATTAAAAATGAATTAGAGTGGGTTGGGGTGCAGTTAGTAGTGATTTCAGTTAAAAAATGGATGATGGGCCCAGACTGGGGGTGCGCATAGCAAGGCGCGTCTGGGCCCAATGCAGCTTAAAATTACTTCAGAAAATCACAAAGAAAAAGAAACACGCTCGGTGCGAATAGCAGGAGAAATTAGTTCAAATCATGGTTGGGCCTTGTGTGAGGGTACGAATAGCAATTGTCCAATTAAGCCCATCAGAAACTTAAGTGAAACGGTGCGTTTCACATTTTGAAATCCCTCCTATTTTCAGTTTTAAACCTAGGCCGTTAGATCAAATGTTCAGTCAACCAAGTCTTACTCAATCCAACGCCTCCTAGTTCGTCTTCTCCAAATAACCTAGGGTTTCCACCATTAATGCCATGAGCAAGCTTGCACGAACCAGGTTTCAACATCCTCATACACCTTCGTTTCTCCATGAAATTCAGATCCGTAAAAAGCAAAATTGCTCTAATTCTCATGCTGAACAATAATACATCATTGATTCTCACTAACACGCCCTAGAAAGCCAAACCCGATAGCTCTACATCCATGGATGCTCAAACTTCCAACTTCTTCTTTCTCCAATTTCTTGGCATCAACACAACCACCAAACATCACTGATCATTCTAAACTAATCCACATGAATTAACACTCTCTATCCTCTTAGTTCTAGGTCAAAACAATTTTGGTGCTCATGTAACAAACTCCATGAAATGCTCTTAAACTCACCAGAATTATTCATCTACCTATTCCTAACAATTCTAACCTAAAGATTCTCTATCATGCTATCTATTTCTAGCCAATTCGATAGAAAAACCAACCTGGTGTAATCTTGAAAACAGATGGAGAAATCCTTGGATTCACAGCTAGCAAGGCTTAGGACTTGATCAATGGACTTGGATTTTGGTTCTGTATGCACTTGTTCTTGCTTAAACACCTTGGATTGCCATAACCACTTCTTTTTGCAATTTGGAGGATGAAATGGTATAGCACGATTCTTGTGATTTCTTCTTCAAATCTTGCTTGCAATGTACTCAGGGATGATTCTTGAGTGGATTTGGATCATGAAATTGAATGATTGATGAAGAATTGAAGAGATTGGAATGAATTTGCAAAATTGAGGAATGAGATGCAACTATGAGTTTTCAACCAAATGAATCACCAACCAATGATTGGATCCACTCTACTCAATATATAGATGCTCATGGAACCCTCTAGAACTTGTTAGAAACTTCTTGTGCACAAATCCCTTGTGTTTTGGCATGTGTAACTTCATACATAAGCAACCAATGATAACTTCCAAATTCTGAACTAAACTCAAAAATCCACTATTGCCAATGGTCTCAAAACATTCTTTCCAATCAAAATGACCTATAATTTCATCCCATTTGGACATGTTATGAAAAATCTCATTTTTAGGTCACTTTTATTCATTAAATTCACCTTTTAATTGACCAAATTTGGAACCTTGAGCTATGAGCATTTCCAAACTTTCATGATCACTTTTCTAGACTCAAAATGTCATTTGGAGCAAGTTTGATGTTGTGAAGTTTTTCATTTGAAGCTTCCTTGTATGAGTTTTGGGCATAGGCTTGAAATGACCTATAATCCTCAAATGACCAAAATACCCTTTTCTTTCCAAGGCCATAAGTAGAGTTCCACAAATCATATGAAGGCATACCATACCTTTCTAGAAAGCTAAGACAATGAGGAACAACTCTCATGTTGACCAGAAATTAATTTGAAATCTCCTTGAGGGGTAAAAGTTGCTTGGAAGACAAGTAACTTTCACAGACAAAATTTCAGAGGCCTCAGATGACCTGTAACTTGCAAGGACCATAACATGAGTTCTATAAATCTCCTTGATGTCTTCCACCACTAAAATTAAAGGTCTTGAGATCCTCTACAAGTTTCATGTTGGCCAAGGATCCATTTGAAGCTTGCGTTTTGAATTATCTTCCTGGGAAGTTTGACCTAAACCAGGGGATTTTACACAAAAACCCTAATTTAGAAACTCCTCTTCTTCTTGATTTATCTTGATTTCTCCTTGGCACAACGCCACATCCTTATCTACATGTCAAATGATGAACCCCACATCTCTCAAATAGACCTTGATACCTCTCAATCAATCATTTGACCTAGGGTTGACCTAGGGTTGACCCAGATGAAACCCTAGTTGACTGTCTTCAACTGCAGCTCTTGCAATCTCATGAATGAGTTGTCTCACTTTCAAAATGACTCTCTAGGCCTTCCATGATGTCTATATACCCTCCATGCTCTCAATTCACAGCTCACAACTTCTTTGATGATCTTCAAATACCCTCAGATAGGAGATCGATTCACTGCTTGATCCACTGACTTCTTAGATTTCAATTTCTTTCTGATGACTTGGCTAAGATTGAATTTGAATAATAACCTCTTGATATGCTCATAGAGATAAGAAGTGCATTTGGTCCATTGTTGGATGACTTGCCCATGCTATGCTATGCAGATGAATGAATTATGTACATGACCTAATATGCAAATGACAATGCAATTGAAACATAAACTAAGTGAAGTAGGTTGAGCAAATTTTAGGGTGCAACAGCTGCCCCTATTCAAACGACTTGGACCCGACTGGGTGAAGAGTGAACGGCCTTCAAACAATCGAGGTACGAGACGGTTGAATACTAATAAAACCCAGAAATTTGCCAACTGCAGAAATAAACTGCACCACTATTTGAGGAACGACATCCACCAACTGAATCTGGTTGTTACAGCAACAACTGATCCGACGTCTGATGACTCTGATTTCAACTTCAACCACCTATGTAACGCCATAGGTACTGAACACTTTTCGCAAAATACCTCTGTCTACAACTGGACTAACCTTATCAACACAAGAAGAGGGACAAATTCGTCAACACGAATAGAGATTTTGTTGTCACAGTAGTAACCTTGTCCACATCTGGACCCAAATTTCGTCAAACCACGAATACACAAATCTGTCCACGTCAGGACTCACATCTCAACAACACAGGAATAGAACTTTGTCCATGTTAGGACGCCTGTTTCGTCAACACGAAGAAATCTCAACTAAAACTTGTCCACGTCAGGACTCCACCTGCCGTCAACACGGAAAAATCTCGGCGACTTCGCTGGGGATGACTCGTCTGCATTTCATCAGCACGAGGGGATCCTATCAACATAGGAATGAATTGTCCATGTCAGGAATAAATCGTCCATGTTAGGAATAAACTTTCCACGTTAGGAATAACCTGTCCACGTTAGGAATAACCTTTCCCCGTTATGCATAAACTTTTCCACGTTAGGAATAAACTTTCCACGTTAGGAATAAACTTTCCACGTTAGGAATAAACCTTCCACGTTAGGAATAAACTTTCCACGTTAGGAATAAACCTTCCACGTTAGGAATAAACTTTCCACGTTAGGAATACATCGTCCACGTTAGGAATAAATCGTCCACGTTAGGAATAAACCTTCCACGTTAGGAATAAACTTTCCACGTTAGGAATAAACTTTCCACGTTAGGAATACATCGTCCATGTTAGGACTCACACCTCGTCTTGATTTATCCACGTCAGGACTCACATCTTCGACCCGCTGAGGAAATAAAACTTATCCACGTCAGGACTCACGCTTCGCCAACACGAAGAAAGATAAAATTGTCCCCATCAGGACTCGCGCATCTTGTCAACCCGAGGAACTATAAACTTGTCCACGTCAGGACACACATTTTGCCATTACGAAGAAAGATATCTTCTGGGGATACATGGTCCACGAAGAGTAATCAATTTTGTCAACGTCAGCACTTCACATTCCATCAATACCGAGAAATCGAATCTGTCCACGTTAGGACTAGCACATCTCGTCAACCCGAGGAAATAAATCTGTCCACGTTAGGACACCCATTTCTCTAGCACGAAGAAATCCCGTCAATATAGGAATAAATTGTCCACGTCAGGACTCATATTTCGTCAACGCGAGGAACTCCTATCAATATAGGCAATAAAATTTTGACGACTCCGGGGAAATACTCCTGTCAACCAGTAAGAAAATACATCCGTCTGTTCCTACAGGAAGATACTCTGAATACAGTTTCTCTGCTTATCTCCACAGTAACTAACTCCATTGGTCCCAACCCACAAACCTTTTAGCACTGACGTGACAGCGACTTTGAGGCGGACTCTACTGGGGATATTTGGAAACCAAACTACCGGACGCCTGTTCTGATAACCGGCGGCAGCCTCTGAAATTCTGATTCATGAAACCCTTTGATGCTGACGTAACAACAAATTTGAAGAAAATAATCCACTGGCCGGACTAGAGACACTTCAACAAGCAACTCTGGCGGGGAAAACAAGAGAAATTTAAACAGATAACTCTGCTCGGGGACAAAGAGGAACTTAACCTAATAACTCTGTGGGGAAAATAGTAAGATGAACCGTATCATCACACGTCTCACGGCGAGACCTCGAATGTCTGGTCATAGATCTAAGCTAGAACTCCATACTCCTGCTAAGAAAACACACCTGAAAGCAAAAGGTTAACCAACCTGATTTATGTTTCAAAAATGCGTATGTTTGAAAATGGCGTAATGCTCCGTACGACATGGAAATGCTACGCGTTTTTTATTTGGTGGATGCAAGTATGACACTATATGCCGATGCAAATGCAGACTCGAACTGCTGGGATACAGAAACCGCTTCAGCAAAATAAATGCTGAAGACAACGCCAACTCCGCTGGGGGTAACCAGGTGCCACATAATTATTCCAGCAAAATAAATGCTGGAAGAGTGAAGCCAACTTCGCTGAGGGATAATTGAATGCGCCAATCCTGATTGGACTTCTGCTGGGGAGTGAACGGGTATCACACGGTATTCCGACAAAATAAATGCCAGGGCACACAGCCAACTCTGCCGGGGAGAGTTTTCTTTTTTAATCTTTGGGTTTCACTGGGAGGAAAGACAACACTTGCTGGAAAGAGAACTCCGCTGGGGACGAAACGACTCTCTTGGGGAAAATCAACTGACTCTGCTGGGGGAGAGTAAATGACCCTACTGGGAAGGGTAAACTGTCTGAGTACAGCTCACGAGTTGGAAATATTAATCTTTTGAGGCTAAACCACTCTGCTCGGGATGGGGGAATCCTGTTGGGGGACACCACGCTGTCTGAATACAGCCTTCGATCTTGGAATCGTCAATTCTGCTGAGGATAGACGACCTTGCCGGAGAATGTCCTTTGGATACGCTACGACTAGCTGGGGAATCTGATCCTTCTTTAGTGAGGGACATTGTCATCTCAGAAGCGCGACCTGCATGGGGATCGAGTCTTTCGTTACGAGCTTCTGTTCAATACTGCAATCTTTTGATCGTCCACTTCATACGGCTACGAACCCTACAACACCACAAACAAGACAAGACAAGTCTATGCAACCAAATCTATTCGAGGTAGTGTTAGTGACATCATTTTCAGTTAATTCAAAGTTTTAGCAATTATTGGCAAGGGCCAGCGACGTTATACACTTGCTAATTTCATTAAACCTAGGCGTTTATCATGTACAAAACAGTAAAGAATCAGCATCAAATACTGAATAACATGTTTTATTGATTGGGCCCCTAAATGGGCGGAGTTTTGTACACAGGATGTAACTCCTGAAAAGAGGAAGCTACGCACAACAAATATACAAGTATACACAAGAAGCATAAATATAATGACAAATCAAATTTGTACACATGTCGGCAACGGGATGCAAACGAACACCACGAGCTGATCCTCCTATGACTCGCCCGACTCTAATACTTTTCTCGGCATTCACACTTCCGAAGAGATTGTATCTGATAATCGACCCCTCAGGTATATTCTCCCGCGCCAATGCTCACTACAGTATCAAATTAGGACCGCAGTCATTTGCTTTTCAAATCCCTAACTTTTGCGTGAACCGCCCTTTACGGGTTTTCAGTTCACCGGGATACCCTTTTTTGCCGAAGTCGCCCAGTGTAAGTTTTCAACTTCGCGGGTGTACATTTTTTTCAATTTTATCCCTAACTTTTGCCCGAACCTTTCATTCTGTTTTTGGTTCGCCAGGATGCCCCATTTTTGCCTGGACTCTCTTTTTTCTGTCCAGCGGGTCAATTTCAAGCAAAGTATTTTTTAACTGCGTCCGAATTCACAGGCGACGTAAAGTCTTCATCGTCCATGGTGGACAACAATAAAGCCCCTCCTAAAAAGACTTTTCTGACAACGTATGGCCCTTCGTAGTTGGGGGTCCACTTGCCCCTGTGATCTGCTTGTGGCGGGAGAAT
This sequence comes from Lathyrus sativus, assembly GCA_963859935.3. NCBI lineage: Eukaryota > Viridiplantae > Streptophyta > Magnoliopsida > Fabales > Fabaceae > Lathyrus > Lathyrus sativus. Next base: position 328,219,148 of record OZ012739.1, read on the forward strand.
CCTTTTCAGCACAAGGTCGCCCGTCTGAAAGCTCCGAGGATGTATCTTCTTATCATATGCTTTCTTCATTCGGCTCTGGTACAAACGACCGTATGCTAGGGAAGCGAGCCTCTTCTCATCCATTAAACTCAGCTGGTTCAACCTGTCTTTCACCCATTCTGCCTCGTCTAGTTGGACATCTCGTAATACTCTTAGGGAAGGAATCTCAACTTCCAGTGGTAGCACTGCTTCCATTCCATATACCAACGAGAACGGGGTTGCCCCGGTTGATGTGCGTACCGTCGTACGATAACCGTGCAAAGCAAAAGGTAGCATCTCATGCCAATCCTTATAGGTCACCACCATCTTCTGAACAATCTTCTTTATATTCTTATTGGCCGCTTCCACAACGCCATTCATCTTGGGTCGATAAGGGGAGGAGTTGTGATGCTCGATCTTAAAATTCTGACAGAGCTCCTTCATCATTTTGTTATTCAGGTTTGAACCGTTGTCGGTGATTATCCGCTTGGGGATTCCATACCTGTAAATGATATCTCCCTTGATGAATTTGGCTACCACCTGCTTAGTCACGTTTGCGTAAGATGCCGCTTCCACCCATTTGGTGAAGTAATCGATTGCTACTAGAATGAAACGGTGCCCGTTAGAAGCTGTCGGCTCGATCTTTCCAATCATATCGATTCCCCACATCGAGAATGGCCATGGCGATGACATCACATTCAGGGGACTCGGAGGCACATGGATCTTATCTGCATATATTTGGCACTTGTGACACTTCCTCGCAAACTTGAAACAATCAGTTTCCATAGTCAGCCAAAAATAGCCCGCCCGCAGCAGCTTCCTCGTCATAGCATGCCCACCAGCATGCGTACCAAATGTACCCTCATGTATTTCCTCCATGAGCAGCTTCGCCTCTTTCTCATCTACACAACGTAGTAGCACCAAGTCGTGATTTCTTTGGTATAGGACACCGTCCGGATTCAAATAGAAATTACCCGCCAATCTCCTGAGAGTCTTCTGATCTTGACTGGATGCCCCAGCCGGATACTCTTTGTTCTTCAGGAAATTAAGGATATCAAAATACCATGGTTTATCATCAGATGCTTCGTCAATGGCGAATACGAAGGCAGGTCTGTCAAGCCGAGAGATAACAATTCTGGGAGCCTCATTCCAGAAATTGACTTTGTACATGGAAGACAAAGTGGCCAGGGTGTCAGCCATCTGATTCTCTGCTCGCGGTACATGATGCAATTCAACCTTGTCAAAGAAAGGCAACAATCTCCTCGCGTAATTCATGTACGGTATCAAATTAGGCTGACGTGTCTCCCATTCTCCTTTTATTTGATTCACCACCAGAGCTGAGTCTCCGTATACATCCAGATTTTTGATTCGCAAATCGATGGCTTCTTCAAGCCCCATGATACAAGCTTCGTATTCGGCTTCATTATTGGTAACCGGAAAGGTCAATCGAGCGGTAAACGGGATGTGCGACCCGTGTGGCGTAGTGATGATTGCCCCTATTCCGCTACCATAGGCGTTTACAGCTCCGTCAAATATCACCTTCCATTTGGAGCCCAATTCTGGTCCTTCGTCTGGCAACGACTCTTCACAATCTTTCATCTTTAGGTACATGATATCCTCGTCAGGAAAATTAAACCTCATCGATTGGTAATCCTCAATAGGCTGCTCTGCCAAGTACTCAGACAACACACTCCCCTTTATAGCCTTCTGCGAGACATACTGGATGTCATATTCGGTCAAAACCATCTGCCAACGGGCAATTCTCCCCGATAAAGCCTGCTTTTCAAATACGTATTTGATAGGATCCATCTTCGAGATGAGCATGGTTGTATGATTCAGCATGTATTGCCTCAAACGCTTGGCGGCCCAGGCTAGCGCGCAACAAGTTTTTTCAAGCATTGAATATCGAGATTCACATTCAGTAAACTTCTTACTCAAGTAATATATTGCATGCTCTTTTCTTCCTGTCTCGTCGTGTTGACCGAGAACACAACCCATACTTCCCTCAAGAACTGTCAAATACATAATCAAAGGTCTCCCTGCCACTGGGGGTATCAAAATAGGAGGCTCCTGCAAATACTGCTTTATTTTATCGAACGCCTTTTGACAATTTTCATTCCACGTTACAGCTTGGTCTTTTTTCAACAGCTTGAATAACGGCTCACACGTAGCCGTTAGGTGAGATATGAACCTAGCAATGTAGTTCAGTCTCCCTAAAAAGCCACGGACTTCTTTTTCCATTTTAGGCGTCGGCATTTCCTGTATTGCTTTTATTTTTGCAGGATCAACCTCTATTCTTCTTTCGCTCACGATAAACCCCAGCAGTTTACCCGATCTCACCCCGAAGGTGCACTTGTTAGGGTTCAGTCTCAGCCTGAACTTCCTAAGCCTTTTGAATAACTTCAGCAGATTCACCAAATGCTCTTCCTCTGTCTGGGATTTGGCAATCATATCATCGACATAAACTTCGATCTCCTTATGCATCATATCATGGAAAAGAGTCGTCATTGCACGCTGATACGTTGCCCTAGCATTCTTCAATCCGAAGGGCATCACTTTATAACAAAATGTTCCCCAAGGCGTAATGAAGGTAGTCTTCTCCATGTCTTCTGGCGCCATTTTAATCTGATTATAGCCCGAGAAGCCATCCATGAAGGAGAATACGGAGAATTGAGCAGTGTTGTCAACTAGCACATCGATGTGAGGAAGCGGAAAATCATCTTTCAGGCTCGCTTTGTTCAAATCACGGTAATCTACGCACATTCTCACTTTACCGTCTTTCTTTGGCACTGGTACAATATTAGCGACCCATGAGGGATATTTTGTAACAGCTAGGAAACCAGCATCCCACTGCTTTTGGACTTCCTACTTAATTTTCACTGCCATATCGGGTCTAGTTCTGCGAAGCTTCTGCTTGACCGGCGGACATTCTTCTTTTAACGGCAGGCGGTGCACAACCATATCTGTATCAAGCCCAGGCATGTCTTCATACGACCAAGCGAACACATCACTATACTCTCTGAGCATTTCAACCAGTCTTCGCTTGACGTCGCTCTGCAGCGCAACTCCTATACGGATGTTCTTTTCAACCCCTTCCGACCCCAGGTTAATAATTTCGATGACCTCCTCGTGAGGCAGAATGACTCGTTCTTCTTGCTTTACCAACCAAGACAATTCTTCGGGCACGTCGCCATCTTCGACAATCTCTTCTTCGGCCTGAAATACCGGGTGCTCAAAGTCGAGACGAGTCATAGGCGGTTCAATGATGTCATCTGAAAATGTTATCCTGCAAAAGGAATGGTTAAATGCTTCAAAATGCGTATAAAGCGAATAACCACGTTGCCATTTTATTGTAAAACACAAAACAGGAAAAACAGAGATCGCAATATTTGTACATGAAAAAACGCCTTTTATTTAATGATTAAACACGCAATGTACATAACAACACAACCCTAAGCAAAATCATGATGCCTCGGGTAAGACACCAGATTGTTCAACAATTAAGAAAACAAAGTATTACTGTTTGTGAGTCACAGGAACAATCTCCTGAATAGACCAATTGCATAATCCTTGTCCTGGCACGCTCGGCTGAATCCAGGCGTCCATGTCGCAATCACTGTCTCCTTCCTCGGAATCTGAAACAGCGTTGATGGTCTCGTGACACACTCCACTAGCGGTGATGGTTATCGGTCCTCTGAAACGGGGTGCCCCCACAGCAGGTGTTGATGACGACGGTTGATATCCCAGCCCAAATCGGTCCATCTTCACGGGAATATCTAGCACCTTGCCCCAACCCTTTGTCTCACCAGTCTCTACTAGAGCTTGAGCTTTCTTATATGACGAGACGGCTACCTCTGACGCTTTACTCGGCCCGGGACTTTTGTCTTTGATGCGCAACCCTTCAAAGGCTTGACAGGGTGTTTCATGAATCTCGCCGTCGACCTCTACATACTTGAATGATGACAGATGGCTGACCAATATATCTTCTTCTCCACAGACTGTGACCACACTGTCCCCTACCATGTATTTCAGCTTTTGATGCAAGGTAGACGTGATTGCCCCAGCACCATGGATCCAGGGTCGTCCGAGAAGGCAGCTGTATGCTGGCTGGATGTCCATAATATAAAATTCAGTCGCGAAAACCTCCGGCCCCACCTGTAGAGGTAATGTTATGGATCCAAAGACTGTTCTTCGTGTACCATCGAATGCCCTGACCACCAAGTCACTAGGCGTACACAGGATTCCTCTGACGTCTAGTTTCATCATTGCTTTCTTGGGCAGCACGTTTAAGGAAGATCCGGTGTCTACCAGTACATGAGACATGACTGAGCCCCTACACTCAACTGAGACGTGCAACGCCATATTATGCTCTCTCCCCTTCGGGGTCAAATCAAAGTCTGTAAAGCCCAAGCTATGGCCTGCGTTCACATGCGCCAACACCCCCTCCAGCTGATTCACGGAAACATCTTGGGGTACGAAGGACGTATCCAGAACTTTCAACAATGCATTTTTGTGAGCTTCAGAACACAATAGCAACGGCAGTATGGATATCTTTGACGGCGTCTGTTGAAGGTGCTCAACAATCTTATAATCGCTCTTACGAATCAGGCGCATGAACTCTTCCACATCCTTCGACGGCGTTTCTTTTTCGTTCCCCTGCACTGGGACATTCCCATTCATCTTTCCTTTTCCCTTCGCCAGTCGTTCAGCCTCTACCTCAGGCGATATGAAGATTCTCCCACTTCTTGTCATACCTCCGGTACTGACGACGTTGTCTACAACCTCAACTGGCTGTTTATTAACATCAATTTTCACCCCATCACAGTACACTTCCAACCCATAGGTCCAGGGGACTGCCTTAGTGCTCTCGTAAGGGATTGGTCCTGCCTTGGTGATAGTGATCGGCGGTCGCTTGGCCGGCGCCGTTATAGTTATCGTTTTTCGGGGAATCGTCACAGTAGCTACATCACTTTGCTTGTTTGTTAATACCTCTGCAGGCTCTTCAACTGCCGTTCGGTCAAATTGTAATGTGCCTCCATCTATTAAGGTCTGAATACCCTTCTTCAATTCATCAAAACCCCCAGCTTGGGTCCAACACTCTAAACAATACTCGTCGCAACCTGGATACACACCTCCTTGCAATAACCTTCTCTTTATCTCACACAACGGTGTCTTTAGGTCGTCAACATTCATAATCAAGTTCAAACTCTCCTCGGTTAAAATGGCGTTTGCCCTATGGTTGGGCATGGGCTTTTGCACTATGTTCGGACCCGCCTGTCCAAAATTGATAGCCTTACTATCCAATAGATCATGTACCACATGCTTGAACGCGTGGCAACCCTCTACATCGTGGCCAGGAGCCCCGGAGTGGAATTCATAGTGCCTGCTTGCATCGTAACTGTATGGAGGAGTGCCTGTTATTGGCGCCAGAGTTCTCTTTTCCACCAAGTTCAAACCCAGTAACGTCTGTAGCAATTCTGCATACGTTGAATGAGGCATTTCAAACACCCTCCTTGGTTTGCCCCCCTGGGCTCTGCGCTGGACAGGATGTGCCCCCTGTTGTGGCTGCTGTTGCTGTTGTTGTTGTATTGGTTGTTGCTGAAATGGAATAGTAACACTTGCCACCTGTTGCGGCTGATTGTACTGGTTTCGACCTCTGCCCCGGCCTCGGCCTCGGACCCCAAACACCGCACTTGCATCACCTTGACGACGCCCACCGAAAGCCCTTCTGTTACTGCCAGCTGCAGTGGATTCCTCAGCTTGGAATCTTCCCTGTTTAATGTTGCTTTCAATCTTCTCTCCCATCAGGATTAAGTTTGAGAAACTGCCCAAAGAAGTGTGAAACAACTTGTCATAAAACATGCCAGTGAATGTTCCTATGAACATATCATTCATTTCTTTGTCCTCCAAAGGGGGATGCACTCGGGCAGCCATGTCGCGCCATCTCTGCGCATACTCTTTGAAGCTCTCGCCCTTCTTCTGGGACAACCCCTGCAATTGGACCCGGTTGGGTGCCAAGTCACTGTTGTACTTATAGTGAGCCACAAATGCTTCAGCCAGCTGCTTCCATGTCTTTATCTGAGTTGGTTCCAATCCCATATACCACTCGAGGGACGGACCAGACAAGCTATCTTGAAAGAAATGCATCAGCATCCTCTCATCGTTTGAATACGCCGATATCCTTCTGTAGTATGACCGCACGTGCACTTTTGGACAGGTATCCCCCTTATACTTGTCGAATGTAGGAGGTTTAAATTTTATTGGTACCCTCAGGCCAGGCACCAGACCCATTGTTGTCATATCTAAGCCAACATCACTTTGATTTACGACCCCCTTCATCTGCTCCTCGAGCATCCTGATTCTCTGAGAGTCATCCATAGGACCTTCGAAACCTCCACCGGAGAAAGCATCCCCTTGCTGGTCTTCTTGCCAATTACCGTTCCCAGTTCCGTATCCATCGTACCCGTTGTTACGGCCAAATCTAGTATGATTCATTACAGGGCCTCGCTCCCTGATACCATACCCCGGAGCAACTCCTGCAGGTCCAAAAGCCATTAACCCAGCGCCATTTCCATTTCCGAATCCGCCATAACCCTGATTAGTCATACCAAATCCGTCCTGTCCGAAACCTTGAGCGTTGAAGCCGTACTTCCCAGCATGATCAAACCCCTGGTCATTGAAGCCGAAACCATTATTACCGAAGCCATTACCTCCCATATTATCACCCAGGTTGACATCTCCGAGCCCAACGTTGTTGACGACAGTCTCGTTACCGATTCCAACGTTACCGTTCCCGGCGGCAGCGCCGTTGTTCACATTGACAGCAGGTATGTTTACGACAGGTGGAGCCACTGGTGTGGGGGTACTGTCCCCGTGAATAGTGTCGACTTGCACAGAATTGTGGTCTTCATTTCCGTGCCCAACATTTCTTACCAACAGAGGCTGCACCAAAGCTTGCAAATTCTCCTGTCCTTTCGCAATGGTCTCCATTGTCTGCATGAAGAGCGCCAGCTTCTCACGCATGTCCTGCATTTCATTCTGCATCTGATCCATAATTCTTCGGCAGTTGGTACGAGTGGAGTATCGGTGCGGGCGCTGACTTTCAATCCTGAAAAGACCTGGTTCAGTGCAGAAAATGAGATACAGTTCAATAATCACCTGTAATGCAATATGACTGGGAATGCAATGCAATATGTGTCTGTGCATTAGGGAATGTCATTCCCCGATTCTAGTGCGAATGTGCCAGTGTGGTGACAGTGACAGCAATACGATGTTCGGAGCCGAATCATAGAAAACACCTCATATATTGCAGAGAAATCCATTAAGCCACAGAATACAATATCACTGAGTGTACAATAAGAAGGCATGACCTCAACCAACAATCCTGGTGATGGTCAGCGCTATGCAAATAAAGCATACACGTCAATACATGAAATGGTCAAGTACTCCCATATGCCGGGTACTCCTCTAGTAACTTCTTAGTCTCTGGATGACTTGGTCGGGTAAGCAGACCCTCAACAAGTAGATCTCTTTGCTTGAGAACACGCCGCAAATCACCAGCAGATTCCTCCCATGCCCCTTCTCCGAAGCGATCCTCTAGCTTCCGCTTCTGAGACACAACTTCTTTCTTGCCTTCGATGGCCTTGTTGAATGCATTCTGGAGACTATATCTGGCCATTACCTCCTCTTCATACTTCTTGGTGCTAGCCTTCAACTGCTCTTCGAGTTCAGAAATTTGCTGCTTCAATTTGTCTTCCCTCTTTTTGTTGTTGGTTAGCGTAGCATTCCACGTTTTGTTACAAGAAGAGATTTCCCGGTGGGCGGCATCGAGTGCTTTCTTTTTGGACTCCAACATGTCATGAGAGCTTCTGAATTCTTTCCCCAGGCGTTCACGCTTCTTCTTCTCTTCAGTCAATTCAGCACCTAGCCTGTTTACTAACTCGATCTGCTGTTGGAAAGAATGCACAGCCTGGTTCTTCTCACTACGCATCTGAGCCAGTTCCTTTTCTAACCCTTCATTGATCTTCATCAAGGCTTCTTTTTCTTTCACAACTCGCTCGTAGACCTCCCTAGTAACTGTGGTTGGTTCTTCCACCGGAATATGAACAGGGACTGGTGCAGCTGGAAATGGCATCAACAACTGTCTTGCTCTCTCTTGGATCCAAACTTTGTAGGGTGCATAAGCCTGACAATCGTTCTTCCCTAACAGTGGCTTCCCCCTTCTGTTGATACGCATCCATGCGTGCTGAAGCTTGGCTAGTAACTCTCCATTCAAATCACCGGTGAAGTACAGAGATTCCTGTACCTCTTCCTCCCTGGGTGGGTTCTTCAACGCGTATCCAAACTGGCGAACAAACAGAGACGGATTGTAATTGATGCACCCTTTTCTTCCTATCAAAGGAACATTAGGATACCCAGAACAACTGAAAATAAGCTCAAACCCCAACAAGTCTCGGTCGAACCACTCAATGTCTTCGGAAGATAGTCTCATCAGGCGCTCTGACCAATCAGCTGTAGTTGCACTATCTACAAAAGGTCCCTTCAGGGGTAGATGGCTCTTAAACCACATGTTCAACAGCGGCGCACAACAGTAAACAATCTTTCCTCTTCTATTTTCATTTTTGTAGTGCAATGAATGATAGAGATCTCCAATCAAAGTGGGTACCGGGTTGCCAGCAGCAAACAGATGGAAAGCGTCCAAGTCCACAAAATTGGGTAAGTTGGGAAACAGCACTATTCTGTAGATGCATAGAGCCAAGATAGCATTAAAGACTATCCAGCACCCGCTCTTGGCGTATTCTTGAGCTTTGCCAACCAGAAAATCAAGGGAGAAACCTGGAACCCCAAGCCAAGAAGTTAGTAATAGTTCAGAAGCATTCATGTGCAAGGCCTTAGCTAAGTCCTCCAGCTGGGGCTTAGTGTCACGATGGATGAAAGGAACCTTATTTTGTACCGGCAGCTCGATAAACTCTGCGTATTCCTCCATGGTAGGCCCCAAAATAAAGTCAGCAAACGTGAAACATCTCAATGCAGGGTCATAGAATTGCATCAAGGTGTACAGCCCATTCATCTCAACAGCAGTTGGCTTGCAGACCAGTCTCAACAATCTTCCATAACTCATTCTGAAACTTCTCCTAACCTCCTCATCAGCAAGGGACATCAGACAAAGTAGGGGAGTAATGTCAGGTGTAGGTAACTTGTACGCAACTGTCTTTCTCAAACCAGCCATGATCGATAAGCAGAAGTCCGGGCACTAGAATCAGGGAATATGCAAATGCACCTGTAGCACAGACACACGTTAATGAAATGCATATGATAATGGTTATGCGAGCAATGCAATGCAAATAGATGCAACAGGGACCAAATGCCATGGCTGAGAAGCCTGAACCATATCAAAAGTCTCAGATAGACCCTCCAGAATTCCTCAAACCCTGGTCTTGGACAGACCCAATACAAAGCTCCAACACTGGTCTCTGATAGACCTCATATCATAACTCTGACTAGTCTCTGACAGACCCCATATCATAACTTCAATCGGTCTCTGATAGACCTCTCAACTATCCATAAATACCCAGAATCTCAGATCAAGAAACAAACCGGTATCTGAAGGTCTAGTTACCTGCATAACCCCAAACCCCTCTCACAGGTAGGTGTCCTAGCAACTGACAATGGTACGGCATCCTATGCGGTCGTCGGCGTCACAGACTTTCAGGGTCGATGATACGATTCCCAGAAGGAGTGGCATCATCAAATCCTGAAGAGGCCTCACTTAGCCAACTTCCAAATGATCGGTTCCCGGAGTCGACAATTCAGCTAACCAACAACCCCTTCGACCCAAAGGGTAGAAAAGGAAGCCAACCAGAAGAACCTCGTCCGAGTGTAGATTTTGTGGGACACTAATGCAAGCAAAGCCGGCACGCGCCCACTACTTTCTACTCTAATTCTAGGTGCACTCAAGCCCAGGTCCGGCTTATCTCTCAATCATAGAACACCCGTCACAACCCCAATACAGCAATAATAACAATAATATAATGCCGAAAGTAAATGATAGAAAAAATAAATCCATACAAAATCCTCGACGGGAAAACAAGCGCTAGGATTGACTCGCTTAAGGGACGTTGGATCCCAAATGCATAAGGAACTATCGCAGTCCTTAGCAGCCAGGGGACGTTGGATCCCCAGTAGAGTCGCCAGCTGTCGCTACTGCGAAAATCGGCGCCGGCTGAACAGAAGAGTCGCCACCGCGCGTTATTTATCCCAAAGAGGGGAAAGGAAACGCTCGAGGTAAACCTACCGCAAAACGGGAAAGTGTTGCGGTGAAAATCGGATATCAAGCTATTGAATTAACTTGAACCTTAATTCTTTTACAACCGGACTTTAATTTATCCAAAGGAAAGGTCTAAAGAAAGAAAGAACCTTTTGCGCGATGTTACAACAACGCTAAGAGATTCGGGGATCGGGGGTTGGTTATGCATAGGGTAGGTATTTCACATCCTAAACATCTGTAGTACTCTACAGGAACCTTTTGTTTGTTTGTATGCTAAGTTTGTTAAATATTTGCTAAGGTTTGGGTATTGGGTAAAAAGGTGAAGGTTATGATAGATGAAGACCTAAGATTGTTTCTAAGTTTCTCGCAAAGACATCGCGTCCTCTGCCTATGTATCCTAACTAGGATAGAATCAGAGCAATCGTAGTTCACCTTACTAGGGTTGAAGAACGCTTGATTGCGATCAAGGTTCAAAGGGGAACAAACATAATAATGTTTGTGTAGAGTTTCACAAAACTCTCTATGTCTATGTTGTAACACTCAAAGGGGGAAGTAAGTGATCATATCCATGATCCTTACATAGAGTTAACAACTCTATCCTAGGGTTCTAGTTGTAAACACTCCTAGTGAGGGGGAAGGTTGCTCGTCAAGATATCGCATCTTGTGCCTACGTATTCTCATTTTCCAATGAGAAATCAGAGCGGTCGTAGTTCGGGCTCGAACTAAGGAATCAATTGGTTCTTTCCAGACCAAAAGAGGGGAAGGTTTTATCCAGACCTATGAGTTTATATCCTATTGGTTCTATCCAGACCAAAAAGGGGGTTAAGGATCTTTCGAGGCCTATGAGGGTATTGAGCTATCTATGACCCAAGGGTCAATAGAGAGACTTTCCTTTGGAAGGGAGGAGATGAGGCAACTTGGATGAGAACTAAAAAAGTTCCATCACTTGGGGAAGAAATAATTAACAAAGTAATCAATACTTTAAACAAAAGGGGCATAGTTACAACCAAAGATCATGTATCTTAATAAAGATGAAAGCATATCTTAACAAAGATTAAAGGTATATCTTAACAAAGATTGAAGGTAACAACCACATGTATCGATGACAATCAAATAAAAGCAAATTAGTTTAACCTCATAATTTAGGAGGAAATCAATATGAAATCATGGTAACAACCAAGGGAGAGTACCCTAGCATGTTAACTAACATAGTATAAATTAGAATGAGTGAATATCATAACACAAATGATCACGGTGAAAAAGAAATTCATTTGCATACGCGAGATAACGATCTCAATACAAAGGCAACTTACAAGCAACCAAAAGGCATAAAAATATGAATAAACATGGAATTAAAAAATATCACATGAAAGTAGGCATCAAGACAAACACAATGCAAAAAGAACGGGTTCAAAATGATGAAAAATGGATGAGTTATGATTTTTGAAGTTTGGATGAACAAAACATGAAAATCTAAATGATAAAAGGAATAAAATGCACATGATAAGACAATGAATCAAACAAATTTGATTATTTAAACATGTTAACAAAAATTTAAGAATAATACAAGATCAATCTCACAAGAAAAATCAAGTTACAAGTTGAAAATTTTCAAGATCATTATGGTAAAAAAAAAAAAAAAACCAGTCATGGTAACATGTGGAATGCAAGTGGAAAGTTCACATTTATGAGTTTTAGGTTTACCTCTTGAAGCAAGCTTAAGCAATAAGAAAACCAGAGATCTTGAGAGCTCTTCCAAGATCTTGTTACATAAGTGTGGAAGTGACTTGGATAGCTTCAATACATCATACTTTATGTGTTTGAAGTGTTTCTTGAGTTGGAAGAAGTTTGGAAATGGTTTTGAAAGGTGTTTTTCAAAAGCAAATTTTGAGGGGTTTTGGAAACTTAATGAGATTTTGTAAGAACTTGTGATTGTGTAAGGAAGGAAGTTCTAGCTGGTTTCTAGCATGGAACTTGTGTGTTTGTGATGTAGGAAGTGAGTTCTATTTATAGCCAAAGGCCTTGGATCAAGGTATGGGCAAAAGTGAAGCAAATTGTCAATTTTAACCTTCCATCATGAAAATCTTTGAGTTTTCTAATAAAATATTCACCTTTATCTTTAAGCCACTCTACTAAGATATTCCCCATGCCCTATAGATTTTTTCATCATGCTTCATAGAATATGAGGTGACTTGTTGAATTAAAGTTGATGATTTGACAATGGTAGCCACCTTTTTTCTCTTTCTTCACTATACACTTTTGCAACTTGCATTAAATAATGATTTCCTTTGATCTTTGTGCCATTTTCGTGGTAATTGATGTAAAAATGTTAATTATCAATATAAACATCATAAATGAGGCTTAGTCTTTAATTAGCATCGATTTGGAGAGGTTTTGGAATCAAAAAAACTCATGCTGACCTGGTTTTTCCAATATGAGTTTTTGCCAACTTGTGGACCTTGGTTCTCTCTAACCAGGAAGAGTTATGGAACCCACTTGTACTTTTTAAAAAGCCCCAATTAGTTACTACAATATTGATGCTTGTGTTAGGAACTCATTCCTCTTGAAACTAGGTCAAAAACCCTTGTGTGGTTAAGGAGTTATGACTTTGCCATTTTCAAAACCTTAATTTCCCAACTTTTTGATTACTCCTCAATCCTTGATTAAATGGTCATGAAACTTCATGGATAGGCGTAATATAACATTAGGAACATTTTTGCTTCACACTTTGAGGTCAAATTCCTTATGGTTGGAGAGTTGACTTTTCGGTCAATCGCACGATCAATCGATGATTATCGGACCGTCTGTTCTCGTTTCGGGACTTCCAAGACCTTGAAACTATTTGAGGGGACTTCATTAAGCCTTATAAACTTGTTGGACCAAAGTTGCATCATTGAACCATCCTTTAAATCCAAAGTCAAACTACAATTGACTTTTCCTGCTCGAAAACCCTAATCGGGTACCCTGAACTGCACTGTGCTTGATCTGGGGGTGACAACCTCCAATTGGATTCAAACATGACCCAATGTGATATCCTTGACTTTATTTTATGGAGAATCAATCCAGAACGTTGATTGATCGTACTGTTGAAGTCCCGATTTTTGACGGTGCAGAACCCTAATTCGCTTGTATCTTGACAAAGACAACTTAAAATAGGTCATGGTTAGATAATCAAATGAATATGATCCTAAAATGATGATGAGGATCTAAGGGGTCAAAATTTGGGGTTCAACAGTTGCCCCTATTTAAATATTTTCACTAGATGGCAATGAGAGATGACAATCCTCATAGAATCGTAGTGAAAGGTATTTAAATATAGAAAACCAAAAATTTTGTCCCTTAGATCCGATGGTATGCAAAAGGACAAATGTGAATATGCCATGAATCTAAATGGTGCTTTATGATGCTTGAATGCAAGACAGATGCAGACACACGAGCAAAAATAAAAGAAACGGCAAACACAACGAGCAACTACTCACAGGGGACCCGACACGCTGGGGAAAACTCCACTGGGGGAAAAGTCCACTAGGGAAAACTTCGCTGGGGAACAATTCCACTGGGGAAGCAAATCTTTACCGGGGAAAAGATGGAACGAAGACACGAACTTCACTGGGGGATAACCAGATGAGAAATTTCCTATAACGAAGAGTTCAAACGGGATCTTCAGGAAAAGGTTAGAAACAAGACCAGGCGCACCGGGGAATCTAGTATCCACTAGTCCTCCGAGACTCGACTGGGGAAAGCAAAAGCTCCAAAAGGGGTACTGGTGACGACCAGAACAGCAGACAGTTTCCAATAGTGCTAGTTACCACTAGACTTCCTAGGGGTGATGGTGACAACCAAACCAAAGTTCCAATCACAGTTGGGAATTTCGGACAAAACAGGACTTCAGCTGGGGAAATTGGTAACAACCAAACCTCACGGTACTAATATCAATTAGTTTTCAAGCAATGCCAGTAACCACTGGACTTAGAAAGAACTGGTGACTACCAAATCAGTGTTCCAAATACGATTGGTTATGATAATTCTAGTAACCACTAGACTTAACTGGGGAGATTGGTAACGACCAAAATCAAAGAAGATCAATAACCATTGGATTTTCAAAGGGTTTGGTGACAACCAAATCAAAGTGACGATAACAATCGAGTTTAGACAACGTCAATAACAATTGGACTTTGAAGATTATTGGTGACGACCAAATCAAAGAATACCAATACAATTGGATTTAACAGATAAAGTTGGTAACGACCAAATCCAATACCAATAATAATTGGATCCGAAGGATGCCAGTAGCCACTGGGTTTTTAGAATGATGTTTGGTAGCGAACAAATCAGACGATATCAATATCAATTGGTTTTGAACAAAGCTAGTAGCTACTAGGCTTTCGAATGATAATTGGTAACGATCAGATTAGATGATACCAATAACAATTGGGTTTGAAAGATGCCAGTGACCACTGGGCTTTGGAAAAGATTGGTAACGACCAACTCGAAGGATACCAATAATAATTGGGCTTTTAACAATGCTAGCCACTACTAGGCTTTTGAATGATAGTTGGTAACGACCAGATTAGATGATACCGATAACAATTGGACTTTAAAAGATCTCAGTAACCACTGGGCTTTCAAAGGGTTTGGTGACGACCAAATCTTCAAAAAGGAAGCACAAATATATATCTCAAAACCTTATGAACAAAAGCTAATATCCTTAAAGCGTTAGGATACAACGGAGACACAACCCTTAACACCTTAGGATTGGACGCAGACCCTCAAAACTTTAGGACCAAAAACTAATACCCTCAAAACATTAGGATATAGTAGAGACACAACCCTCAACACATTAGGATTGAAAACTAATACCCTCAAAACATTAGGATATAGTTAGAGACACGACCCTCAATATATTAGGTTCGAAAAGAGATACAACCCTCAACACATTAGGATTGAAAACTAATACCCTCAACACGTTAGGATATAGTAGAGACATAACCCTCAACACATTAGGATTGGACGAAGACCCTCAAAACCTTAGGATCAAAAACTAATACCCTCAAAACATTAGGATATAGTAGAGACACAACCCTCAACACATTAGGATTGGACGAAGACCCTCAAAACCTTAGGATCAAAAACTAATACCCTCAAAACATTAGGATATAGTAGAGATACAACCCTCAACACATTAGGATTGGACGAAAGCCCTCAAAACTTTAGGACCAAAAACTAATACCCTCAAAACATTAGGATATAGTAGAGACACAACCCTCAACACATTAGGATTGAAAACTAATACCCTCAAAACATTAGGATATAGTTAGAGACACGACCCTCAATACATTAGGTTCGAAAAGAGATACAACCCTCAACACATTAGGATTGAAAACTAATACCCTCAACACGTTAGGATATAGTAGAGACATAATCCTCAACACATTAGGATTGGACGAAGACCCTCAAAACCTTAGGATAAAAAACTAATACCCTCAAAACATTAGGATATAGTAGAGACACAACCCTTAACACATTAGGATTGGACGAAAGCCCTCAAAACTTTAGGACCAAAAACTAATACCCTCAAAACATTGGGATATAGTAGAGACACAACCCTCAACACATTAGGATTGAAAACTAATACCCTCAAAACATTAGGATATAGTTAGAGACACGACCCTCAATACATTAGGTTCGAAAAGAGATACAACCATCAACACATTAGGATTGAAAACTAATACCCTCAAAACATTAGGATATAGTTAGAGACACGACCCTCAATACATTAGGTTCGAAAAGAGATACAACCCTCAACACATTAGGATTGAAAACTAATACCCTCAACACATTAGGATTGAAAACTAATACCCTCAAAACATTAGGATATAGTTAGAGACACGACCCTCAATACATTAGGTTCGAAAAGAGATACAACCCTCAACACATTAGGATTGAAAACTAATACCCTCAACACGTTAGGATATAGTTAGAGACACGACCCTCAATACATTAGGACCGAAAAGAGATACAACCCTCAACACATTAGGATTGAAAACTAATACCCTCAACACATTAGGATATAGCAGAGACACGACCCTCAATACATTAGGATCGAAAAGAGATACAACCCTCAACACCTTAGGATTGAAAACTAATACCCTCAACACGTTAGGATACAGCAGAGACACGACCCTCAATACATTAGGATCTAAAAGAGATACAACCCTCAACACCTTAGGATTGAAAACTAATACCCTCAACACGTTAGGATATAGCAGAGACACGACCCTCAATACATTAGGATCGAAAAGAGATACAACCCTCAACACCTTAGGATTGGACGCAGACCCTCAAAACTTTAGGATATAGATCACCTCATGCAAATGCAACCATTTTAGTTTCTGGGAATTTCTGAACTCAGGATTAAAATTATACATCTCCAAAGGTACACAACCTGTGCTCGGGATGGCAACAAACATCTATCTCCAAAGGTAAACAACCTGTGCTCGGGATAGAAACAAACATCTTCCAAAGGTACAAAACCTGTGCTTGGATAGATACATCTCCAAAGGTACGAAACTTGTGCTTGGAATCAAACGATACAACTCCAAAGGTATACGACCTGTGCTTGGATAGCAACAATCACCTGTCTCCAAAGGTAAACAACCTGTGCTCAGATAGCAACAATCACCTATCTCCAAAGGTAAACAACTTGTGCTCGGATAGCAACAAACATCTTCCAAAGGTACGAAACCTGTGCTTGGAAACAAACCATTGTGACTTAATTCGGAATGATACACAACCAAATTGTCAGTATCTGTCATCCATTGATTTTCATAATGTCAATTACCAACGGGCCTTATTTGTAACATGATTGGTCACCACCAAATTACTTATACCAGTATCCACTGGATTTTCAAAAATGTTGGTCACAACCGTGCGTCGATGTTCTTAAGATAAGCTTCTCTGAATGAGATTGCCTCTTATTGTTGAATACGATTAAGCTTCCCCGAAGAGATTGCCATTCATCGCTGAAAAAGGTTAAGCTTCTCCCAAGAGATTGCCACTTTACCCCTGAAGACGATTAAACTTCTCCGAAGAGACTGCCATTTATCGTTGATGAAGGTTAAACTTCTCCACAGAGATTGCCACTTACCATTGAAGGCGATTAAACTTCTCCGAAGAGACTGCCATTTATCGTTGAATATGAATAAGCTTC
Organism: Lathyrus sativus; assembly: GCA_963859935.3. Classification (NCBI taxonomy): domain Eukaryota; kingdom Viridiplantae; phylum Streptophyta; class Magnoliopsida; order Fabales; family Fabaceae; genus Lathyrus; species Lathyrus sativus. The sequence continues at coordinate 328,236,643 of OZ012739.1, forward strand.
TCTACAGAGATTGCCACTTACCATTGAAGATGAATAAGCTTCTCTACAGAGACTGCCACTTATTGTTGAAGATGAATAAGCTTCTCTACAGAGACTGCCACTTACCATTGAAGACGAATAAGCTTCTCTACAGAGACTGCCACTTATTGTTGGAGATGAATAAGCTTCTCTACAGAGACTGCCACTTATTGTTGAAGATGAATAAGCTTCTCTACAGAGACTGCCACTTACCATTGAAGATGAATAAGCTTCTCTACAGAGACTGCCGCTTATTGTTGTGTAAAATTTTCTTCTTGATAGATAGTACAAAATAAATGCACGTCCAGGTAGGTTTTAGCGACCGAAAGGGACCAAAGTTCAATCTAGAATGGAACTAGAAAGAATCTGTCACCAAGACTCCAATCATTGAGAAATGAACTTGAATGGTGACTCACCTTATCCAATCATGGAAAAGATAAATGAAGCAACCATTATCCACGAGGATTAAACTATGTGGGGAATTGAGAAATAATGGACGTTTTATGCCTAAGGGATGACAACTCTATTGAAGAGAGACGAAACACCCAATCACTGAGGAGAACACCAAAGTGAAATAAAGCAGGTAACAACCAGAGATAGCAAAAAATGCACAGATGCTATGCATATGCATATGCCATGCTTATGTTTATGCTGACGAAACAGACAAAACAAAACTGGAGATGAAATAAACATCTCGACACGGAGACCCAACCAAACTTTACCAAGATTGGACATCAAAGGGATGATCATGAAGAACAATTCCACTTCAAGGTTACCACCTTCTTTGGGAGAGAGTAATCTTCTTAGGCCAGAATGTCATGACTTCATTTGGATTGCCATCATGAGTTTGAATTCTTTGCTGAAGGAAAATCACGTCGAGAGATTCCCAGATCAACTGAAGTAACAACTTAACTGGAGAGTTGACAAAGGGTATCATGAGACCAAAACATTTATGCCCTATTATGATAACAACCCTCTTCAAGTGAGCGACGGCTCTTGTGACAAATAGTCTTCAAACCTTTTTTGCCCCAGATTACACGGTCTGTGAGAAGAAGTCATAAGGTTGCCTTTACAAAAGAACTGGCATAACGATGCTTCAATGTCTTCAAACACTTAAAGAGAGATTTACAAATCTCGACACGATTGCCCCAGTTTAACGGTGCTTACACGACAAAGTCTTCAGACTGTGGAAGTAACGAATGGGGAACAAACTTGCCCCTGCTAGCTGGTAACTGTAATAGAGTTGCCCCAGACTAAACCGCTCTTTCAAGAGATTCAACTGATCTTGACCTGGCCAGCTCTGATTAACTGAATGTTATGACAAATGATTAACAAATCCTTCAAATTGGTCGCCCCAGGCTGAGCTTCCTTTATCAAGTCAAATTCCCTAGCTAACAGCGTTTGTTGGGATTCCTTTGACATTGGATCGTTTTGCACGCAATGTTGTTCATTAAAAATTGGCAATTTTCAATGTAAAATTCATGCAATCTTTTGAAAACATATTTGATGAAACACACACGGCGGAGTGATCAAGTAATCAAAGTGAAAGTGGTCCAATCATTTTACAAATGATGGATAAAGTGATGAACACACACAATTAACAAAGATCATTAGGAGTCAGGTTATCCAACCTTGCTGTAATATGCTTTCAAAACAACCTTACCTCAATTAGGTCTTTTAAGGGTTGTAACGTGGCTTGGTTCACGGTTCATGAAACAAAGGATAAAGGCTCAAGGTTATTTGGTCCCACCCACTCTCCATGATGAACTCCAATCCTACGCTTAGTTAACTCAAACTATACATTCAGGTTCTTACAGGCTTAAGACTTGAACTGATGATAGTTGGTGATGGTTTACAAACCTAGGGTAGTCACAACTCCCTTACAGCATTTGATAACTTTTTGCTATTTGAGGATTTTTAAAAGTGAAGAATCTTACAAAACTCCTTTCTTTTTATCCCTGATTTTTGTCTCTTTTGAACACACAGTCAGCGGGATGCCCCATTTTTTCCTAAGTCCCTTTCATAGGTTTTGACTTAGCGGGCTTTACTTTTTTCATTTTTTCTTCTTCTCTTTTTTTTTGAAAGGAGGTGACTACCTTGTTTAATGATTACGGTGAACCATCATCGTCCTTTAAGCTGAAAAGAATCTTTGACACTTTCTTGTTGTGTGCGAAGAAAAACCTGAATGCACCACTCTTATATGAAAAGTGTCTTGTATGCACATATCTCCGAGTTAACTGAGAACTACCCGCCCCAGGTTTGAGATGTAAGGTTTTGTTTTTGTAAAGAAAGAAACTCCTACTTCTAGGCTCGAAAGGGTTAACGAGGGATTATCTTCCTTATTTCTCCAGTGTTTAGGGATCGAAAAAATGCCTTACATCATCGGCAAAGTTAAATTGAAAGCATATCAATTGCAATTATGGATATAGTTTTCATCATCCTCCTCAATCTTTGTTTTAAACAACAGTTTAGTAAACAAAAGAAATTTTCTTGCATTTTTGGTATTTCATAACAATGAAAAAAAGAAAGAGTGAAACGAATGGACTTAATCAAAAGATGCACAAACATTTCATTAAATATTGCCAAATTCAAATAAACAACAATTTACAAGCAACACAAATGCAAAGAAAACGCAACAAAATGCTGAAACAGTCTACAGCTGCCAGCCTTAGGGAATTAAAATTGTTTAACAAAACAAAATTCAAATTTCAGGCCCATGCGGGGAAACACCTCCAACCACCACTTGCTCCTTGTGATATAGAATTGTGAGGGGTCTCACGGGTCCTTTGCCTTTGGATTTAGGAATATCAGCGTTGTCATTTGATTTATCCTCCTGAGGTCTCAGCAACTCTTGCAGTCTCAGTTTAAAACCTTCACATTCTTCGACTAGGTGCCCTGTTGTCCCGGTACGATATCCACATTCTACTTCTGGGTGATCTTCTTCGAGAATCAGGTGTTTGTCAATGATAAGCTCTTTAACAATGAACCCTAATGCTAGACATGCATCTAGGTTGTGTCCTTCAGCTCCTTTGTGAAATTCACAGGTCAGGTTCGCATTATGCCATGGTCCTGGCACAGGTTTGGCTAATCACGGAGTCACTAGCGAATTCTGAATCAATAGCGGGTAAAGTTTGCTTAACGGTACTGGAGTTGGTCTACCGTAAGTCTTATTTTTCCTGACATGATCCTTCTTGTTCAATCTCCGGCTTTGAGAACCTTGAGGAGGAACAAACACCGGCTGGTGAGAGTCTTCAGTTGAACGCCCCAGTGCCCCAGTATGATAGTCCCATTTGGCATTGGTATCGAAGTCCATAGGATGAGGAGGAATTACTGGTTTCAGCTCCTTCGGTATTATCAATTCGCCTTGGATCAAATCTGGCAATATCTGACCGTACGGCATTGGAAACGAACTCTCTGGTTTCCTTGGTCTTTGTTAAACGAACTCTCTGGACGTCACATGGTCAAGGGGACCCTCTTCTTTCATCATGTTCTGTAATGTCTCTAGAACCCAATTCATCTGACCTTTGAGAATTCTGATGTCCTCCTTCAGCATTATCTGGGCTTTCAAAAGTCCCTCAATTGTTGCCATTTATCCTGGATATATGCTAGGTATCCCTTCTCTATCTCTGATCAAAAGCGACGCAAGGCTGAGAAATGCAAATGCATAATGCAAATGCAATGCGAAAGCAAACTGGTTTTACAAAACTCAGAAGATTGACTAAGTTAAAAGCCCTCATTTCATCAATCGTTGGAAAAGTTACAACTTCTTTTTTTTTTAGAATACCAGAGATCAACTGAGTTTTACAAAACTAGTTGCGACATGATATGCTTATGGTGATATGGTGGGATGATGCACACACAACACAAAGGCAAGTATTTACAAATACAATGTATATGCAGACACAAAGGCTCCCTAGCATGGGGTCAAAGGTCTATCCATCCCCAAGGATTTGTACTATGAGTTGTTTGTACCTGCCGAACAGGTTCTAACACGGTTCCCAAAGTCATCAACCCATCTTTCGGATATTACCAATTTCCCAAATTACTCGGTAATTGATAATATTCTCAAGAGAGTCTTGTCCGAGTGTAGTATCGCGTATCAACCATTTCGGAATTACTCCCTTATGATCATCGCACTACGTCCTAACAAGGCCAAAGTGGGGTGAAAATGTAATCTAAAGGTCCACAGTGTCAACGGCTCCTTTGTTGAGAGTAGTAATGTTTTCATGAATACTCATTCAACATCACTAACTCTTAAAAGGGCCTACACTGAGCGGTGGTTTCTCAAGTTAGCTTGGTCGGGAATCAACTCCCTATAAGCCTTCTTGAATATACCACCATCCTATCATAAGTGCACTCAAGTACGGGTATAGTACTGTCTCACCACTCAAAGCACCCAATATCCAACCACAAACAAATATATTGACAAATATACATGTTAAGCAAATATTCACAAATATAGCATATAAACAAACAAAATAGGCTAAACCCTCAAGTTATGTCTCCCCAGCGAAGTCGCCATTTCTGTTGCGGTGAAAATCGGATATCAAGCTATTGAATTAACTTGAACCTTAATTCTTTTACAACCGGACTTTAATTTATCCAAAGGAAAGGTCTAAAGAAAGAAAGAACCTTTTGCGCGATGTTACAATAACGCTAAGAGATTCGGGGATCGGGGGTTGGTTATGCATAGGGTAGGTATTTCACATCCTAAACATCTGTAGTACTCTACAGGAACCTTTTGTTTGTTTGTATGCTAAGTTTGTTAAATATTTGCTAAGGTTTGGGTATTGGGTAAAAAGGTGAAGGTTATGATAGATGAAGACCTAATATTATTTCTAAGTTTCTCGCAAAGACATCGCGTCCTCTGCCTATGTATCCTAACTAGGATAGAATCAGAGCAATCGTAGTTCACCTTACTAGGGTTGAAGAACGCTTGATTGCGATCAAGGTTCAAAGGGGAACAAACATAATAATGTTTGTGTAGAGTTTCACAAAACTCTCTATGTCTATGTTGTAACACTCAAAGGGGGAAGTAAGTGATCATATCCATGATCCTTACATAGAGTTAACAACTCTATCCTAGGGTTCTAGTTGTAAACACTCCTAGTGAGGGGGAAGGTTGCTCGTCAAGATATCGCATCTTGTGCCTACGTATTCTCATTTTCCAATGAGAAATCAGAGGGGTCGTAGTTCGGGCTCGAACTAAGGAATCAATTGGTTCTTTCCAGACCAAAAGAGGGGAAGGTTTTATCCAGACCTATGAGTTTATATCCTATTGGTTCTATCCAGACCAAAAAGGGGGTTAAGGATCTTTCGAGGCCTATGAGGGTATTGAGCTATCTATGACCCAAGGGTCAATAGAGAGACTTTCCTTTGGAAGGGAGGAGATGAGGCAACTTGGATGAGAACTAAAAAAGTTCCATCACTTGGGGAAGAAATAATTAACAAAGTAATCAATACTTTAAACAAAAGGGGCATAGTTACAACCAAAGATCATGTATCTTAATAAAGATGAAAGCATATCTTAACAAAGATTAAAGGTATATCTTAACAAAGATTGAAGGTAACAACCACATGTATCGATGACAATCAAATAAAAGCAAATTAGTTTAACCTCATAATTTAGGAGGAAATCAATATGAAATCATGGTAACAACCAAGGGAGAGTACCCTAGCATGTTAACTAACATAGTATAAATTAGAATGAGTGAATATCATAACACAAATGATCACGGTGAAAAAGAAATTCATCTGCATACGCGAGATAACGATCTCAATACAAAGGCAACTTACAAGCAACCAAAAGGCATGAAAATATGAATAAACATGGAATTAAAAAATATCACATGAAAGTAGGCATCAAGACAAACACAATGCAAAAAGAACGGGTTCAAAATGATGAAAAATGGATGAGTTATGATTTTTGAAGTTTGGATGAACAAAACATGAAAATCTAAATGATAAAAGGAATAAAATGCACATGATAAGACAATGAATCAAACAAATTTGATTATTTAAACATGTTAACAAAAATTTAAGAATAATACAAGATCAATCTCACAAGAAAAATCAAGTTACAAGTTGAAAATTTTCAAGATCATTATGGTAAAAAAAAAAAAAAAAAAACAGTCATGGTAACATGTGGAATGCAAGTGGAAAGTTCACATTTATGAGTTTTAGGTTTACCTCTTGAAGCAAGCTTAAGCAATAAGAAAACCAGAGATCTTGAGAGCTCTTCCAAGATCTTGTTACATAAGTGTGGAAGTGACTTGGATAGCTTCAATACATCATACTTTATGTGTTTGAAGTGTTTCTTGAGTTGGAAGAAGTTTGGAAATGGTTTTGAAAGGTGTTTTTCAAAAGCAAATTTTGAGGGGTTTTGGAAACTTAATGAGATTTTGTAAGAACTTGTGATTGTGTAAGGAAGGAAGTTCTAGCTGGTTTCTAGCATGGAACTTGTGTGTTTGTGATGTAGGAAGTGAGTTCTATTTATAGCCAAAGGCCTTGGATCAAGGTATGGGCCAAAGTGAAGCAAATTGTCAATTTTAACCTTCCATCATGAAAATCTTTGAGTTTTCTAATAAAATATTCACCTTTATCTTTAAGCCACTCTACTAAGATATTCCCCATGCCCTATAGATTTTTTCATCATGCTTCATAGAATATGAGGTGACTTGTTGAATTAAAGTTGATGATTTGACAATGGTAGCCACCTTTTTCTCTTTCTTCACTATACACTTTTGCAACTTGCATTAAATAATAATTTCCTTTGATCTTTGTGCCATTTTCGTGGTAATTGATGTAAAAATGTTAATTATCAATATAAACATCATAAATGAGGCTTAGTCTTTAATTAGCATCGATTTGGAGAGGTTTTGGAATCAAAAAAACTCATGCTGACCTGGTTTTTCCAATATGAGTTTTTGCCAACTTGTGGACCTTGGTTCTCTCTAACCAGGAAGAGTTATGGAACCCACTTGTACTTTTTAAAAAGCCCCAATTAGTTACTACAATATTGATGCTTGTGTTAGGAACTCATTCCTCTTGAAACTAGGTCAAAAACCCTTGTGTGGTTAAGGAGTTATGACTTTGCCCTTTTCAAAACCTTAATTTCCCAACTTTTTGATTACTCCTCAATCCTTGATTAAATGGTCATGAAACTTCATGGATAGGCGTAATATAACATTAGGAACATTTTTGCTTCACACTTTGAGGTCAAATTCCTTATGGTTGGAGAGTTGACTTTTCGGTCAATCGCACGATCAATCGATGATTATCGGACCGTCTGTTCTCGTTTCGGGACTTCCAAGACCTTGAAACTATTTGAGGGGACTTCATTAAGCCTTATAAACTTGTTGGACCAAAGTTGCATCATTGAACCATCCTTTAAATCCAAAGTCAAACTACAATTGACTTTTCTTGCTCGAAAACCCTAATCGGGTACCCTGAACTGCACTGTGCTTGATCTGGGGGTGACAACCTCCAATTGGATTCAAACATGACCCAATGTGATATCCTTGACTTTATTTTATGGAGAATCAATCCAGAACGTTGATTGATCGTACTGTCGAAGTCCCGATTTTTGACGGTGCAGAACCCTAATTCGCTTGTATCTTGACAAAGACAACTTAAAATAGGTCATGGTTAGATAATCAAATGAATATGATCCTAAAATGATGATGAGGATCTAAGGGGTCAAAATTTGGGGTGCAACAGAAAGGAATGGTCATCGCAACCAAAACCTGGATTCGGGAGTCGGTTACGCAAGGGGAAGGTATTAGCACCCCTCACGTCCGTCGTACTCGACGGGATCCACGCTTGTTTTCTGGTATGGATTGTTATTCTATCTACTCTACAGGTCTGGGGTTAAAAGAAAAGAAAATGACTCGGCAAAGTATCGCACTTTATGCCTACGTATTCGCGTCTGGAACGAGAAATCAGAGTCAACGTAGTTCGCCTACCTACGGGAAAGGAGGGGGAAGGTTGCTCGCTAGGATATCGCATCCTATGCCTACGTACTTTCATACAGCATGAAAGATCAGAGCAAACGTAGTTCGGGCAACGTACGACACTAGTCTGTTTTGATTGTTTTTATTCCTTCTGAAAAGGGTTTTTCTGCTTAACAGTCCAAGCGGATAAAAATGACGTTTTGATGAGTTCACATTCTTTTACGGAAGAAGTGTCTTTCATTGTGTTTGAAATCTTATTGTGTTTTTCTGTTTGTTTTGAGAAAGAAGAGACAGAACTCTAACCTATGGTTGCAAAGGGAATCAAACTAACCTAATGTTATCATGCATGGGTTAAGACCTAATGTTTATCATGCTCCTCTCTTGCGCAGAGAGAAACAGAGATCCTAAGGGATAAACGGAAACAGAAACAATAGCATATATACAATAAAGCAGTAAAATGCATGGATGCAGCAATACAAGCGAGACAAGGGAGTCCCACTCAACCTCGAACCTAGAAAACAACAGGCAAAAGCGAACAAAACTCGCTTTCAACCTAACAGGTTAAAGGGCAAGCAATACAGTCAAGGAAATTCAAACAATACATCAAAAATTATAAACAGCAAAATCTTCATCAACACCTGTCCTCAAGTCATCTTCAACCATCTATAAGCTTCAAGCAAGCATCAGTCTTCATCTTCAAGCCTTCAAGCAAGGTCTCTATCTTCAATCCGTCAATGGCTTTTCTTCAAGTCTCACTCTCCAAGATGATCAGCAGTCAATAAGATGAATAAGATGTTAAGCAGTCAATTGCCTACCAAGGGTGGCTCACTAACTGTTAACATGATACAGACAGTTTTCCCTCAAAAGTTCTATCTTTTAAATACATTCACTAATCCTTCCAAAGGAAGGAGGTGGGTATTTAAAAGAGACTTTGAATCATAGAGAAAGAATGGAGGCAGACAAGACCTCCCATGTTTGTGAATCAAGTTTCCTACTCTAGAACTCTGCCTAACTCCTAGATCCTATAACCTTCAACAGCTGCCAGCAAGAGATACTCTTCATTAACTCTGGGAATTGGTCTTCATTCTCTTAGTCTTCAATGGGCTTCATCAGCAAAGTCTTCAGCTCAAACCCAAACCCCAAGCAGGCCCAATACCCTACACAGTCAAATAATAACCCTAAAGAGGGCACACCACACAATCAAGCAAATACAGGAATATACTAGTAGTATTAATATAATAGGGGCAGTCTAATATTTTCTAAGGGATCTATTATTTATCCATAATACCCCTATAGTCCCATACCCCAAAATTCAAACTACAACTCCTAAAAGAAAAGATTTATCACACCTATGTCACACCTAAACCCTAATATTGATTCTCCTAATCACACCTAAACAAGCCATCTAAAATTTAGTCCTAAAATCATGAATTAAATCTCATATGAAATTTGAAGTCCTAAGTGAAGTACTCTCAAAAGAATGGGTCCAAAATATAAAAGGATCTAGCTAAACTAAAATCAACAAGATCAAGTATTAAACTAAACATCATTTAGAACCTATTTAAAATAAAAATATACTAAAAATGCAAGAATAAAATAAAATGCTAATTTTATTATATGAGAATTTTCTTAACAGAAATATAAAAAAGATGCCAAAACAACCACTCAAAAATATGGAATTTTCAATTTGTTAGGAATTTTCAAACAATTAAGAAAAATGAATGAAATTAAAAATGAATTAGAGTGGGTTGGGGTGCAGTTAGTAGTGATTTCAGTTAAAAAATGGATGATGGGCCCAGACTAGGGGTGCGCATAGCAAGGCGCGTCTGGGCCCAATGCAGCTTAAAATTACTTCAGAAAATCACAAAGAAAAAGAAACACGCTCGGTGCGAATAGCAGGAGAAATTAGTTCAAATCATGGTTGGGCCTTGTGTGAGGGTACGAATAGCAATTGTCCAATTAAGCCCATCAGAAACTTAAGTGAAACGGTGCGTTTCACATTTTGAAATCCCTCCTATTTTCAGTTTTAAACCTAGGCCGTTAGATCAAATGTTCAGTCAACCAAGTCTTACTCAATCCAACGCCTCCTAGTTCGTCTTCTCCAAATAACCTAGGGTTTCCACCATTAATGCCATGAGCAAGCTTGCACGAACCAGGTTTCAACATCCTCATACACCTTCGTTTCTCCATGAAATTCAGATCCGTAAAAAGCAAAATTGCTCTAATTCTCATGCTGAACAATAATACATCATTGATTCTCACTAACACGCCCTAGAAAGCCAAACCCGATAGCTCTACATCCATGGATGCTCAAACTTCCAACTTCTTCTTTCTCCAATTTCTTGGCATCAACACAACCACCAAACATCACTGATCATTCTAAACTAATCCACATGAATTAACACTCTCTATCCTCTTAGTTCTAGGTCAAAACAGTTTTGGTGCTCATGTAACAAACTCCATGAAATGCTCTTAAAGTCACCAGAATTATTCATCTACCTATTCCTAACAATTCTAACCTAAAGATTCTCTATCATGCTATCTATTTCTAGCCAATTCGATAGAAAAACCAACCTGGTGTAATCTTGAAAACAGATGGAGAAATCCTTGGATTCACAGCTAGCAAAGCTTAAGACTTGATCAATGGACTTGGATCTTGGTTCTGTATGCACTTGTTCTTGCTTAAAAACCTTGGATTGCCATAACCACTTCTTTTTGCAATTTGGAGGATGAAATGGTATAGCACGATTCTTGTGATTTCTTCTTCAAATCTTGCTTGCAATGTACTCAGGGATGATTCTTGAGTGGATTTGGATCATGAAATTGAATGATTGATGAAGAATTGAAGAGATTGGAATGAATTTGCAAAATTGAGGAATGAGATGCAACTATGAGTTTTCAACCAAATGAATCACCAACCAATGATTGGATCCACTCTACTCAATATATAGATGCTCATGGAACCCTCTAGAACTTGTTAGAAACTTCTTGTGCACAAATCCCTTGTGTTTTGGCATGTGTAACTTCATACATAAGCAACCAATGATAACTTCCAAATTCTGAACTAAACTCAAAAATCCACTACTGCCAATGGTCTCAAAACATTCTTTCCAATCAAAATGACCTATAATTTCATCCCATTTGGACATGTTATGAAAAATTTCATTTTTAGGTCACTTTTATTCATTAAATTCACCTTTTAATTGACCAAATTTGGAACCTTGAGCTATGAGCATTTAAAAACTTTCATGATCACTTTTATAGACTCAAAATGTCATTTGGAGCAAGTTTGATGTTGTGAAGTTTTTCATTTGAAGCTTCCTTGTATGAGTTTTGGGCATAGGCTTGAAATGACCTGTAATCCTCAAATGACCAAAATACCCTTTGCTTGCCAAGGCCATAAGTAGAGTTCCACAAATCAGATGAAGGCATACCATACCTTTCTAGAAATCTAAGACAATGAGAAACAACTCTCATGTTTACCAGAAATTCATTTGAAATCTCCTTGAGGGGTAAAAGTTGCTTGGAAGACAAGTAACTTTCACAGACAAAATTTCAGAGGCCTCAGATGACCTGTAACTTGCAAGGACCATAACTTGAGTTATATAAATCTCCTTGATGTCTTCCACCACTCAAATTAAAGGTCTTGAGATCCTCTACAAGTTTCATGTTGGCCAAGGATCCATTTGAAGCTTGCGTTTTGAATTATCTTGTTGGGAAGTTTGACCTAAACCAGGGGATTTTACACAGAAACCCTAATTTAGAAACTCCTCTTCTTCTTGATTTCTCTTGATTTCTCCTTGGCACAACGCCACATCCTTATCTACATGTCAAATGATGAACCCCACATCTCTCAAATAGACCTTGATACCTCTCAATCAATCATTTGACCTAGGGTTGACCTAGGGTTGACCCAGATGAAACCCTAGTTGACTGTCTTCAACTGCAGCTCTTGCAATCTCATCAATGACTTGTCTCACTTTCAAAATGACTCTCTAGGCCTTCCATGATGTCTATATACCCTCCATGCTCTCAATTCACAGCTCACAACTTCTTTGATGATCTTCAAATACCCTCAGATAGGAGATAGATTCACTGCTTGATCCACTGACTTCTTAGATTTCAATTTCTTTCTGATGACATGGCTAAGATTGAATTTGAATAATAACCTCTTGATATGCTCATAGAGATAAGAAGTGCATTTGGTCCATTGTTGGATGACTTGCCCATGCTATGCTATGCAGATGAATGAATTATGTACATGACCTAATATGCAAATGACAATGCAATTGAAACATAAACTAAGTGAAGTAGGTTGAGCAAATTTTAGGGTGCAACAATGACCCAACACTAAAATAAAATTCTAATGCAGTAACTTCAAACGGAATTCTGGAATTTTGGGCTTCGTATCTGACTTCGACTCCAACAAGAAAGTCGTAGCTCTCTCTCTTAGCTTTCCGTCGATTTTTAGAACGCCTCCAACGGATTTCCGGAACTCCAGTTATGATCGTTTCCGTGCAGACTACTAAAGCTGAAAAATAATTGCGGAAATCAATTTAAGACAAAAATAAAATAAAATGTAAAAACAAAATAAAACATAAAAATAATCAAGATAAAGTAAAGAAATGCCTAAGTAAAAATATAGGAGAAAGTGCATAAATATGCACTGATCACTCATCACGCTGGGAGCACTTAAGCGTCTCCCCATGGACACAAACATTAGGATCTATGACATTTTGATATTAATGATTATAGGAATACCTTAACGAATATAATGAGAAAGATTTTTAGACAATGACAACGATAATTCTAAAATACAAAAGTGTACAGATAAGTGTTTGACACTGGTTGGCTTGTGGATTTTTCTCAACCGGTACTCGTAATGTCTTGGAAACTCTTCGAATACGGATAAAAAGAGATAATCTTCTTATAGGATGATATATTTGAGATCATAGCCTATATATAGAATGATAATTATTTAGAATTCTCATTATTTCGAAATGGATTATCTTGACATCCACTTATATTTAAGCACATATTCAATTAAATAATTAATTATTAAATATTATTAATTATTTTATTTACTTACTCAACCGATTAAGATTCTTATATATATATATATATATATATATATATATATATATATATATATATATATATATATATATATATATATATATATATATATATATATATATATATATATATATATATATATATATATATATATATATATATATATATATATATATATATATATATATATATATATATATATATATATATATATATATATAATATATATATATATATATATATATATATATATATATATATATATATATATATATATATATATATATATATATATATATATATATATATATATATATATATATATATATATATATATATATATATATATATATATATATATATATATATATATATATATATATATATATATATATATATATATATATATATATATATATATATATATATATATATATATATATTGCTCTGTCCCGCTCATCACACGGGGTCGGCCCAATCCATCTCTCCGTCGTGGAGGGCCTAGCTCATTGATCAGTTGTCGCGCGCGGATCAAAACGTGTGTTTTTGATGAAAACGTAATACTGCGACAATTCAACTCGGATATCGTCTCAAGGATTCTTTTATGTGATTAATCTACCAAATTCGAAATGGAGGGGGAGTTGGTTTGGTTTCTGATCGGATAAATAAAGAAAATGCAATTAAGCGGTTAAAATAAGTGATTATCAAAATAAGTCAATCTACTGTTTTCGGTTCCGGCTTATCACAGGTTTCTACCTTACCAATTTCCTAAGCGATTTCGATCTCTATTCGATTCCTATGTCAATTAACAAGCGCAAAAGGCATAAACTAGATTAACAATCCTATATTCCAAATTAAGCAAACGGATTAAGTTTTCGTGAATTAAGCAAACACGAATTATAAACGCGAATTAACGACAAAGCGACGTAACGACGAATAAAAGCTAAGGATGCAATCATACGAATTTAATCAAAACAATTCTATAAACTAACAGATTAAGAAAAACCAATTCATAGAAGAGTGTTTAAATAGAAACGAATTAGATTGATAAAGTAAAAACCTCAAAGCGTTGGAACGCGATTACAGCAGAGTGACTCTAAGGAATTAGCTCTCCGTGGTTCTCTCAAAGCTCCGAATGTATTTTCCGTGAAAATGTAACTAGGTGAACAGTAACACGAGTATTTTTCCTTTAAAAAGAAAGCAAATTCGGGTCATAACCCAACTGGGTCAAAAACATAACCCAGGCCCAATACATGACCCAACACTAAAATAAAATTCTAATGCAGTAACTTCAAACAGAATTCTGGAATTTTGGGCTCCGAATCTGACTTCTACTCCAACTCGAAAGTCATAGCTCTCTCTCTTAGCTTTCCGGCGATTTTTAGAACGCCTCAAACGGTTTTCCGGAACTCCAGTTATGATCGTTTCCGTGCAGACTGCTAAAGCTGAAAATAAGTGCGGAAATCAAATTAAGCCAAAAATAAAATAAAATATAAAAACAATATAAAACATAAAAATAATCAAGATAAATTAAAGAAATGCCTAATTAAAAATATAGGAGAAAGTGCATAAATATGCACTGATCACTCATCACGCTGGGAGCGCTTAAGCGTCTCCCCATGGACACAAACCTTAGGATCTATGTCATTTTGATATTAATGATTATAGGAATACCTTAACGAATATAATGAGAAAATTTTTAGACAATGACAACGATAATTCTAAAATACAAAAGTGTACAGACAAGTGTTCGACACTGGTTGGCTTGTGGATTTTTCTCAACAGGTACTAGTAATGTCTTGAAAACTCTTCGAATGGGGATAAAAAGAGATAATCTTCTTATAGGATGATATATTTGAGATCATAGCCTATATATAGAATGATAATCATTTAGAATTCTCATTATTTCGAAATGGATTATCTTGACATCCACTTATATTTAAGCACATATTCAATTAAATAATTAATTATTAAATATAATTAATTATTTTATTTACTTCCTCAACCGATTAAGATTCTTATATATATATATATATATATATATATATATATATATATATATATATATATATATATATATATATATATATATATATATTTATTTATATATATATATATATATATATATATATATATATATATATATATATATATATATATATACATATATATATATATATATATATATATATATATATACATATATATATATATATATACATATATATATATATATATATATATATATATATATATATATATATATATATATATATATATATATATATACATATATATATATATATATATATATATATATATATATATATATATATATATATATATATATATATATATATATATATATATATATATATATATATATATATATATATATATATATATATATATATATATATATATATATATATATATATATATATATATATATATATATATATATATATATATATAAATATATATATTGCTCTGTCCCGCTCATCACACGGGGTCGGCCCAATCCATCTCTCCGTCGTGGAGGGCCTAGCTCATTGATCAGTTGTCGCGCGCGGATCAAAACGAGTGTTTTTGATGAAAACGTAATACAGCGACAATTCAACTCGGATATCGTCTCAAGGATTCTTTTATGTGATTAATCTACGAAATTCGAAATAGAGGCGGAGTTGGTTTGGTTTCTGATCGGATAAATAAAGAAAATGCAATTAAGCGGTTAAAATAAGTGATTATCAAAATAAGTCAATTTACTGTTTTCGGTTCTGGCTTATCACAGGTTTCTACCTTACCAATTTCCTAAGCGATTTCGATCTCTATTAGATTCCTTTTTCAATTAACAAGCACAAAAGACATAAACTAGATTAACAATCCTATATTCCAAATTAAGCAAACGGATTAAGTTTTCGTGAATTAAGCAAACACGAATTATAGACGCGAATTAACGACAAAGCGACGTAACGGTGAATAAAAGCTAAGGATGCAATCATACGAATTTAATCAAAACAATTCTATAAACTAACAGATTAAGCAAAAGCAATTCATAGAATAGTGTTTAAAGAGAAACGAATTAGATTGATAAAGTAAAAACTTCAAAGCGTTGGAACGCGATTACAGCAGAATGACTCTAAGGAATTAGCTCTCCATGTTTCTCTCAAAGCTCCGAATGTATTTTTCGTGAAAATGTAACTAGGTGAACAGTAACACGTGTATTTTTCCCTTAAAAAGAAAGCAAATTTGGGTCATAACCCAACTGGGTCGAAAACATAACTCAGGCCCAATACATGTCCCAACACTAAAACAAAATTCTAATGCAGTAACTTCAAACGGAATTCTGGAATTTTAGGCTCCGAATCTGACTTCGACTCCAACACGAAAGTCGTAGCTCTCTCTCTTAGCTTTCCGGCGATTTTTAGAACGCCTCAAACGGATTTCCGAAACTCCAGTTATGATCGTTTCCGTGCAGACTGCTAAAGCTGAAAAATAAGTGCGGAAATCAAATTAAGCCATAAATAAAATAAAATATAAAAACAAAATAAAACATAAAAATAATCAAGATAAATTAAAGAAAAGCCTAAGTAAAAATATAGGAGCAAGTGCATAAATATGCACTGATCACTCATCACGCTGGGAGCGCTTAAGCGTCTCCCCATTGACACAAACTTTAGGATCTATGACATTTTGATATTAATGATTATAGGAATACCTTAACGAATATAATGAGAAAGATTTTTAGACAATGACAACGATAATTCTAAAATACAAAAGTGTACAGATAAGTGTTTGACACTGGTTGGCTTGTGGATTTTTCTCAACCGGTACTCGTAATGTCTTGGAAACTCTTCGAATGGGGATAAAAAGAGATAATCTTCTTATAGGATGATATATTTGAGATCATAGCCTATATATAGAATGATAATCATTTAGAATTCTCATTATTTAGAAATGGATTATCTTGACATCCACTTATATTTAAGCACATATTCAATTAAATAATTAATTATTAAATATAATTAATTATTTTATTTACTTACTCAACCGATTAAGATTATTATATATATATATATATATATATATATATATATATATATATATATATATATATATATATATATATATATATATATATATATATATATATATATATATATATATATATATATATATATATATATATATATATATATATATATATATATATATATATATATATATATATATATATATATATATATATATATATATATATATATATATATATATATATATATATATATATATATATATATTGCTCTGTCCCGCTCATCACACGGGGTCGGCCCAATCCATCTCTTCGTCGTGGAGGGCCTAGCTCATTGATCAGTTGTCGCGCGCGGATCAGAACGAGTGTTTTTGATGAAAACGTAATACAGCGACAATTCAACTCGGATATTGTCTCAAGGATTCTTTTATGTGATTAATCTACGAAATTCGAAATAGAGGCGGAGTTGGTTTGGTTTCTGATCGGATAAATAAAGAAAATGCAATTAAGCGGTTAAAATAAGTGATTATCAAAATAAGTCAATTTACTGTTTTCGGTTCTGGCTTATCACAGGTTTCTACCTTACCAATTTCCTAAGCGATTTCGATCTCTATTAGATTCCTTTTTCAATTAACAAGCACAAAAGACATAAACTAGATTAACAATCCTATATTCCAAATTAAGCAAACGGATTAAGTTTTCGTGAATTAAGCAAACACGAATTATAGACGCGAATTAACGACAAAGCGACGTAACGGTGAATAAAAGCTAAGGATGCAATCATACGAATTTAATCAAAACAATTCTATAAACTAACAGATTAAGCAAAAGCAATTCATAGAATAGTGTTTAAAGAGAAACGAATTAGATTGATAAAGTAAAAACTTCAAAGCGTTGGAACGCGATTACAGCAGAATGACTCTAAGGAATTAGCTCTCCATGTTTCTCTCAAAGCTCCGAATGTATTTTTCGTGAAAATGTAACTAGGTGAACAGTAACACGTGTATTTTTCCCTTAAAAAGAAAGCAAATTTGGGTCATAACCCAACTGGGTCGAAAACATAACTCAGGCCCAATACATGTCCCAACACTAAAACAAAATTCTAATGCAGTAACTTCAAACGGAATTCTGGAATTTTAGGCTCCGAATCTGACTTCGACTCCAACACGAAAGTCGTAGCTCTCTCTCTTAGCTTTCCGGCGATTTTTAGAACGCCTCAAACGGATTTCCGAAACTCCAGTTATGATCGTTTCCGTGCAGACTGCTAAAGCTGAAAAATAAGTGCGGAAATCAAATTAAGCCATAAATAAAATAAAATATAAAACAAAATAAAACATAAAAATAATCAAGATAAATTAAAGAAAAGCCTAAGTAAAAATATAGGAGCAAGTGCATAAATATGCACTGATCACTCATCACGCTGGGAGCGCTTAAGCGTCTCCCCATTGACACAAACTTTAGGATCTATGACATTTTGATATTAATGATTATAGGAATACCTTAACGAATATAATGAGAAAGATTTTTAGACAATGACAACGATAATTCTAAAATACAAAAGTGTACAGATAAGTGTTTGACACTGGTTGGCTTGTGGATTTTTCTCAACCGGTACTCGTAATGTCTTGGAAACTCTTCGAATGGGGATAAAAAGAGATAATCTTCTTATAGGATGATATATTTGAGATCATAGCCTATATATAGAATGATAATCATTTAGAATTCTCATTATTTAGAAATGGATTATCTTGACATCCACTTATATTTAAGCACATATTCAATTAAATAATTAATTATTAAATATAATTAATTATTTTATTTACTTACTCAACCGATTAAGATTATTATATATATATATATATATATATATATATATATATATATATATATATATATATATATATATATATATATATATATATATATATATATATATATATATATATATATATATATATATATATATATATATATATATATATATATATATATATATATATATATATATATATATATATATATATATATATATATATATATTGCTCTGTCCCGCTCATCACACGGGGTCGGCCCAATCCATCTCTTCGTCGTGGAGGGCCTAGCTCATTGATCAGTTGTCGCGCGCGGATCAGAACGAGTGTTTTTGATGAAAACGTAATACAGCGACAATTCAACTCGGATATTGTCTCAAGGATTCTTTTATGTGATTAATCTACCAAATTCGACATGGAGGGGGAGTTGGTTTGGTTTCTGATCGGATAAATAAAGAAAATGCAATTAAGCGTTTAAAATAAGTGATTATCAAAATAAGTCAATCTACTGTTTTCGGTTCTGGCTTATCACGGGTTTCTACCTTACCAATTTCCTAAGCGATTTCAATCTCTATTCGATTCCTATGTCAATTAACACGCGCAAAAGACATAAACTAGATTAACAATCCTATATTCCAAACTAAGCAAATAGATTAAGTTTTCGTGAATTAAGCAATCACGAATTATAAACGCGAATTAACGACAAAGCGACGTAACAACGAATAAAAGCTAAGGATGCAATCATACGAATTTAATTAAAACAATTCTATAAATTAACAGATTAAGCAAAAGCAATTCATAGAAGAGTGTTTAAAGAGAAACGAATTAGATTGATAAAGTAAAAACCTCAAAGCGTTGGAACGCGATTACAACAGAATGACTCTAAGGAATTAGCTCTCTGTGGTTCTCTCAAAGCTCCGAATGTATTTTTCGTGAAAATGTAACTAGGTGAACAGTAACACGAGTATTTTTCCTTTAAAAAGAAAGCAAATTCGGGTCATAACCCAACTGGGTCGAAAACATAACCCAGGCCCAATACATCACCCAACACTAAAATAAAATTCTAATGCAGTAACTTGAAACGGAATTCTGGAATTTTGGGCTCTTAATCTAACTTCGACTCCAACACGATAATCGTAGCGCTCTCTCTTAGCTTTACGGCGATTTTTAGAACGCCTTAAACGGATTTCCAGAACTCCAGTTATGATCGTTTCCGTGCAGAATGCTAAAGCTGAAAAATAAGTGCGGAAATCAAATTAAGCCAAAAATAAAATAAAATATAAAAACAAAATAAAACATAAAAATAATCAAGATAAAGTAAAGAAATGCCTAAGTAAAAATATAGGAGCAAGTGCATAAATATGCACTGATCACTCATCACGCTGGGAGCGCTTAAGCGTCTCCCCATTGACACAAACTTTAGGATCTATGACATTTTGATATTAATGATTATAGGAATACCTTAACGAATATAATGAGAAAGATTTTTAGACAATGACAACGATAATTCTAAAATACAAAAGTGTACAGATAAGTGTTTGACACTGGTTGGCTTGTGGATTTTTCTCAACCGGTACTCGTAATGTCTTGGAAACTCTTCGAATGGGGATAAAAAGAGATAATCTTCTTATAGGATGATATATTTGAGATCATAGCCTATATATAGAATGATAATCATTTAGAATTCTCATTATTTAGAAATGGATTATCTTGACATCCACTTATATTTAAGCACATATTCAATTAAATAATTAATTATTAAATATAATTAATTATTTTATTTACTTACTCAACCGATTAAGATTATTATATATATATATATATATATATATATATATATATATATATATATATATATATATATATATATATATATATATATATATATATATATATATATATATATATATATATATATATATATATATATATATATATATATATATATATATATATATATATATATATATATATATATATATATATATATATATATATATATATATATATATATATATATATATATATATATATATATATATATATATATATATATATATATATATATATATATATATATATATATATATATATATATATATATATATATATATATATATATATATATATATTGCTCTGTCCCGCTCATCACACGGGGTCGGCCCAATCCATCTCTTCGTCGTGGAGGGCCTAGCTCATTGATCAGTTGTCGCGCGCGGATCAGAACGAGTGTTTTTGATGAAAACGTAATACAGCGACAATTCAACTCGGATATTGTCTCAAGGATTCTTTTATGTGATTAATCTACCAAATTCGACATGGAGGGGGAGTTGGTTTGGTTTCTGATCGGATAAATAAAGAAAATGCAATTAAGCGTTTAAAATAAGTGATTATCAAAATAAGTCAATCTACTGTTTTCGGTTCTGGCTTATCACGGGTTTCTACCTTACCAATTTCCTAAGCGATTTCAATCT
>OZ012739.1:328258506-328309740 GCA_963859935.3 Lathyrus sativus
AAACGCGAATTAACGACAAGGCGACGTAACGACGAATAAAAGCTAAGGATGCAATCATACGAATTTAATCAAAACAATTCTATAAACTAACAGATTAAGCAAAAGCAATTCATAGAATAGTGTTTAAAGAGAAACGAATTAGATTGATAAAGTAAAAACCTCAAAGCGTTGGAACGCGATTACAGCAGAATGACTCTAAGGAATTAGCTCTCCATGGTTCTCTCAAAGCTCTGAATGTATTTTTCGTGAAAATGTAACTAGGTGAACAGTAACACGGATATTTTTCCTTTAAAAAGAAAGCAAATTCGGGTCATAACCCAACTGGGTCGAAAACATAATCCAGACCCAATACATGACCCAACACTAAAATAAAATTCTAATGCAGTAACTTCAAACGGAATTCTGGAATTTTAGGCTCCGAATCTGACTTCGACTCCAACACGAAAGTCGTAGCTCTCTCTCTTAGCTTTTCGGCGAATTTTAGAACGCCTCAAACGGATTTCCGTAACTCCAGTTATGATCGTTTCCGTGCAGACTGCTAAAGTTGAAAAATAAGTGCGGAAATCAAATTAAGCCAAAAATAAAATAAAATATAAAAACAAAATAAAACATAAAAATAATCAAGATAAAGTAAAGAAATGCCTAAGTAAAAATATAGGAGAAAGTGCATAAATATGCACTGATCACTCATCACGCTGGGAGCGCTTAAGCGTCTCCCCATGGACACAAACCTTAGGATGTATGACATTTTGATATTAATGATTATAGGAATACCTTAACGAATATAATGAGAAAGATTTTTAGACAATGGCAACGATAATTCTAAAATACAAAAGTGTACAGACAAGTGTTTGACACTGGTTGGCTTGTGGATTTTTCTCAACCGGTACTCGTAATGTCTTGAAAACTCTTCGAATGGGGATAAAAAGAGATAATCTTCTTATAGGATGATATATTTGTGATCATAGTCTATATATAGAATGATAATCATTTAGAATTCTCATTATTTCGAAATGGATTATCTTGACATCCACTTATATTTAAGCACATATTCAATTAAATAATTAATTATTAAATATAATTAATTATTTTATTTACTTACTCCACCGATTAAGATTCTTATATATATATATATATATATATATATATATATATATATATATATATATATATATATATATATATATATATATATATATATATATATATATATATATATATATATATATATATATATATATATATATATATATATATATATATATATATATATATATATATATATATATATATATATATATATATATATATATATATATATATATATATATATATATATATATATATATATATATATATATATATATATATATATATATATATATATATATATATATATATATATATATATATATATATATATATATATATATATATATATATATATATATATATATATTGCTCTGTCCCGCTCATCACACAGGGTCGGCCCAATCCATCTCTCCGTCGTGGAGGGCCTAGCTCATTGATCAGTTGTCGCTCGCGGATCAAAACGAGTGTTTTTTATGAAAACGTAATACATCGGCAATTCAACTCGGATATCATCTCAAGGATTCTTTTATGTGATTAATCTACCAAATTCGAAATGGAGGGGGAGTTGGTTTGGTTTCTGATCGGATAAATAAAGAAAATGCAATTAAGCGGTTAAAATAAGTGATTATCAAAATAAGTCAATCTACTGTTTTCGGTTCCGGCTTATCACGGGTTTCTACCTTACCAATTTCCTAAGCGATTTCGATCTCTATTCGATTCTATGTCAATTAACAAGCGCAAAAGACATAAACTAGATTAACAATCCTATATTCCAAATTAAGCAAACGGATTAAGTTTTCGTGAATTAAGCAAACACGAATTATAAACGCGAATTAACGACAAAGCGACGTAACGACGAATAAAAGCTAAGGATGCAATCATACGAATTTAATCAAAACAATTCTATAAACTAACAGATTAAGCAAAAGCAATTCATAGAATAGTGTTTAAAGAGAAACGAATTAGATTGATAAGTAAAAACCTCAAAGCGTTGGAACGCGATTACAGCAGAATGACTCTAAGGAATTAGCTCTCCATGGTTCTCTCAAAGCTCCGAATGTATTTTTCGTGAAAATGTAACTAGGTGAACAGTAACACGAGTATTTTTCCTTTAAAAAGAAAGCAAATTCGGGTCATAACCCAACTGGGTCGAAAACATTACCCAGGCCCAATACATGACCCAACACTAAAATAAAATTCTAATGCAGTAACTTCAAACGAAATTCTGGAATTTTGGGCTGCGAATCTGACTTCGACTCCAACACAAAAGTCGTAGCTCTCTCTCTTAGCTTTCCGGCGATTTTTAGAACGCCTCAAACGGATTTCTGGAACTCCAGTTATGATCGTTTCCGTGCAGACTGCTAAAGCTGAAAAATAAGTGCGGAAATCAAATTAAGCCAAAAATAAAATAAAATATAAAAACAAAATAAAACATAAAAATAATCAAGATAAAGTAAAGAAATGCCTAAGTAAAAATATAGGAGAAAGTGCATAAATATGCACTGATCACTCATCACGCTGGGAGCGCTTAAGCGTCTCCCCATGGACACAAACCTTAGGATGTATGACATTTTGATATTAATGATTATAGGAATACCTTAACGAATATAATGAGAAAGATTTTTAGACAATGGCAACGATAATTCTAAAATACAAAAGTGTACAGACAAGTGTTTGACAATGGTTGGCTTGTGGATTTTTCTCAACCGATACTCGTAATGTCTTGAAAACTCTTCGAATGGGGATAAAAAGAGATAATCTTCTTATAGGATGATATATTTGTGATCATAGTCTATATATAGAATGATAATCATTTAGAATTCTCATTATTTCGAAATGGATTATCTTGACATCCACTTATATTTAAGCACATATTCAATTAAATAATTAATTATTAAATATAATTAATTATTTTATTTACTTACTCAACCGATTAAGATTTATATATATATATATATATATATATATATATATATATATATATATATATATATATATATATATATATATATATATATATATATATATATATATATATATATATATATATATATATATATATATATATATATATATATATATATATATATATATATATATATATATATATATATATATATTATATATATATATATATATATATATATATATATATATATATATATATATATATATATATATATATATATATATATATATATATATATATATATATATATATATATATATATATATATATATATATATATATATATATATATATATATATATATATATATATATATATATATATATATATATATATATATATATATATTGCTCTGTCCCGCTCATCACACGGGGTCGGCCCAATCCATCTCTCCGTCGTGGAGGGCCTAGCTCATTGATCAGTTGTCGCTCACAGATCAAAACGAGTGTTTTTGATGAAAACGTAATACAGCGACAATTCAACTTGGATATCGTCTCAAGGATTCTTTATGTGATTAATCTACCAAATTCGAAATGGAGGGGGAGTTGGTTTGGTTTCTGATCGGATAAATAAAGAAAATGCAATTAAGCGGTTAAAATAAGTGATTATCAAAATAAGTCAATCTACTATTTTCGGTTCCGGCTTATCACGGGTTTCTACCTTACCAATTTCCTAAGCGATTTCGATCTCTATTCGATTCCTATGTCAATTAACAAGCGCAAAAGACATAAACTAGATTAACAATCCTATATTCCAAATTAAGCAAACGGATTAAGTTTTCGTGATTAAGCAAACACGAATTATAAACGCGAATTAACGATAAAGCGACGTAACAACGAATAAAAGCTAAGGATGCAATCATACGAATTTAATCAAAACAATTCTATAAAATAACAGATTAAGCAAAAGCAATTCATAGAATAGTGTTTAAAGAGAAACGAATTAGATTGATAAAGTAAAAACCTCAAAGCGTTGGAACGCGATTACAGCAGAATGATTCTAAGGAATTAGCTCTCCATGGTTCTCTCAAAGCTCCGAATGTATTTTTCGTGAAAATGTAACTAGGTGAACAGTAACACGAGTATTTTTCCTTTAAAAAGAAAGCAAATTCGGGTCATAACCCAACTGGGTCGAAAACATTACCCAGGCCCAATACATGACCCAACACTGAAATAAAATTCTAATGCAGTAACTTCAAACGGAATTCTGGAATTTTGGGCTGCGAATCTGACTTCGACTCCAACACGAAAGTCGTAGCTCTCTCTCTTAGCTTTCCGGCGATTTTTAGAACGCCTCAAACGGATTTCCGGAACTCCAGTTATGATCGTTTCCGTGCAGACTGCTAAAGCTGAAAATAAGTGCGGAAATCAAATTAAGCCAAAAATAAAATAAAATATAAAAACAAAATAAAACATAAAAATAATCAAGATAAAGTAAAGAAATGCCTAAGTAAAAATATAGGAGAAAGTGCATATATATGCACTGATCACTCATCACGCTGGGAGCGCTTAAGCGTCTCCCCATGGACACAAACCTTAGGATCTATGACATTTTGATATTAATGATTATAGGAATACCTTAACGAATATAATGAGAAAGATTTTTAGACAATGGCAACGATAATTCTAAAATACAAAAGTGTACAGACAAGTGTTTGACACTGGTTGGCTTGTGGATTTTTCTCAACCGGTACTCGTAATGTCTTGAAAATTCTTCGAATGGGGATAAAAAGAGATAATCTTCTTATAGGATGATATATTTGTGATCATAGTCTATATATAGAATGATAATCATTTAGAATTCTCATTATTTCGAAATGGATTATCTTGACATCCACTTATATTTAAGCACATATTCAATTAAATAATTACTTATTAAATATAATTAATTATTTTATTTACTTACTCAACCGATTAAGATTCTTATATATATATATATATATATATATATATATATATATATATATATATATATATATATATATATATATATATATATATATATATATATATATATATAAAATGTATATATATATATATATATATATATATATATATATATATATATATATATATATATATATATATATATATATATATATATATATATATATATATATATATATATATATATATATATATATATATATATATATATATATATATATATATATATATATATATATATATATATATATATATATATATATATATATATATATATATATATATATATATATATATATATATATATATATTGCTCTGTCCCGCTCATCACACGGGGTCGGCCCAATCCATCTCTCCGTCGTGGAGGGCCTAGCTCATTGATCAGTTGTCGCTCGCGGATCAAAACGAGTGTTTCTGATGAAAACGTAATACAGCGACAATTCAACTCGAATATCGTCTCAAGGATTCTTTTATGTGATTAATCTACCAAATTCGAAATGGAGGGGGATTTGGTTTGGTTTCTGATCGGATAAATAAAGAAAATGCAATTAACCGGTTAAAATAAGTGATTATCAAAATAAGTCAATCTACTGTTTTCGGTTCCGGCTTATCACGGGTTTCTACCTTACCAATTTCCTAAGCGATTTCGATCTCTATTCGATTCCTATGTCAATTAACAAGCGCAAAAGACATAAACTAGATTAACAATCCTATATTCCAAATTAAGCAAACGGATTAAGTTTTCGTGAATTAAGCAAACACGAATTATAAACGCGAATTAACGATAAAGCGACGTAACAACGAATAAAAGCTAAGGATGCAATCATACGAATTTAATCAAAACAATTCTATAAAATAACAGATTAAGCAAAAGCAATTCATAGAATAGTGTTTAAAGAGAAACGAATTAGATTGATAAAGTAAAAACCTCAAAGCGTTGGAACGCGATTACAGCAGAATGATTCTAAGGAATTAGCTCTCCATGGTTCTCTCAAAGCTCCGAATGTATTTTTCGTGAAAATGTAACTAGGTGAACAGTAACACGAGTATTTTTCCTTTAAAAAGAAAGCAAATTCGGGTCATAACCCAACTGGGTCGAAAACATTACCCAGGCCCAATACATGACCCAACACTGAAATAAAATTCTAATGCAGTAACTTCAAACGGAATTCTGGAATTTTGGGCTGCGAATCTGACTTCGACTCCAACACGAAAGTCGTAGCTCTCTCTCTTAGCTTTCCCGGCGATTTTTAGAACGCCTCAAACGGATTTCCGGAACTCCAGTTATGATCGTTTCCGTGCAGACTGCTAAAGCTGAAAAATAAGTGCGGAAATCAAATTAAGCCAAAAATAAAATAAAATATAAAAACAAAATAAAACATAAAAATAATCAAGATAAAGTAAAGAAATGCCTAAGTAAAAATATAGGAGAAAGTGCATATATATGCACTGATCACTCATCACGCTGGGAGCGCTTAAGCGTCTCCCCATGGACACAAACCTTAGGATCTATGACATTTTGATATTAATGATTATAGGAATACCTTAACGAATATAATGAGAAAGATTTTTAGACAATGGCAACGATAATTCTAAAATACAAAAGTGTACAGACAAGTGTTTGACACTGGTTGGCTTGTGGATTTTTCTCAACCGGTACTCGTAATGTCTTGAAAATTCTTCGAATGGGATAAAAAGAGATAATCTTCTTATAGGATGATATATTTGTGATCATAGTCTATATATAGAATGATAATCATTTAGAATTCTCATTATTTCGAAATGGATTATCTTGACATCCACTTATATTTAAGCACATATTCAATTAAATAATTACTTATTAAATATAATTAATTATTTTATTTACTTACTCAACCGATTAAGATTCTTATATATATATATATATATATATATATATATATATATATATATATATATATATATATATATATATATATATATTTATATATATATATATATATATATATATATATATATATATATATATAAAATGTATATATATATATATATATATATATATATATATATATATATATATATATATATATATATATATATATATATATATATATATATATATATATATATATATATATATATATATATAATATATATATATATATATATATAGTATATATATATATATATATATATATATATATATATATATATATATATATATATATATATATATATATATATATATATATATATATATATATATATATTGCTCTGTCCCGCTCATCACACGGGGTCGGCCCAATCCATCTCTCCGTCGTGGAGGGCCTAGCTCATTGATCAGTTGTCGCTCGCGGATCAAAACGAGTGTTTCTGATGAAAACGTAATACAGCGACAATTCAACTCGAATATCGTCTCAAGGATTCTTTTATGTGATTAATCTACCAAATTCGAAATGGAGGGGGATTTGGTTTGGTTTCTGATCGGATAAATAAAGAAAATGCAATTAACCGGTTAAAATAAGTGATTATCAAAATAAGTCAATCTACTGTTTTCGGTTCCGGCTTATCACGGGTTTCTACCTTATCAATTTCCTAAGCGATTTTGATCTCTATTCGATTCCTATGTCAATTAACAAGCGCAAAAGGACATAAACTAGATTAACAATCCTATATTCCAAATTAAGCAAACAGATTAAGTTTTCGTGAATTAAGCAAACACGAATTATAAACGCGAATTAACGACAAAGCGACGTAACGACGAATAAAAGCTAAGGATGCAATCATACGAATTTAATCAAAACAATTCTATAAACTAACAGATTAAGCAAAAGCAATTCATAGAATAGTGTTTAAAGAGAAACGAATTAGATTGAAAAGTAAAAACCTCAAAGCGTTGGAACGCGATTACAGCAGAATGACTCTAAGGAATTAGCTCTCCATGGTTCTCTCAAAGCTCCGAATGTATTTTTCGTGAAAATGTAACTAGGTGAACAGTAACACGAGTATTTTTCCTTTAAAAAGAAAGCAAATTCGGGTCATAACCCAACTGGGTCGAAAACATAACCCAGGCCCAATACATGACCCAACACTAAAATTAAATTCTAATGCAGTAACTTCAAACGGAATTCTGGAATTTTAGGCTCCGATTTTGACTTCGACTCATACACGAAAGTCGTAGCTCTCTCTCTTAGCTTTCCGGCGAATTTTAGAACGCCTCAAACGGATTTCCGGAACTCCAGTTATGATCGTTTCCGTGCAGACTGCTAAAGCTGAAAATAAGTGCGGAAATCAAATTAGGCCAAAAATAAAATAAAATATAAAAACAAAATAAAACATAAAAATAATCAAGATAAAGTAAAGAAATGCCTAAGTAAAAATATAGGAGAAAGTGCATAAATATGCACTGATCACTCATCACGCTGGGAGCGCTTAAGCGGTCTCCCCATGGAAACAAACCTTAGGATCTATAACATTTTGATATTAATGATTATAGGAATACCTTAACGAATATAATGAGAAAGATTTTTAGACAATGGCAACGATAATTCTAAAATACAAAAGTGTACAGACAAGTGTTCGACACTGGTTGACTTGTGGATTTTTCTCAACCGGTACTCGTAATGTCTTGAAAACTCTTCGAATGGGGATAAAAAGAGATAATCTTCTTATAGGATGATATATTTGAGATCATAGCCTATATATAGAATGATAATCATTTAGAATTCTCATTATTTCGAAATGGATTATCTTGACATCCACTTATATTTAAGCACATATTCAATTAAATAATTAATTATTAAATATAATTAATTATTTTATTTACTTACTCAACCGATTAAGATTCTTATATATATATATATATATATATATATATATATATATATATATATATATATATATATATATATATATATATATATATATATATATATATATATATATATATATATATATATATATATATATATATATATATATATATATATATATATATATATATATATATATATATATATATATATATATATATATATATATATATATATATATATATATAATATATATATAAATATATATATATATATATATATATATATATATATATATATATATATATATATATATATATATATATATATATATATATATATATATATATATATATATATATATATATATATATATATATATATATATATATATATAATATATATATATATATATATATATATATATATATATATATATATATATATATATATATATATATATATATATATATATATATATATATATATATATATATATTGCTCTGTCCCGCTCATCACATGGGGTCGGCCCAATCCATCTCTCCGTCGTGGAGGGCCTAGCACATTGATCAGTTGTCGCGCACGGATCAAAATGAGTGTTTTTGATGAAAACGTAATAAAGCGACAATTCAACTCGGATATCGTCTCAAGGATTCTTTTATGTGTTTAATCTACCAAATTCGAAATGGAGGGGGAGTTGGTTTGGTTTCTGATCGGATAAATAAAGAAAATGCAATTAAGCGGTTAAAATAAGTGATTATCAAAATAAGTCAATCTACTGTTTTCGGTTCCGGCTTATCACGGGTTTCTACCTTACCAATTTCCTAAGCGATTTCGATCTCTATTCTTTTCCTATGTCAATTAACAAGCGCAAAAGACATAAACTAGATTAACAATCCTATATTCCAAATTAAGCAAACGGATTAAGTTTTCGTGAATTAAGCAAACACGAATTATAAACGCGAATTAACGACAAAGCGACGTAACGACGAATAAAAGCTAAGGATGCAATCATACGAATTTAATCAAATTAATTCTATAAACTAACAGATTCAGCAAAAGCAAATCATAGAATAATGTTTAAAGAGAAACGAATTAGATTGATAAAGTAAAAACCTCAAAGCGTTGGAACGCGATTACAGCAGAATGACTCTTAGGAATTAGCACTCCATGGTTCTTTCAAAGCTCCGAATGTATTTTTCGTGAAAATGTAATTAGGTGAACAATAACACGAGCATTTTTCCTTTAAAAAGAAAGCAAATTCGGGTCATAACCGAGGCCCAATACATGACCCAACACTAAAATAAAATTCTATTCCAGTAACTTCAAACGGAATTCTGGAATTTTAGGCTCCGAACCGGACTTCGACTCCAACATGAAAGTCGTAGCTCTCTCTCTTAGATTTCCGGCGATTTTTAGAACGCCTCAAACGGATTTCCGGAACTCCAGTTATGATCGTTTCCGTGCAGACTGCTAAAGCTGAAAAATAAGTGCGGAAATCAAATTAAGCCAAAAATAAAATAAAATATAAAAACAAAATAAAACATATAAATGATCAAGATAAAGTAAAGAAATGCCTAAGTAAAAATATAGGAGAAAGTGCATAAATATGCACTGATCACTCATCACGCTGGGAGCGCTTAAGCGTCTCCTCATGGACACAAACCTTAGGATCTATGTCATTTTGATATTAATGATGATAGGAATACCTTAACGAATATAATGAGAAAGATTTTTAGACAATGACAACGATAATTCTAAAATACAAAAGTGAACAGACAAGTGTTCGACACTGGTTGGCTTGTGGATTTTTCTCAACCGGTACTCGTAATGTCTTGAAAACTCTTCGAATGGGGATAAAAAGAGATAATATTCTTATAGGATGATATATTTGAGATCATAGCCTATATATAGAATGATAATCATTTAGAATTCTCATTATTTCGAAATGGATTATCTTGACATCCACTTATATTTAAGCACATATTCAATTAAATAATTAATTATTTTATTTACTTACTCAACCGATTAAGATTCTTATATATATATATATATATATATATATATATATATATATATATATATATATATATATATATATATATATATATATATATATATATATATATATATATATATATATATATATATATATATATATATATATATATATATATATATATATATATATATATATATATATATATATATATATATATATATATATATATATATATATATATATATATATATATATATATATATATATATATATATATATATATATATATATATATATATATATATATATATATATATATATATTGCTCTGTCCCGCTCATCACACGGGGTCGGCCCAATCCATCTCTCCGTCGTGGAGGGCCTTGCTCATTGATCAGTTGTCGCGCGCGGATCATAACGAGTGTTTTTGATGATAACGTAATACAACGACAATTCAACTCAGATATCGTCTCAAGGATTCTTTTATGTGATTAATCTACCAAATTCGAAATGGAGGGGGAGTTAGTTTGGTTTCTGGTCGGTTAAATAAAGAAAATGCAATTAAGCGGTTAAAATAAGTGATTATCAAAATAAGTCAATCTACTGTTTTCGGTTCCGGCTTATCACGGGTTTCTACCTTACCAATTTCCTAAGCGATTTCGATCTCTATTCGATTCCTATGTCAATTAACAAGCTCAAAAGACATAAACTAGATTAACAATCCTATATTTCAAATTAAGCAAACGGTTTAAGTTTTCGTGAATTAAGCAAAAACAAATTATAAACGCGAATTAACGACAAAGCGACGTAACGACGAATAAAAGCTAAGGATGCAATCATACGAATTTAATCAAAACAATTCTATAAACTAACAGATTAAGCAAAAGCAATTCATAGAATAGTGTTTAAAGAGAAACAAATTAGATTGATAAAGTAAAAACCTCAAAGCGTTGGAACGCGATTACAGCAGACTGACTCTAAGGAATTAGCTCTCCATGTTTCTCTCAAAGCTCCGAATGTATTTTTCGTGAAAATGTAACTAGGTGAACAGTAACACGTGTATTTTTCCCTTAAAAAGAAAGCAAATTCGGGTCATAACCCAACTGGGTCGAAAACATAACCCAGGCCCAATACATGACCCAACACTAAAATAAAATTCTAATGCCACTACAACATTTAGGCTCTCCAGCAACCATTCAAAAATGCTGTCAGAACTCTGAAAAATGTTGCCAAAAAGAATAGGGGACGTTTTCTAGGCGTCTCCTGTGCGAGCATTGCCTATTGTCTTAGGGGACGTTTTTTCATGATCTTTGGGCACGATTTTTAAAAACGTCGCCTAAACAAAAGGAATAGGGGACGATTATTTGTGGCCTCTGAGGCGACTGTTTTTAAGCGTTGCCATATACGGCTACAATTAATAATTGTTGCCTTAAATATCTGAATCAGGAGGATCATTTTTAAAGTGTAGCCATAGCTTATAGGTTGTTCTTTTGGTGTGTGTCCCCATAAAATATACAATTTCACTATTATTTTCTAAATAATATAGTCGATAATGATTGGCTTTAAAAAAATTTCGATTATAACTTAAACAAGATCAAATTTAACCGTACATTCATAAAAGTTGTAATAATATAATAAAATTGAGTTCAAACATTAATTCAAAATAGTACCCGGTAAACAAATTATCTAATGGTAACTTCTAGTGTTAGTATCATATATTAGTTTCATCTAGAAATAGAGCTTAACTTTTGTTCATCTATCTACAGAATAAATTAGGGTCTATACATCAAACTCATCCTCAATATACCAAGAAAAAATTAAATAAAATTTATATTCAGTTGGAAGTAAGAAAACCAACTTGCATCACCACTGCAAGATTATTATTCTAATTTATAACAATGTACATGTAACCTACGATTTTCTCTCCACACTGGTATTCAACGCATCCACATTTGTTGACACCTTTAAAGGTGGCCTAATAATTTTCTAAAGTAATCTACTAAATACTAATTTAACTGGTATGCAAGCTACAGTAGTGAGCCCGGAGACTTCTGGTTTACTCAACTTATCTATTTGATAAAAGCTTCTGATAAGTGATTGTTTTTTGCTAAGATTATCTTCAATAGATAAAGAGGAAAGGGTTCTGGTTTTCCGACTAGATGACAAGCTCGCTTTTTTCGCACTCTTTTTAAAGGACTTCTTGTCAATTGACGGCCCAACACTGTTAAGGTTATTCTTCTTCCAATGGCTTGCATTATGACTGGAATTTCCACTGTTTAATCTCTTATATTCAATATTTCTTTCTTGTTCGATGGAGAAGTCTTCGTCGACATTTGATGACTGTATATGGGGATGAGGAACACGGAAGTTAGTTGTTCTCCTCGCAGTCCTCCAAGCTGGTGGAAGTACACTACTTCCCTCATAGCCAATCCCGTCATTACTGTAGTCGTCAATTGCAGAAAATAGATTGCCAATTGAGCCATCCTTGAGGGATTCAATTTGGATTGGGCGTCCAATTATAGACCTTCCATTTAACATACTCGAAAAAGAAACAATAGGCGACATGTATCATTATTTCTTTTGAAATTGCTAAGGCCACAAATTATCCCCAATCTGCCCATCAAATTTGTCACCTAGAAAATCAGACAAGAAGAATGTTATCAAATTATTCTAATGCAAATAAATAAGGAAGTCAAGTCGGCAAAGCAAAATTCCAGACAAAATGCCATTGATTATGTCCCTGCGAGAAACTCTTTCAAATTCTTTTGATGTTAATGCCCATACATTTATTTGGAGGAAGCTAGTAGTTAGCCCGCAAGTATAGAATGAAGCTCTCATGACATTACTACTCTCACATCGAAAGCGAACAAAACAGCCACGGGATAATAAAAGTTCAATGAGTTGTTAGATCGGTAAGCATCAACAGAAAAGATGATAAGAAAGCGTTAGTGTTTTCATTATACTTGAAACAGAGTGGACAATTCTATGACAAATGATGGCCGACTGGTTTCTTTAATTCGATCGTATTGAGACCTGGAGATTTTTGATGTGCGGAACTACATGGAGAATAATTCTTCAAAATGCTACCCGACCAAACTCACTCTGTTCAGAGCTTTCTCTTTTGATATTCTTCCTATATGGTAAAAGCTGTCTATTACAAGAAATGTAGACACTAGTGATGAAAAACTTAAACTCAAAGCAATTGTTGATGCAAAATCAAATCATGTTTCCAAAATCCTAAAAAAATGCTTAAGTAAAAAGCTAGGAACCTGCAAGCTGGCTCTTCATTTCATTAGGTTCTGCAATATTTTTGTTGGTATGTGCTTCAGGATGATTTTGAGACTGAAGTATCAAATGTCTGTAGGTACATGGGTACAACTTCTGGGATAAGTGATCTGGATGTTGTTCTGTAGCTGAATTCTTACTTGTATTATGTCAAAGAACAAGGTTGTGGCTTTAAAACTTTGTTGAGAGATAATATTTTGAAATTGTGATGGAAGCGAATTGTTGAACTCAGTTACTAGTTTTCTACTACCCCTGCCAACATTGAAACCAATGGTAAGCTTCCTGAGGTGAAGGAAAACCATCAATCAAAAGGTAGTTTGGAAAGATAGTGATCACTAGGAAAACAATCAGGGCATTATTCAAATGAATGTAAAACCAAGATAAAAGACATAAAGTAACTACCTTCAGTCTTCATATCTGAGTTTCAGTGCCCTGATGTCAGAAACAAGCATGTCGGATTCGCCAAATTTCTCCTTATCAAGAGAACCTCGAGCAACTATTCTAAGCCAGCAGCAGTTTTCTAAAACAACACCGGTTCATTGGAATACTTGGCAAGTTCAATAAATACTTGGGTGGGGTACCCCTGCGAGATGAATTCTGATACACCATCATCAAATGCTTGCGTTGTAGAAGAGGTCATGAAGATCCATGTTAAATTCGCACACATTCTATGAAAATCACAATTCCATAAATGTTAAACAATATGAATTCTACAAGGATCAAATCAGACCACTAACAACACAAAACGAAAAAGGCAAGGTCGGTATCACGGACAAGGAAAGAAATCGAAAAGCATTTACAGTTTAAAATTGGAAACTCATTTAAATCAAGAGCAAGATGAAGATGAAAATATATAATCAAATCATCAAATGTTATGATGAAAAAACTAGTGATTACAATTTCAAGAGAACAATATACCTTTCCATCTTAAACCAAACCTATACAATTTACTAAATTAAGAACCTAAGTGTAATTTCAAAGCAATCTGAAAATGAAATTAAAACTCTATGTATACACATCATAACGATCTATTTTCATTTACCCTATTTTTCTATATTGCCTTGGCCATTGTACTGAACATACATGCTAATACATGTGTTCACACAACAATATTTAGTTTTCTTAATGTGCCCAACAACAATATCTGATATCAGAAACTATCACATGTCAAGTTTTGAACCAACAACATCACTACCGTTAACAAAATGCAATTTAATCCCATTATGTGCAACAGGAACATAAACGTGTTGATCGCAAACAGGACTTTCAGTATTGTTAATCACAAAAGTTCTATCAACTACAACATTTAACAAATAAATCAACACATAAACCTACCATTATAATCAAAACTCATGTATAAAATCTAAATGAATCATTTGATGTCCAATGGAAAAAGTTAAAACACTCACACAATTTGCTCTAGAGGAAGTATTCTACAGAATTGTACAAAAATGAAGTAAAAACAACTCACATGTCCTGACACACAAAACAACTTTGTCCCAGAGTTGTTCTTCCTACCAAAACTGGAAAACCATTATGGCAACCCCTACTTCAAGCCTTCAAAGTCTCCTCTCCATTTTCCTATGTCCTTTGGCATACAAGATTCAACCGTAAGAACTAAATACATCACTAACATTGCTTGACATAAATAACCATATAAGCCTACCACCATAAGCTAACCTAAAATAATAGAAAGATTAGTGTATATCAATCAAAAGAGTATCACTTTTTTTTGCATCAGATGATGATAATTCTTTAAGCACCAGAGGCATCACTCACTGAGAAAATAATATCACATTTTACAAAACAAAAACAATTCTCATAGATGTATATAATGCTTAATATGAATTTAAGATAAAATCAAGAATTCATGAAATGGTGATTGAGGTTGGAATATTACATAAGTATATATAAATACTAACCTCCAGGTTTAAATCATTTTTAGTAGCATGTGCTCTTAAATAACCAAACTCTGAAGTTCTTTTAAGACTCCAGCTCTCGGCCTGCCAATGGAGCAGAAGAAACAGTTTCATTTGCTTATTAAAAAGTTATAAGCATATAAAATATGGGAAGAATGGAGGATTGTAAGCATGAACAAGGTTTGATCTAAATTGCAGCGGCAAGTTTAAGGTTTTAGAGGTCTCGGCAACAACATTGCTATGCAATATCAAAATTTGCAGTGTAATTGCAACTGTAACCACGACTGCAATTTAGATGCATG
Organism: Lathyrus sativus; assembly: GCA_963859935.3. Classification (NCBI taxonomy): domain Eukaryota; kingdom Viridiplantae; phylum Streptophyta; class Magnoliopsida; order Fabales; family Fabaceae; genus Lathyrus; species Lathyrus sativus. The sequence goes on from OZ012739.1 coordinate 328,274,812, forward strand.
AGTATATAAACGAGTTTGATGAAGGGAAAATTAGTTACATTGTTTGAGGATTTGTCTTAGGTGAAACCAGCCATTCCAATGATAGCATGTACTGGAGCACTATAATTTCTGCTATCATGTGTGTCTACTCCCTTTTGATCTTTTATAGGCATGGATTTGCACTTATTCTGATAGACAAAACAAGTTCTTTCATAGTTATGCACATGGCCAAAAAGAGCCAAGTCGACCTGTTTCATATTCACAATAGACAAGTTAGCTTCTTATACAAGGCACCGTAAGCAACAGAATTCTAAGTAAATTGATGTTCTTGCCTTATTAACTAATAGAAATGGCTCCACAGCTTTAATAAAATTTTGATCTTTAGATGAAAATCCTTGGTTGGAAGTGTACATTGGTTTATGTCTACAAATAAAAATACTATGCTCAATAGATGTTATGAAATTGAGAACAGTATTTTAAAAATCAAACCGGATAGTTCAACCGTTTAAACCTTCAATCGAGATTTACTACCGTTTAGGTTATTTTGGCTGTTTGATTGCGATTTTATTTCCATTTCAGTAGTTTAGGTCAACTGAACCATGATTCAGGAGTCTCTTCGGTTTGATGTTGTCAAGTTTGATTTTTAAAACATTGCTCGAGAAATGTTCATAAATCACTTACCCCATGAAGATTAACTAAGATCTGTGAGTTATGCAAGTCTCTCTATACCAACTTAATCTTGCGCTAAGGCTGTATTAAGCCCCGTCATTGCCAAGCTGCACCAGCATGTGTCCAATACACTGTCAACAGATGAAGAATCTGCATAATGAGTGGATATATGGATCAGTAGAGTTCTCACCAAGTGTTAAGAGTCCAAGAAGAAAAAAGGAACATAAATGTTTAGCTCTAGAGGATTACTTTACCTCAAAAGATTGTTCCAGCTTACCAACTTCTGGTGATAAGAGAAATTGACAAATTGAACCAAGAGGCCTGATGCTCCATTGGAACGATAACGTCGCTTTTTATCTATATGATCCAAGTTGAAGTTCCTTGAGCTTGATACCTACAAATTACAATCAAGACAGACAGCTGCCACTTTTGACCGGGTACAAACAAGAACCTGATGCAAAAATAGAATAGACAGGTCAGCGGTGACGGATTGAAGTAGTAATCAGATTCATGATGAAGAAAATGAAAGTTACACAAAGAAAATGGAAGTTGGTCATATTGAGATAATAGACAAGATAGCCAAGCTGAAGTAGACATCAATGCTGCCATGACCACTAACTACCCTAATTAGGCTTCCCATGCTGTCGGGACCGCCGTATCCAATCTGCACAAGACCACTAGAAATCATCAGCAACTATTGATTTTGAAAATTTGAAAGATAACGAGTCATATCATGGTGTTGGCTTACTAAACTTCAATGACTCAAGGTAATGCTTCAAAGTTGTAGCTTAGTAATGGAATTACTGTTACAACACAATCGTTGGTACTATAAAGAATACTTCTACTAATTGGAACAATTAGTAGAGAAATCAATAAATATTTACATAATATACCTCAAATCTTGGAAAAAATATAAGTCTTGCAGAGTAAAATCCTGTTAACAAAACGAATAGTGCGCGACCGTGATAAGCTTGACGACGTCACTTGGAGTCGTTGGGTGTGAGAAGCGCAAGATCAAATTGTGTTATTGATGAAAAGCTGGGTTGTGTCAAGGTTTCTCGTTTCCACTATTGTCGCCGCAAATGCTGGAACTTGTGCGTGAGTTTGAAAAACTATAAGTTGACGTCTCCACGATGGTTTTGAAGGCGTTTGAGGGTGGCCCTTTCTTCGTATTCGTAGCGTCGGAGGTTGGCGGCGACGAGATTGTGGTTTTGATTGAGTGAGGAGGATAAATGGTGAGGAGCAAGGGATATGAGGTGGGGATGGTGACGACGGTGGCTGTTAGGGTTTGTTGTTGGGAGAAGAAGAATGGGGATGAATTCGGTGATGGCGAAGGTGACACAAAGGAAGGAAAACGAAAGGGAGTTCGCGTGAAGGCGGGGAATAGAAAATTAGGGTGATGACGGTGTAATGATGAAAAACAGAGAGGAAATGATAAGGGTGGATGAACTTGTTTTTTTTTCTTTTTTATATTTTATATTTTATATTTTTTTTTCTAAAACGTGAGATAGAGATTAGTGATTTTTTTATATATAATTTTTTTTATAAATGGTGGGTTGTATTAAATAATAATAAAAAATTTAAATATAAAAACTCATTTAAAAATATTTTTTTTAAATGTGAGGATATAATAAATATAAAAAATTATCTAACATATAATAGAATAATATACTATTATATTATTATATTTAAATTTTTTAGTTAATCATTATTTTTATTTTTATTTAATAAATTTTAAGTTTGTAAATATATTTAATTTATTATAAAAGTTATTCACATTATGGTATGTAATATTATAAAATATTTAGCCCTAACAATAAATAAAAATTTTAAATATAAAAAATCATCTAAAAAATATTTTTCTCTAAATGTAAGATATGTGTTAGATGATATAATAAATATAAAAAATTATCTAACACATAATATAACAATATACTACTATATTATTATATTATGTGTTAGATGATTTTTTATATTTAATTTTTCTTAATAATGTTTAGAGGAAAATATTTTTTTAGTGGATAATTTTGGAGGGAAGATTGCCACCAAAAATTTGATGTTGCTAAAAGTTTATGCAACATTGAATGAATGTAGCCTTTTATTAGAAGTAATGTAACAATTTAAAAATGTCCCCAAAAGTATTTAAGGGGACAATTATCAAATATTGCTAAAGAAATAGTATAATGACTCTCCAAAATCGTCCCCAAAAGTAGTTAAAGGCACATTTAACAACCGTTGCCAAAAAATTAAAAGAGTGACGCTCTAAAAACGTCCCCAAAACTATTTTAGGCAACGATTATCAAGGGTTGCAAATATATTTTTGTCAACAGCCATAAATTGTTGCCTTTACGAATTTTAGGCAACAATTTTTACATGTTACCTAAAAAAGTGTTGCCAGAGACAACAAATGTTGTAGTGCGCAGTAACTTCAAATGGAATTCTGGAATTTTGGGCTCCGAATCTGACTTCGACTCCAACATGAAAGTCGTAGCTCTCTCTCTTAGCTTTCCGGCGATTTTTAGAACGCCTAAAAAGGATTTCCGGAACTCCAGTTATAATCGTTTCCATGTAGACTGCTAAAGCTGAAAAATAAGTGCGGAAATCAAAGTAAGCCAAAAATAAAATAAAATATAAAAACAAAATAAAACATAAAAATAATCAAGATAAAGTAAAGAAATGCCTAAGTAAAAATATAGGAGAAAGTGCATAAATATGCACTGATCACTCATCACGCTGGGAGCGCTTAAGCGTCTCCCCATTGACACAAACTTTAGGATCTATAACATTTTGATATTAATGATTATAGGAATACCTTAACGAATATAATGAGAAAGATTTTTAGACAATAACAACGATAATTCTAAAATACAAAAGTGTACAGACAAGTGTTTGACACTGGTTGGCTTGTGGATTTTTGACAACAGGTACTCGTAATGTCTTGAAAACTCTTCGAATGGGGATAAAAAGAGATAATCTTCTTATAGGATGATATATTTGAGATCATAGCCTATATATAGAATGATAATCATTTAGAATTCTCATTATTTCGAAATGGATTATCTTGACATCCACTTATATTTAAGCACATATTCAATTAAATAATTAATTATTAAATATAATTAATTATTTTATTTACTTACTCAACCGATTAAGATTCTTATATACATATATATACATACATATATATATATATATATATATATATATATATATATATATATATATATATATATATATATATATATATATATATATATATATATATATATATATATATATATATATATATATATATATATATATATATATATATATATATATATATATATATATATATATATATATATATATATATATATATATATATATATATATATATATATATATATATATATATATATATATATATATATATATATATATATATATATATATATATATATATATATATATATATATATATATATATATATATATATATATATATATATATATATATATATATATATATATATATATATATATATATATATATATATATATATTGCTCTGTCCCGCTCATCACACGGGGTCGGCCCAATCCATCTCTCCGTCGTGGAGGGCCTAGCTCATTGATCAGTTGTCGCGCGCGGATCAAAACGAGTGTTTTTGATGAAAACGTAATACAGCGACAATTCAACTCGGATATCGTCTCAAGGATTCTTTTATGTGATTAATCTACCAAATTCGAAATGGAGGGGGAGTTGGTTTGGTTTCTGATTGGATAAATAAAGAAAATGCAATTAAGCGGTTAAAATAAGTGATTATCAAAATAAGTCAATCTACTGTTTTCGGTTTCGGCTTATCACAGGTTTCTACCTTACCAATTTCCTAAGCGATTTCGATCTCTATTTGATTCCTATGTCAATTAACAAGCGCAAAAGACATAAACTAGATTAACAATCCTATATTCCAAATTAAGCAAACGGATTAAGTTTTCGTGAATTAAGCAAACACGAATTATAAACGCGAATTAACGACAAAGCGACGTAACGACGAATAAAAGCTAAGGATGCAATCATACGAATTTAATCAAAACAATTCTATAAATTAACAGATTAAGCAAAAGCAATTCATAAAAGAGTGTTTAAAGAGAAACGAATTAGATTGATAAAGTAAAAACCTCAAAGCGTTGGAACGCGATTACAGCAGAATGACTCTAAGAAGTTAGCTCTCCGTGGTTCTCTCAAAGCTCCGAATTTATTTTTCGTGAAAATGTAACTAGGTGAACAGTAACACGAGTATTTTTCCTTTAAAAAGAAAGCAAATTCGGGTCATAACCCAACTGGGTCGAAAACATAACCCAGGCCCAATACATGACTGTCGCTACTGCGAAAATCGGCGCCGGCTGAACAGAAGAGTCGCCACCGCGCGTTATTTATCCCAAAGAGGGGAAAGGAAACGCTCGAGGTAAACCTACCGCAAAACGGGAAAGGAATGGTCATCGCAACCAAAACACCAAAACCTGGATTCGGGAGTCGGTTACGCAAGGGGAAGGTATTAGCACCCCTCACGTCCGTCGTACTCGACGGGATCCACGCTTGTTTTCTGGTACGGATTGTTATTCTATCTACTCTACAGGTCTGGGGTTAAAAGAAAAGAAAATGACTCGGCAAAGTATCGCACTTTATGCCTACGTATTCCCGTCTGGAACGAGAAATCAGAGTCAACGTAGTTCGCCTACCTACGGGAAAGGAGGGGGAAGGTTGCTCGCTAGGATATCGCATCCTATGCCTACGTACTTTCATACAGCATGAAAGATCAGAGCAAACGTAGTTCGGGCAACGTACGACACTAGTCTGTTTTGATTGTTTTTATTCCTTCTGAAAAGGGTTTTTCTGCTTAACAGTCCAAGCGGACAAAAATGACGTTTTGATGAGTTCACATTCTTTTACGGAAGAAGTGTCTTTCATTGTGTTTGAAATCTTATTGTGTTTTTCTGTTTGTTTTGAGAAAGAAGAGACAGAACTCTAACCTATGGTTGCAAAGGGAATCAAACTAACCTAATGTTATCATGCATGGGTTAATACCTAATGTCTATCATGCTCCTCTCTTGCGCAGAGAGAAACAGAGATCCTAAGGGATAAACAGAAACAGAAACAATAGCATATATACAATAAAGCAGTAAAATGCATGGATGCAGCAATACAAGCGAGGCAAGGGATTCCCACTCAACCTCGAACCTAGAAAACAACAGGCAAAAGCGAACAAAACTCGCTTTCAACCTAACAGGTTAAAGGGCAAGCAATACAGTCAGGGAAATTCAAACAATACATCAAAAATTATAAACAGCAAAATCTTCATCAACACCTGTCCTCAAGTCATCTTCAACCATCTACAAGCTTCAAGCAAGCATCAGTCTTCATCTTCAAGCCTTCAAGCAAGGTCTCTATCTTCAATCCGTCAATGGCTTTTCTTCAAGTCTCACTCTCCAAGATGATCAGCAGTCAATAATATGAATAAGATGTTAAGCAGTCAATTGCCTACCAAGGGTGGCTCACTAACTGTTAACATGATACAAAAAGTTTTCCCTCAAAAGTTCTATCTTTTAAATACATTCACTAATCCTTCCAAAGGAAGGAGATGGGTATTTAAAAATACTTTGAATCATAGAGAAAGAATGGAGGCAGACAAGACCTTCCATGTTTGTGAATCAAGTTTCCTACTCTAGAACTCTGCCTAACTCCTAGATCCTATAACCTTCAACAGCTGCCAACAAGAGATACTCTTCATCAACTATGGGAATTGGTCTTCATTCTCTTAGTCTTCAATGGGCTTCATCAGCAAAGTCTTCAGCTCAAACCTAAACCCCAAGCAGGCCCAATACCCCACACAGTCAAATAATAACCCTAAAGAGGGCACACCACACAATCAAGCAAATACATGAATATACTAGTAGTATTAATATAATAGGGGCAGTCTAATATTTTCTAAGGGATCTATTATTTATCCATAATACCCCTATAGTCCCATACCCCCAAAATTCAAACTACAACTCCTAAAAGAAAAGATTTATCACACCTATGTCACACCTAAACCCTAATTTTGATTCTCCTAATCACACCTAAACAAGCCATCTAAAATTTAGTCCTAAAATCATGAATTAAATCTCATACGAAATTTGAAGTCCTAAGTGAAGTACTCTAAAAAGAATGGGTCCAAAATATAAAAGGATCTAGCTAAACTAAAATCAACAAGATCAAGTATTAAACTAAACATCATTTAGAACCTATTTAAAAGAAAAATATACTAAAAATGAAAGAATAAAATAAAATGCTAATTTTATTATGTGACAATTTTCTTAACAGAAATATAAAAAAGATGCCAAAACAACCACTCAAGAATATGGAATTTTCAATTTGTTAGGAATTTTCAAACAATTAAGAAAAATGAATGAAATTAAAAATGAATTAGAGTGGGTTGGGGTGCAGTTAGTAGTGATTTCAGTTAAAAAATGGATGATGGGCCCAGACTGGGGGTGCGCATAGCAAGGCGCGTCTGGGCCCAATGCAACTTAAAATTACTTCAGAAAATCACAAAGAAAAAGAAACACGCTCGGTGCGAATAGCAGGAGAAATTAGTTCAAATCATGGTTGGGCCTTGTGTGAGGGTACGAATAGCAATTGTCCAATTAAGCCCATCAGAAACTTAAGTGAAACGGTGCGTTTCACATTTTGAAATCCCTCCTATTTTCATTTTTAAACCTAGGCCGTTAGATCAAATGTTCAGTCAACCAAGTCTTACTCAATCCAACGCCTCCTAGTTCGTCTTCTCCAAATAACCTAGGGTTTCCACCATTAATGCCATGAGCAAGCTTGCACGAACCAGGTTTCAACATCCTCATACACCTTCGTTTCTCCATGAAATTCAGATTCGTAAAAAGCAAAATTGCTCTAATTCTCATGCTGAACAATAATACATCATTGATTCTCACTAACACGCCCTAGAAAGCCAAACCCGATAGCTCTACATCCATGGATGCTCAAACTTCCAACTTCTTCTTTCTCCAATTTCTTGGCATCAACACAACCACCAAACATCACTGATCATTCTAAACTAATCCACATGAATTAACACTCTCTATCCTCTTAGTTCTAGGTCAAAACAGTTTTGGTGCTCATGTAACAAACTCCATGAAATGCTCTTAAACTCACCAGAATTATTCATCTACCTATTCCTAACAATTCTAACCTAAAGATTCTCTATCATGCTATCTATTTCTAGCCAATTCGATAGAAAAACCAACCTGGTGTAATCTTGAAAACAGATGGAGAAATCCTTGGATTCACAGCTAGCAAGGCTTAGGACTTGATCAATGGACTTGGATTTTGGTTCTGTATGCACTTGTTCTTGCTTAAACACCTTGGATTGCCATAACCACTTCTTTTTGCAATTTGGAGGATGAAATGGTATAGCATGATTCTTGTGATTTCTTCTTCAAATCTTGCTTGCAATGTACTCAGGGATGATTCTTGAGTGGATTTGGATCATGAAATTGAATGATTGATGAAGAATTGAAGAGATTGGAATGAATTTGCAAAATTGAGGAATGAGATGCAACTATGAGTTTTCAACAAAATGAATCACCAACCAATGATTGGATCCACTCTACTCAATATATAGATGCTCATGGAACCCTCTAGAACTTGTTAGAAACTTCTTGTGCACAAATCCCTTGTGTTTTGGCATGTGTAACTTCATACATAAGCAACCAATGATAACTTCCAAATTCTGAACTAAACTCAAAAATACACTATTGCCAATGGTCTCAAAACATTCTTTCCAATCAAAATGACCTATAATTTCATCCCATTTGGACATGTTATGAAAAATCTCATTTTTAGGTCACTTTTATTCATTAAATTCACCTTTTAATTGACCAAATTTGGAACCTTGAGCTATGAGCATTTCCAAACTTTCATGATCACTTTTCTAGACTCAAAATGTCATTTGGAGCAAGTTTGATGTTGTGAAGTTTTTCATTTGAAGCTTCCTTGTATGAGTTTTGGGCATAGGCTTGAAATGACCTATAATCCTCAAATGACCAAAATACCCTTTGCTTGCCAAGGCCATAAGTAGAGTTCCACAAATCAGATGAAGGAATACCATACCTTTCTAGAAATCTAAGACAATGAGGAACAACTCTCATGTTGACCAGAAATTAATTTGAAATCTCCTTGAGGGGTAAAAGTTGCTTGGAAGACAAGTAACTTTCACAGACAAAATTTCAGAGGCCTCAGATGACCTGTAACTTGCAAGGACCATAACTTGAGTTCTATAAATCTCCTTGATGTCTTCCACCACTCAAATTAAAGGTCTTGAGATCCTCTACAAGTTTCATGTTGGCCAAGGATCCATTTGAAGCTTGCGTTTTGAATTATCTTGCTGGGAAGTTTGACCTAAACCAGGGGATTTTACACAGAAACCCTAATTTAGAAACTCCTCTTCTTCTTGATTTCTCTTGATTTCTCCTTGGCACAACGCCACATCCTTATCTACATGTCAAATGATGAACCCCACATCTCTCAAATAGACCTTGATACCTCTCAATCAATCATTTGACCTAGGGTTGACCTAGGGTTGACCCAGATGAAACCCTAGTTGACTGTCTTCAACTGCAGCTCTTGCAATCTCATGAATGAGTTGTCTCACTTTCAAAATGACTCTCTAGGTCTTCCATGATGTCTATATACCCTCCATGCTCTCAATTCATAGCTCACAACTTCTTTGATGATCTTCAAATACCCTCAGATAGGAGATAGATTCACTGCTTGATCCACTGACTTCTTAGATTTCAATTTCTTTCTGATGACTTGGCTAAGATTGAATTTGAATAATAACCTCTTGATATGCTCATAGAGATAAGAAGTGCATTTGGTCCATTGTTGGATGACTTGCCCATGCTATGCTATGCAGATGAATGAATTATGTACATGACCTAATATGCAAATGACAATGCAATTGAAACATAAACTAAGTGAAGTAGGTTGAGCAAATTTTAGGGTGCAACAGCTGCCCCTATTCAAACGACTTGGACCCGACTGGGTGAAGAGTGAACGGCCTTCAAACAATCGAGGTACGAGACGGTTGAATACTAATAAAACCCGGAAATTTGCCAACTGCAGAAATAAACTGCACCACTATTTGAGGAACGACATCCACCAACTGAATCTGGTTGTTACGGCAACAACTGATCCGACGTCTGATGACTCTGATTTCAACTTCAACCACCTATGTAATGCCACAGGTACTGAACACTTTTCGCAAAACACCTCTGTCCACAACTGGACTAACCTTATCAATACAAGAAGAGGGACAAATTCGTCAACACGAATAGAGATTCTGTTGTCACAGTAGTAACCTTGTCCACATCTGGACCCAAATTTCGTCAAACCCCGAATACACAAATCTGTCCACGTCAGGACTCACATCTCAACAACATAGGAATAGAACTTTGTCCATGTTAGGACGCCTGTTTCGTCAACACGAAGAAATCTCAACTAAAACTTGTCCACGTCAGGACTCCACCTGCCGTCAACACGGAAAAATCTCGGCGACTTCGCTGGGGATGACTCGTCTGCATTTCATCAGCACGAGGGGATCCTATCAACATAGGAATGAATTGTCCATGTCAGGAATAAATCGTCCATGTTATGAATAAACTTTCCACGTTAGGAATAACCTGTCCACGTTAGGAATAACCTTTCCCCGTTAGGCATAAACTTTTCCACGTTAGGAATAAACTTTCCACGTTAGGAATAAACTTTCCACGTTAGGAATAAACCTTCCACGTTAGGAATAAACTTTCCATGTTAGGAATAAACCTTCCACGTTAGGAATAAACTTTCCACGTTAGGAATACATCGTCCACGTTAGGAATAAATCGTCCACGTTAGGAATAAACCTTCCACGTTAGGAATAAACTTTCCACGTTAGGAATAAACTTTCCACGTTAGGAATACATCGTCCATGTTAGGACTCACACCTCGTCTTGATTTATCCACGTCAGGACTCACATCTTCGACCCGCTGAGGAAATAAAACTTATCCACGTCAGGACTCACGCTTCGCCAACACGAAGAAAGATAAAATTGTCCCCATCAGGACTCGCGCATCTTGTCAACCCGAGGAACTATAAACTTGTCCACGTCAGGACACACATTTTTCCATTACGAAGAAAGATATCTTCTGGGGATACATGGTCCACGAAGAGTAATCAATTTTGTCAACGTCAGCACTTCACATTCCATCAATACCGAGAAATCGAATCTGTCCATGTTAGGACTAGCACATCTCGTCAACCCGAGGAAATAAATCTGTCCACGTTAGGACACCCATTTCTCTAGCACGAAGAAATCCCGTCAATATAGGAATAAATTGTCCACGTCAGGACTCATATTTCGTCAATGCGAGGAACTCCTATCAATATAGGCAATAAAATTTTGACGACTCCGGGGAAATACTCCTGTCAACCAGTAAGAAAATACATCCGTCTGTTCCTACGGGAAGATACTCTGAATACAGTTTCTCTGCTTATCTCCACAGTAACTAACTCCATTGGTCCCAACCCACAAACCTTTTAGCACTGACGTGACAACGACTTTGAGGCGGACTCTACTGGGGATATTTGGAAACCAAACTACCGGACGCCTGTTCTGATAACCGGCGGCAGCCTCTGAAATTCTGATTCATGAAACCCTTTGATGCTGACGTAACAACAAATTTGAAGAAAATAATCCACTGGCCGGACTAGAGACACTTCAACAAGCAACTCTGGCGGGGAAAACAAGAGAAATTTAAACAAATAACTCTGCTCAGGGACAAAGAGAAACTTAACCTAATAACTCTGTGGGGAAAATAGTAAGATGAACCATATCATCACACGTCTCACGGCGAGACCTCGAATGTCTGGTCATAGATCTAAGCTAGAACTCCATACTCCTGCTAAGAAAACACACCTGAATGCAAAAGGTTAACCAACCTGATTTATGTTTCAAAAATGCGTATGTTTGAAAATGGCGTAATGCTCCGTACGACATGGAAATGCTACGCGTTTTTTATTTGGTGGATGCAAGTATGACACTATATGCCGATGCAAATGCAGACTCGAACTGCTGAGATACAGAAACCGCTTCAGCAAAATAAATGCTGAAGACAACGCCAACTCCGCTGGGGGTAACCAGGTGCCACAGAATTATTCCAGCAAAATAAATGCTGGAAGAGTGAAGCCAACTTCGCTGAGGGATAATTGAATGCGCCAATCCTGATTGGACTTCTGCTGGGGAGTGAACGGGTATCACACGGTATTCCGACAAAATAAATGCCAGGGCACACAGCCAACTCTGCCGGGGAGAGTTTTCTTTTTTAATCTTTGGGTTTCACTGGGAGGAAAGACAACACTTGCTGGAAAGAGAACTCCGCTGGGGACGAAACGACTCTCTTGGGGAAAATCAACTGACTCCGCTGGGGGAGAGTAAATGACCCTACTGGGAAGGGTAAACTGTCTGAGTACAGCTCACGAGTTGGAAATATTAATCTTTTGAGGCTAAACCACTCTGCTCGGGATGGGGGAATCCTGTTGGGGGACACCACGCTGTCTGAATACAGCCTTCGATCTTGGAATCGTCAATTCTGCTGAGGATAGACGACCTTGCCGGAGAATGTCCTTTGGATACGCTACGACTAGCTGGGGAATCTGATCCTTCTTTAGTGAGGGACATTGTCATCTCAGAAGCGCGACCTGCGTGGGGATCGAGTCTTTCGTTACGAGCTTCTGGTCAATACTGCAATCTTTTGATCGTCCACTTCATACGGCTACGAACCCTACAACACCACAAACAAGACAAGACAAGTCTATGCAACCAAATCTATTCGAGGTAGTGTTAGTGACATCATTTTCAGTTAATTCAAAGTTTTAGCAATTATTGGCAAGGGCCAGCGACGTTATACACTTGCTAGTTTCATTAAACCTAGGCGTTTATCATGTACAAAACAGTAAAGAATCAGCATCAAATACTGAATAACATGTTTTATTGATTGGGCCCCTAAATGGGCGGAGTTTTGTACACAGGATGTAACTCCTGAAAAGAGGAAGCTACGCACAACAAATATACAAGTATACACAAGAAGCATAAATATAATGACAAATCAAATTTGTACACATGTCGGCAACGGGATGCAGACGAACACCACGAGCTGATCCTCCTATGACTCGCCCGACTCTAATACTTTTCCCGGCATTCACACTTCCGAAGAGATTGTATCTGATAATCGACCCCTCAGGTATATTCTCCCGCGCCAATGCTCACTACAGTATCAAATTCGGACCGCAGTCATTTGCTTTTCAAATCCCTAACTTTTGCGTGAACCGCCCTTTACGGGTTTTCAGTTCACCGGGATACCCTTTTTTGCCGAAGTCGCCCAGTGTAAGTTTTCAACTTCGCGGGTGTACATTTTTTTCAATTTTATCCCTAACTTTTGCCCGAACCTTTCATTCTGTTTTTGGTTCGCCAGGATGCCCCATTTTTGCCTGGACTCTCTTTTTTCTGTCCAGCGGGTCAATTTCAAGCAAAGTATTTTTTAACTGCGTCCGAATTCACAGGCGACGTAAAGTCTTCACCGTCCATGGTGGACAACAATAAAGCCCCTCCTGAAAAGACTTTTCTGACAACGTATGGCCCTTCGTAGTTGGGGGTCCACTTGCCCCTGTGATCTGCCTGTGGCGGGAGAATCCTTTTCAGCACAAGGTCGCCCGTCTGAAAGCTCCGAGGATGTATCTTCTTATCATATGCTTTCTTCATTCGGCTCTGGTACAAACGACCGTATGCTAGGGAAGCGAGCCTCTTCTCATCCATTAAACTCAGCTGGTTCAACCTGTCTTTCACCCATTCTGCCTCGTCTAGTTGGACATCTCGTAATACTCTTAGGGAAGGAATCTCAACTTCCAGTGGTAGCACTGCTTCCATTCCATATACCAACGAGAACGGGGTTGCCCCGGTTGATGTGCGTACCGTCGTACGATAACCGTGCAAAGCAAAAGGTAGCATCTCATGCCAATCCTTATAGGTCACCACCATCTTCTGAACAATCTTCTTTATATTCTTATTGGCCGCTTCCACAACGCCATTCATCTTTGGTCGATAAGGGGAGGAGTTGTGATGCTCGATCTTAAAACTCTGACAGAGCTCCTTCATCATTTTGTTATTCAGGTTTGAACCGTTGTCGGTGATTATCCGCTCGGGGATTCCATACCTGCAAATGATATCTCTCTTGATGAATCTGGCTACCACCTGCTTAGTCACGTTTGCGTAAGATGCCGCTTCCACCCATTTGGTGAAGTAATCGATTGCTACTAGAATGAAACGGTGCCCGTTAGAAGCTGTCGGCTCGATCTTTCCAATCATATCGATTCCCCACATCGAGAATGGCCATGGCGATGACATCACATTCAGGGGACTCGGAGGCACATGGATCTTATCTGCATATATTTGGCACTTGTGACACTTCCTCGCAAACTTGAAACAATCAGTTTCCATAGTCAGCCAAAAATAGCCCGCCCGCAGCAGCTTCCTCGTCATAGCATGCCCACCAGCATGCGTACCAAATGTACCCTCATGTATTTCCTCCATGAGCAGCTTCGCCTCTTTCTCATCTACACAACGTAGTAGCACCAAGTCGTGATTTCTTTGGTATAGGACACCGTCCGGATTCAAATAGAAATTACCCGCCAATCTCCTGAGAGTCTTCTGATCTTGACTGGATGCCCCAGCCGGATACTCTTTGTTCTTCAGGAAATTAAGGATATCAAAATACCACGGTTTATCATCAGATGCTTCGTCAATGGCAAATACGAAGGCAGGTCTGTCAAGCCGAGAGATAACAATTCTGGGAGCCTCATTCCAGAAATTGACTTTGTACATGGAAGACAAAGTGGCCAGGGCGTCAGCCATCTGATTCTCTGCTCGCGGTACATGATGCAATTCAACCTTGTCAAAGAAAGGCAACAATCTCCTCGCGTAATTCATGTACGGTATCAAATTAGGCTGACGTGTCTCTCATTCTCCTTTTATTTGATTCACCACCAGAGCTGAGTCTCCGTATACATCCATATTTTTGATTCGCAAATCGATGGCTTCTTCAAGCCCCATGATACAAGCTTCGTATTCGGCTTCATTATTGGTAACCGGAAAGGTCAATCGAGCGGTAAACGGGATGTGCGACCCGTGTGGCGTAGTGATGATTGCCCCTATTCCGCTACCATAGGCGTTTACAGCTCCGTCAAATATCACCTTCCATTTGGAGCCCAATTCTGGTCCTTCGTCTGGCAACGACTCTTCACAATCTTTCATCTTTAGGTACATGATATCCTCGTCAGGAAAATCAAACCTCATCGATTGGTAATCATCAATAGGCTGCTCTGCCAAGTACTCAGACAACACACTCCCCTTTATAGCCTTCTGCGAGACATACTGGATGTCATATTCGGTCAAAACCATCTGCCAACGGGCAATTCTCCCCGATAAAGCCTGCTTTTCAAATACGTATTTGATAGGATCCATCTTCGAGATGAGCATGGTTGTATGATTCAGCATGTATTGCCTCAAACGCTTGGCGGCCCAGGCTAGCGCGCAACAAGTTTTTTCAAGCATTGAATATCGAGATTCACATTCAGTAAACTTCTTACTCAAGTAATATATTGCATTCTCTTTTCTTCCTGTCTCGTCGTGTTGACCGAGAACACAACCCATACTTCCCTCAAGAACTGTCAAATACATAATCAAAGGTCTCCCTGCCACTGGGGGTATCAAAATAGGAGGCTCCTGCAAATACTGCTTTATTTTATCGAACGCCTTTTGACAATTTTCATTCCACGTTACAGCTTAGTCTTTTTTCAACAGCTTGAATAACGGCTCACACGTAGCCGTTAGGTGAGATATGAACCTAGCAATGTAGTTCAGTCTCCCTAAAAAGCCACGGACTTCTTTTTCCATTTTAGGCGTCGGCATTTCCTGTATTGCTTTTATTTTTGCAGGATCAACCTCTATTCCTCTTTCGCTCACGATAAACCCCAGCAGTTTACCCGATCTCACCCCGAAGGTGCACTTGTTAGGGTTCAGTCTCAGCCTGAACTTCCTAAGCCTTTTGAATAACTTCAGCAGATTCACCAAATGCTCTTCCTCTGTCTGGGATTTGGCAATCATATCATCGACATAAACTTCGATCTCCTTATGCATCATATCATGGAAAAGAGTCGTCATTGCACGCTGATACGTTGCCCCAGCATTCTTCAATTCGAAGGGCATCACTTTATAACAAAATGTTCCCCAAGGCGTAATGAAGGTAGTCTTCTCCATGTCTTCTGGCGCCATTTTAATCTGATTATAGCCCGAGAAGCCATCCATGAAGGAGAATACGGAGAATTGAGCAGTGTTGTCAACTAGCACATCGATGTGAGGAAGCGGAAAATCATCTTTCAGGCTCGCTTTGTTCAAATCACGGTAATCTACGCACATTCTCACTTTACCGTCTTTCTTTGGCACTGGTACAATATTAGCGACCCATGAGGGATATTTTGTAACAGCTAGGAAACCAGCATCCCACTGCTTTTGGACTTCCTCCTTAATTTTCACTGCCATATCGGGTCTAGTTCTGCGAAGCTTCTGCTTGACCGGCGGACATTCTTCTTTTAACGGCAGGCGGTGCACAACCATATCTGTATCAAGCCCAGGCATGTCTTCATACGACCAAGCGAACACATCACTATACTCTCTGAGCATTTCAACCAGTCTTCGCTTGACGTCGCTCTGCAGCGCAGCTCCTATACGAATGTTCTTTTCAACCCCTTCCGACCCCAGGTTAATAATTTCGATGACCTCCTCGTGAGGCAGAATGACTCGTTCTTCTTGCTTTACCAACCAAGACAATTCTTCGGGCATGTCGCCATCTTCGACAATCTCTTCTTCGGCCTGAAATACCGGGTGCTCAAAGTCGAGACGAGTCATAGGCGGTTCAATGATGTCATCTGAAAATGTTATCCTGCAAAAGGAATGGTTAAATGCTTCAAAATGCGTATAAAGCGAATAACCACGTTGCCATTTTATTGTAAAACACAAAACAGGAAAAACAGAGATCGCAATATTTGTACATGAAAAAACGCCTTTTATTTAATGATTAAACACGCAATGTACATAACAACACAACCCTAAGCAAAATCATGATGCCTCGGGTAAGACACCAGATTGTTCAACAATTAAGAAAACAAAGTATTACTATTTGTGAGTCACAGGAACAATCTCCTGAATAGACCAATTGCATAATCCTTGTCCTGGCACGCTCGGCTGAATCCAGGCGTCCATGTCGCAATCACTGTCTCCTTCCTCGGAATCTGAAACAGCGTTGATGGTCTCGTGACACACTCCACTAGCGGTGATGGTTATCGGTCCTCTGAAACGGGGTGCCCCCACAGCAGGTGTTGATGACGACGGTTGATATCCCAGCCCAAATCGGTCCATCTTCACGGGAATATCTAGCACCTTGCCCCAGCCCTTTGTCTCACCAGTCTCTACTAGAGCTTGAGCTTCCTTATATGACGAGACGGCTACCTCTGACGCTTTACTCGGCCCGGGACTTTTGTCTTTGATGCGCAACCCTTCAAAGGCTTGACAGGGTGTTTCATGAATCTCGCCGTCGACCTCTACATACTTGAATGATGACAGATGGCTGACCAATATATCTTCTTCTCCACAGACTGTGACCACACTGTCCCCTACCATGTATTTCAGCTTTTGATGCAAGGTAGACGTGACTGCCCCAGCACCATGGATCCAGGGTCGTCCGAGAAGGCAGCTGTATGCTGGCTGGATGTCCATAATATAAAATTCAGTCGCGAAAACCTCCGGCCCCACCTGTAGAGGTAATGTTATGGATCCAAAGACTGTTCTTCGTGTACCATCGAATGCCCTGACCACCAAGTCACTAGGCGTACACAGGATTCCTCTGACGTCTAGTTTCATCATTGCTTTCTTGGGCAGCACGTTTAAGGAAGATCCGGTGTCTACCAGTACATGAGACATGACTGAGCCCCTACACTCAACTGAGACGTGCAACGCCATATTATGCTTTCTCCCCTTCGGGGTCAAATCAAAGTCTGTAAAGCCCAAGCTATGGCCTGCGTTCACATGCGCCAACACCCCCTCCAGCTGATTCACGGAAACATCTTGGGGTACGAAGGACGTATCCAGAACTTTCAACAATGCATTTCTGTGAGCTTCAGAACACAATAGCAACGACAGTATGGATATCTTTGACGGCGTCTGTTGAAGGTGCTCAACAATCTTATAATCGCTCTTACGAATCAGGCGCATGAACTCTTCCACATCCTTCGACGACGTTTCTTTTTCGTTCCCCTGCACTGGGACATTCTCATTCATCTTTCCTTTTCCCTTCGCCAGTCGTTCAGCCTCTACCTCAGGCGATATGAAGATTCTCCCACTTCTTGTCATACCTCCGGTACTGACGACGTTGTCTACAACCTCAACTGGCTGTTTATTAACATCAATTTTCACCCCATCACAGTACACTTCCAACCCATAGGTCCAGGGGACTGCCTTAGTGCTCTCGTAAGGGATTGGTCCTGCCTTGGTGATAGTGATCGGCGGTCGCTTGGCCGGCGCCGTTATAGTTATCGTTTTTCGGGGAATCGTCACAGTAGCTACATCACTTTGCTTGTTTGTTAATACCTCTGCAGGCTCTTCAGCTGCCGTTCGGTCAAATTGTAATGTGCCTCCATCTATTAAGGTCTGAATACCCTTCTTCAATTCATCAAAACCCCCAGCTTGGGTCCAACACTCTAAACAATACTCGTCGCAACCTGGATACACACCTCCTTGCAATAACCTTCTCTTTATCTCACACAACGGTGTCTTTAGGTCGTCAACATTCATAATCAAGTTCAAACTCTCCTCGGTTAAAATGGCGTTTGCCCTATGGTTGGGCATGGGCTTTTGCACTATGTTCGGACCCGCCTGTCCAAAATTGATAGCCTTACTATCCAATAGATCCTGTACCACATGCTTGAACGCGTGGCAACCCTCTACATTGTGGCCAGGAGCCCCGGAGTGGAATTCATAGTGCCTGCTTACATCGTAACCGTATGGAGGAGTGCCTGTTATTGGCGCTAGAGTTCTCTTTTCCACCAAGTTCAAACCCAGTAACGTCTGTAGCAATTCTGCATACGTTGAAGGAGGCATTTCAAACACCCTCCTTGGTTTGCCCCCCTGGGCTCTGCGCTGGACAGGATGTGCCCCCTGTTGTGGCTGCTGTTTCTGTTGTTGTTGTATTGGTTGTTGCTGAAATGGAATAGTAACACTTGCCACCTACTGCGGCTGATTGTACTGGTTTCGACCTCTGCCCCGGCCTCGGCCTCGGACCCCAAACACCGCACTTGCATCACCTTGACGGCGCCCACCGAAAGCCCTTCTGTTACTGCCAGCTGCAGTGGATTCCTCAGCTTGGAATCTTCCCTGTTTAATGTTGCTTTCAATCTTCTCTCCCATCAGGATTAAGTCTGAGAAACTGCCCAAAGAAGTGTGAAACAACTTGTCATAAAACATGCCAGTGAATGTTCCTATGAACATATCATTCATTTCTTTGTCCTCCAAAGGGGGATGCACTCGGGCAGCCATGTCGCGCCATCTCTGCGCATACTCTTTGAAGCTCTCGCCCTTCTTCTAGGACAACCCCTGCAATTGGACCCGGTTGGGTGCCAAGTCACTGTTGTACTTATAGTGAGCCACAAATGCTTCAGCCAGCTGCTTCCATGTCTTTATCTGAGTTGGTTCCAATCCCATATACCACTCGAGGGACGGACCAGACAAGCTATCTTGAAAGAAATGCATCAGCATCCTCTCATCGTTTAAATACGCCGACATCCTTCTGTAGTATGACCGCACGTGCACTTTTGGACAGGTATCCCCCTTATACTTGTCGAATGTAGGAGGTTTAAATTTTATTGGTACCCTCAGGCCAGGCACCAGACCCATTGTTGTCATATCTAAGCCAACAGCACTTTGATTTACGACCCCCTTCATCTGCTCCTCGAGCATCCTGATTCTCTGAGAGTCATCCATAGGACCTTCGAAACCTCCACCGGAGAAAGCATCCCCTTGCTGGTCTTCTTGCCAATTACCGTTCCCAGTTCCGTATCCATCGTACCCGTTGTTACGGCCAAATCTAGTCTGATTCATTACAGGGCCTCGCTCCCTGATACCATACCCCGGAGCAACTCCTGCAGGTCCAAAAGCCATTAACCCAGCGCCATTTCCATTTCCGAATCCGCCATAACCCTGATTAGTCATACCAAATCCGTCCTGTCCGAAACCTTGAGCGTTGAAGCCGTACTTCCCAGCATGATCAAACCCCTGGTCATTGAAGCTGAAACCATTATTACCGAAGCCATTACCTCCCATATTATCACCCAGGTTGACATCTTCGAGCCCAACGTTGTTGACGACAGTCTCGTTACCGATTCCAACGTTACCGTTCCCGGCGGCAGCGCCGTTGTTCACATTGACAGCAGGTATGTTTACGACAGGTGGAGCCACTGGTGTGGGGGTACCGTCCCCGTGAATAGTGTCGACTCGCACAGAATTGTGGTCTTCATTTCCGTGCCCAGCATTTCTTACCAACAGAGGCTGCACCAAAGCTTGCAAATTCTCTTGTCCTTTCGCAATGGTCTCCATTGTCTGCATGAAGAGCGCCAGCTTCTCACGCATGTCCTGCATTTCATTCTGCATCTGATCCATAATTCTTCGGCAGTTGGTACGAGTGGAGTATCGGTGCGGGCGCTGACTTTCAATCCTGAAAAGACCTGGTACAGTGCAGAAAATGAGATACAGTTCAATAATCACCTATAATGCAATATGACTGGGAATGCAATGCAATATGTGTCTGTGCATTAGGGAATGTCATTCCCCGATTCTAGTGCGAATGTGCCAGTATGGTGACAGTGACAGCAATACGATGTTCGGAGCCGAATCATAGAAAACACCTCATATATTGCAGAGAAATCCATTAAGCCACAGAATACAATATCACTGAGTGTACAATAAGAAGGCATGACCTCAACCAACAATCCTGGTGATGGTCAGCGCTATGCAAATAAAGCATACACGTCAATACATGAAATGGTCAAGTACTCCCATATGTCGGGTACTCCTCTAGTAACTTCTTAGTCTCTGGATGACTTGGTCGGGTAAGCAGACCCTCAACAAGTAGATCTCTTCGCTTGAGAACACGCCGCAAATCACCAGCAGATTCCTCCCATGCCCCTTCTCCGAAGCGATCCTCTAGCTTCCGCTTCTGAGACACAGCTTCTTTCTTGCCTTCGATGGCCTTGTTCAATGCATTCTGGAGACTATATCTGGCCATTACCTCCTCTTCATACTTCTTGGTGCTAGCCTTCAACTGCTCTTCGAGTTCAGAAATTTGCTGCTTCAATTTGTCTTCCCTCTTTTTGTTGTTGGTTAGCGTAGCATTCCACGTTTTGTTACAAGAAGAGATTTCCCGGTGGGCGGCATCGAGTGCTTTCTTTTTGGACTCCAACATGTCATGAGAGCTTCTGAATTCTTTCCCCAGGCGTTCACGCTTCTTCTTCTCTTCAGTCAATTCAGCACCTAGCCTGTTTACTAACTCGATCTGCTGTTGGAAAGAATGCACAGCCTGGTTCTTCTCACTACGCATCTGAGCCAGTTCCTTTTCTAACCCTTCATTGATCTTCATCAAGGCTTCTTTTTCTTTCACAACTCGCTCGTAGACCTCCCTAGTAACTGTGGTTGGTTCTTCCACCGGAATATGAACAGGGACTGGTGCAGCTGGAAATGGCATCAACAACTGTCTTGCTCTCTCTTGGATCCAAACTTTGTAGGGTGCATAAGCCTGACAATCGTTCTTCCCTAACAGTGGCTTCCCCCTTCTGTTGATACGCATCCATGCGTGCTGAAGCTTGGCTAGTAACTCTCCATTCAAATCACCGGTGAAGTACAGAGATTCCTGTACCTCTTCCTCCCTGGGTGGGTTCTTCAACGCGTATCCAAACTGGCGAACAAACAGAGACGGATTGTAATTGATGCACCCTTTTCTTCCTATCAAAGGAACATTAGGATACCCAGAACAACTGAAAATAAGCTCAAACCCCAACAAGTCTCGGTCGAACCACTCAATGTCTTCGGAAGATAGTCTCATCAGGCGCTCTGACCAATCAGCTGTAGTTGCACTATCTACAAAAGGTCCCTTCAGGGGTAGATGGCTCTTAAACCACATGTTCAACAGCGGCGCACAACAGTAAACAGTATTTCCTCTTCTATTTTAATTTTTGTAGTGCAATGAATGATAGAGATCTCCAATCAAAGTGGGTACCGGGTTGCCAGCAGCAAACAGATGGAAAGCGTCCAAGTCCACAAAATTGGGTAAGTTGGGAAACAGCACTATTCCGTAGATGCATAGAGCCAAGATAGCATTAAAGACTATCCAGCACCCGCTCTTGGCGTATTCTTGAGCTTTGCCAACCAGAAAATCAAGGGAGAAACCTGGAACCCCAAGCCAAGAAGTTAGTAATAGTTCAGAAGCATTCATGTGCAAGGCCTTAGCTAAGTCCTCCAGCTGGGGCTTAGTGTCACGATGGATGAAAGGAACCTTATTTTGTACCGGCAGCTCGATAAACTCTGCGTATTCCTCCATGGTAGGCCCCAAAATAAAGTCAGCAAACGTGAAACATCTCAATGCAGGGTCATAGAATTGCATCAAGGTGTACAGCCCATTCATCTCAACAGCAGTTGGCTTGCAGACCAGTCTCAACAATCTTCCATAACTCATTCTGAAACTTCTCCTAACCTCCTCATCAGCAAGGGACATCAGACCAAGTAGGGGAGTAATGTCAGGTGTAGGTAACTTGTACGCAACTGTCTTTCTCAAACCAGGCATGATCGATAAGCAGAAGTCCGGGCACTAGAATCAGGGAATATGCAAATGCACCTGCAGCACAGACACACGTTAATGAAATGCATATGATAATGGTTATGCGAGCAATGCAATGCAAATAGATGCAACAGGGACCAAATGCCATGGCTGAGAAGCCTGAACCATATCAAAAGTCTCAGATAGACCCTCCAGAATTCCTCAAACCCTGGTCTTGGACAGACCCAATACAAAGCTCCAACACTGGTCTCTGATAGACCTCATATCATAACTCTGACTAGTCTCTGACAGACCCCATATCATAACTTCAATCGGTCTCTGATAGACCTCTCAACTGTCCATAAATACCCAGAATCTCAGATCAAGAAACAAACCGGTATCTGAAGGTCTAGTTACCTGCATAACCCCAAACCCCTCTCACAGGTAGGTGTCCTAGCAACTGACAATGGTACGGCATCCTATGCGGTCGTCGGCGTCACAGACTTTCAGGGTCGATGATACGATTCCCAGAAGGAGTGGCATCATCAAATCCTGAAGAGGCCTCACTTAGCCAACTTCCAAATGATCGGTTCCCGGAGTCGACAATTCAGCTAACCAACAACCCCTTCGACCCAAAGGGTAGAAAAGGAAGCCAACCAGAAGAACCTCGTCCGAGTGTAGATTTTGTGGGACACTAATGCAAGCAAAGCCGGCACGCGCCCACTACTTTCTACTCTAATTCTAGGTGCACTCAAGCCCAGGTCCGGCTTATCTCTCAATCATAGAACACCCGTCACAACCCCAATACAACAATAATAACAATAATATAATGCCGAAAGTAAATGACAGAAAAAATAAATCCATACAAAATCCTCGACGGGAAAACAAGCGCTAGGATTGACTCGCTTAAGGGACGTTGGATCCCAAATGCATAAGGAACTATCGCAGTCCTTAGCAGCCAGGGGACGTTGGATCCCCAGTAGAGTCGCCAGCTGTCGCTACTGCGAAAATCGGCGTCGGCTGAACAGAAGAGTCGCCACCGCGCGTTATTTATCCCAAAGTGGGGAAAGGAAACGCTCGAGGTAAACCTACCGCAAAACGGGAAAGGAATGGTCATCGCAACCAAAACCTGGATTCGGGAGTCGGTTACGCAAGGGGAAGGTATTAGCACCCCTCACGTCCGTCGTACTCGACGGGATCCACGCTTGTTTTCTGGTATGGATTGTTATTCTATCTACTCTACAGGTCTGGGGTTAAAAGAAAAGAAAATGACTCGGCAAAGTATCGCACTTTATGCCTACGTATTCGCGTTTGGAACGAGAAATCAGAGTCAACGTAGTTCGCCTACCTACGGGAAAGGAGGGGGAAGGTTGCTCGCTAGGATATCGCATCCTATGCCTACGTACTTTCATACAGCATGAAAGATCAGAGCAAACGTAGTTCGGGCAACGTACGACACTAGTCTGTTTTGATTGTTTTTATTCCTTCTGAAAAGGGTTTTTCTGCTTAACAGTCCAAGCGGACAAAAATGACATTTTGATGAGTTCACATTCTTTTACGGAAGAAGTGTCTTTCATTGTGTTTGAAATCTTATTGTGTTTTTCTGTTTGTTTTGAGAAAGAAGAGACAGAACTCTAACCTATGGTTGCAAAGGGAATCAAACTAACCTAATGTTATCATGCATGGGTTAATACCTAATGTCTATCATGCTCCTCTCTTGCGCAGAGAGAAACAGAGATCCTAAGGGATAAACGGAAACAGAAACAATAGCATATATACAATAAAGCAGTAAAATGCATGGATGCAGCAATACAAGTGAGACAAGGGAGTCCCACTCAACCTGGAACCTAGAAAACAACAGGCAAAAGCGAACAAAACTCGCTTTCAACCTAACAGGTTAAAGGGCAAGCAATACAGTCAGGGAAATTCAAACAATACATCAAAAATTATAAACAGCAAAATCTTCATCAACACCTGTCCTCAAGTCATCTTCAACCATCTACAAGCTTCAAGCAAGCATCAGTCTTCATCTTCAAGCCTTCAAGCAAGGTCTCTATCTTCAATCCGTCAATGGCTTTTCTTCAAGTCTCACTCTCCAAGATGATCAGCAGTCAATAAGATGAATAAGATGTTAAGCAGTCAATTGCCTACCAAGGGTGGCTCACTAACTGTTAACATGATACAGACAGTTTTCCCTCAAAAGTTCTATCTTTTAAATACATTCACTAATCCTTCCAAAGGAAGGAGGTGGGTATTTAAAAGAGACTTTGAATCATAGAGAAAGAATGGAGGCAGACAAGACCTTCCATGTTTGTGAATCAAGTTTCCTACTCTAGAACTCTGCCTAACTCCTAGATCCTATAACCTTCAACAGCTGCCAGCAAGAGATACTCTTCATCAACTCTGGGAATTGGTCTTCATTCTCTTAGTCTTCAATGGGCTTCATCAGCAAAGTCTTCAGCTCAAACCCAAACCCCAAGCAGGCCCAATACCCCACACAGTCAAATAATAACCCTAAAGAGGGCACACCACACAATCAAGCAAATACAGGAATATACTAGTAGTATTAATATAATAGGGGCAGTCTAATATTTTCTAAGGGATCTATTATTTATCCATAATACCCCTAAAGTCCCATACCCCAAAATTCAAACTACAACTCCTAAAAGAAAAGATTTATCACACCTATGTCACACCTAAACCCTAATTTTGATTCTCCTAATCACACCTAAACAAGCCATCTAAAATTTAGTCCTAAAATCATGAATTAAATCTCATATGAAATTTGAAGTCCTAAGTGAAGTACTCTCAAAAGAATGGGTCCAAAATATAAAAGGATCTAGCTAAACTAAAATCAACAAGATCAAGTATTAAACTAAACATCATTTAGAACCTATTTAAAAGAAAAATATACTAAAAATGCAAGAATAAAATAAAATGCTAATTTTATTATATGAGAATTTTCTTAACAGAAATATAAAAAAGATGCCAAAACAACCACTCAAAAATATGGAATTTTCAATTTGTTAGGAATTTTCAAACAATTAAGAAAAATGAATGAAATTAAAAATGAATTAGAGTGGGTTGGGGTGCAGTTAGTAGTGATTTCAGTTAAAAAATGGATGATGGGCCCAGACTGGGGGTGCGCATAGCAAGGCGCGTCTGGGCCCAATGCAGCTTAAAATTACTTCAGAAAATCACAAAGAAAAAGAAACACGCTCGGTGCGAATAGCAGGAGAAATTAGTTCAAATCATGGTTGGGCCTTGTGTGAGGGTACGAATAGCAATTGTCCAATTAAGCCCATCAGAAACTTAAGTGAAACGGTGCGTTTCACATTTTGAAATCCCTCCTATTTTCAGTTTTAAACCTAGGCCGTTAGATCAAATGTTCAGTCAACCAAGTCTTACTCAATCCAACGCCTCCTAGTTCGTCTTCTCCAAATAACCTAGGGTTTCCACCATTAATGCCATGAGCAAGCTTGCACGAACCAGGTTTCAACATCCTCATACACCTTCGTTTCTCCATGAAATTCAGATCCGTAAAAAGCAAAATTGCTCTAATTCTCATGCTGAACAATAATACATCATTGATTCTCACTAACACGCCCTAGAAAGCCAAACCCGATAGCTCTACATCCATGGATGCTCAAACTTCCAACTTCTTCTTTCTCCAATTTCTTGGCATCAACACAACCACCAAACATCACTGATCATTCTAAACTAATCCACATGAATTAACACTCTTTATCCTCTTAGTTCTAGGTCAAAACAGTTTTGGTGCTCATGTAACAAACTCCATGAAATGCTCTTAAACTCACCAGAATTATTCATCTACCTATTCCTAACAATTCTAACCTAAAGATTCTCTATCATGCTATCTATTTCTAGCCAATTCGATAGAAAAACCAACCTGGTGTAATCTTGAAAACAGATGGAGAAATCCTTGGATTCACAGCTAGCAAATCTTAAGACTTGATCAATGGACTTGGATCTCGGTTCTGTATGCACTTGTTCTTGCTTAAAAACCTTGGATTGCCATAACCACTTCTTTTTGCAATTTGGAGGATGAAATGGTATAGCACGATTCTTGTGATTTCTTCTTCAAATCTTGCTTGCAATGTACTCAGGGATGATTCTTGAGTGGATTTGGATCATGAAATTGAATGATTGATGAATAATTGAAGAGATTGGAATGAATTTGCAAAATTGAGGAATGAGATGCAACTATGAGTTTTAAACCAAATGAATCACCAACCAATGATTGGATCCACTCTACTCAATATATAGATGCTCATGGAACCCTCTAGAACTTGTTAGAAACTTCTTGTGCACAAATCCCTTGTGTTTTGGCATGTGTAACTTCATACATAAGCAACCAATGATAACTTCCAAATTCTGAACTAAACTCAAAAATCCACTACTTCCAATGGTCTCAAAACATTATTTCCAATCAAAATGACCTATAATTTCATCCCATTTGGACATGTTATGAAAAATCTCATTTTTAGGTCACTTTTATTCATTAAATTCACCTTTTAATTGACCAAATTTGGAACCTTGAGCTATGAGCATTTCCAAACTTTCATGATCACTTTTATAGACTCAAAATGTCATTTGGAGCAAGTTTGATGTTGTGAAGTTTTTCATTTGAAGCTTCCTTGTATGAGTTTTGGGCATAGGCTTGAAATGACCTGTAATCCTCAAATGACCAAAATACCCTTTGCTTGCCAAGGCCATAAGTAGAGTTCCACAAATCAGATGAAGGCATACCATACCTTTCTAGAAATCTAAGACAATGATAAACAACTCTCATGTTTACCAGAAATTCATTTGAAATCTCCTTGAGGGGTAAAAGTTGCTTGGAAGACAAGTAACTTTCACAGACAAAATTTCAGAGGCCTCAAATGACCTGTAACTTGCAAGGACCATAACTTGAGTTCTATAAATCTCCTTGATGTCTTCCACCACTCAAATTAAAGGTCTTGAGATCCTCTACAAGTTTCATGTTGGCCAAGGATCCATTTGAAGCTTGCGTTTTGAATTATCTTGCTGGGAAGTTTGACCTAAACCAGGGGATTTTACACAGAAACCCTAATTTAGAAACTCCTCTTCTTCTTGATTTCTCTTGATTTCTCCTTGGCACAACGCCACATCCTTATCTACATGTCAAATGATGAACCCCACATCTCTCAAATAGACCTTGATACCTCTCAATCAATCATTTGACCTAGGGTTGACCTAGGGTTGACCCAGATGAAACCCTAGTTGACTGTCTTCAACTGCAGCTCTTGCAATCTCATCAATGACTTGTCTCACTTTAAAAATGACTCTCTAGGCCTTCCATGATGTCTATATACCCTCCATGCTCTCAATTCACATCTCACAACTTCTTTGATGATCTTCAAATACCCTCAGATAGGAGATAGATTCACTGCTTGATCCACTGACTTCTTAGATTTCAATTTCTTTCTGATGACATGGCTAAGATTGAATTTGAATAATAACCTCTTGATATGCTCATAGAGATAAGAAGTGCATTTGGTCCATTGTTGGATGACTTGCCCATGCTATGCTATGCAGATGAATGAATTATGTACATGACCTAATACGCAAATGACAATGCAATTGAAACATAAACTAAGTGAAGTAGGTTGAGCAAATTTTAGGGTGCAACAATGACCCAACACTAAAATAAAATTCTAATGCAGTAACTTCAAACGGAATTCTGGAATTTTGGGCTTCGTATCTGACTTCGACTCCAACAAGAAAGTCGTAGCTCTCTCTCTTAGCTTTCCGTCAATTTTTAGAACGCCTCCAACGGATTTCCGGAACTCCAGTTATGATCGTTTCCGTGCAGACTACTAAAGCTGAAAAATAATTGCGGAAATCAATTTAAGACAAAAATAAAATAAAATGTAAAAACAAAATAAAACATAAAAATAATCAAGATAAAGTAAAGAAATGCCTAAGTAAAAATATAGGAGAAAGTGCATAAATATGCACTGATCACTCATCACGCTGGGAGCACTTAAGCGTCTCCCCATGGACACAAACATTAGGATCTATGACATTTTGATATTAATGATTATAGGAATACCTTAACGAATATAATGAGAAAGATTTTTAGACAATGACAACGATAATTCTAAAATACAAAAGTGTACAGATAAGTGTTTGACACTGGTTGGCTTGTGGATTTTTCTCAACCGGTACTCGTAATGTCTTGGAAACTCTTCGAATACGGATAAAAAGAGATAATCTTCTTATAGGATGATATATTTGAGATCATAGCCTATATATAGAATGATAATCATTTAGAATTTTCATTATTTCGAAATGGATTATCTTGACATCCACTTATATTTAAGCACATATTCAATTAAATAATTAATTATTAAATATTATTAATTATTTTATTTACTTACTCAACCGATTAAGATTCTTATATATATATATATATATATATATATATATATATATATATATATAATATATATATATATATATATATATATTATATATATATATATATATATATATATATATATATATATATATATATATATATATATATATATATATATATATATATATATATATATATATATATATATATATATATATATATATATATATATATATATATATATATATATATATATATATATATATATATATATATATATATATATATATATTATATATATATATATATATATATATATATATATATATATATATATATATATATATTGCTCTGTCCCGCTCATCACACTGGGTCGGCCCAATCCATCTCTTCGTCGTGGAGGGCCTAGCTCATTGATCAGTTGTCGCGCGCGGATCAAAACGAGTGTTTTTGATGAAAACGTAATACAGCGACAATTCAACTCGGATATCGTCTCAAGGATTCTTTTATGTGATTAATCTACCAAATTCGAAATGGAGGGGGAGTTGGTTTGGTTTCTGATCGGATAAATAAAGAAAATGCAATTAAGCGGTTAAAATAAGTGATTATCAAAATAAGTCAATCTACTGTTTTCGGTTCCGGCTTATCACAGGTTTCTACCTTACCAATTTCCTAAGCGATTTCGATCTCTATTCGATTCCTATGTCAATTAACAAGCGCAAAAGACATAAACTAGATTAACAATCCTATATTCCAAATTAAGCAAACGGATTAAGTTTTCGTGAATTAAGCAAACACGAATTATAAACGTGAATTAACGACAAAGCGACGTAACGACGAATAAAAGCTAAGGATGCAATCATACGAATTTAATCAAAACAATTCTATAAATTAACAGATTAAGCAAAACCAATTCATAGAAGAGTGTTTGAAGAGAAACGAATTAGATTGATAAAGTAAAAACCTCAAAGCGTTGGAACGCGATTACAACAGAATGACTCTAAGGAATTAGCTCTCCGTGGTTCTCTGAAAGCTCTAAATGTATTTTTCATGAAAATGTAACTAGGTGAACAGTAACACGAGTATTTTTCCTTTAAAAAGAAAGCAAATTCGGGTCATAACCCAACTGGGTCGAAAACATAACCGAGGCCCAATACATGACCCAACACTAAAATAAAATTCTAATGCAGTAACTTCAAACGGAATTCTGGAATTTTGGGCTCCGAATCCGACTTCGACTCCAACACGAAAGACGTAGCTCTCTCTCTTAGCTTTCCGGTGATTTTTAGAACGCCTCAAACGGATTTCCGGAACTCCAGTTATGATCGTTTCAGTGCAGACTGCTAAAGCTGAAAAATAAGTGCGGAAATCAAATTAAGCCAAAAATAAAATAAAATATAAAAACAAAATAAAACATAAAAATAATCAAGATAAAGTAAAGAAATGCCTAAGTAAAAATATAGGAGAAAGTGCATAAATATGCACTGATCACTCATCACGCTGGGAGCGCTTAAGCGTCTCCCCATTGACACAAACTTTAGGATCTATGTCATTTTGATATTAATGATTATAGGAATACCTTAGACAATGACAACGATAATTCTAAAATACAAAAGTGTACAGACAAGTGTTCGACACTGGTTGGCTTGTGGATTTTTCTCAACCGGTACTCGTAATGTCTTGAAAACTCTTCGAATGGGGATAAAAAGAGATAATCTTCTTATAGGATGATATATTTGAGATCATAGCCTATATATAGAATGATAATCATTTAGAATTTTCATTATTTCGAAATGGATTATCTTGACATCCACTTATATTTAAGCACATAATCAATTAAATAATTAATTATTAAATATAATTAATTATTTTATTTACTTACTCAACCGATTAAGATTCTTATATATATATATATATATATATATATATATATATATATATATATATATATATATATATATATATATATATATATATATATATATATATATATATATATATATATATATATATATATATATATATATATATATATATATATATATATATATATATATATATATATATATATATATATATATATATATATATATATATATATATATATATATATATATATATATATATATATATATATATATATATATATATATATATATATATATATATATATATATATATATATATATATATATATATATATATATATATATATATATATATATATATATATATATATATATATATATATATATATATATATATATATATATATATATATATATATATATATATATATATATATATATATATATATATATATATATATATATATATATATATATATATATATATATATATATATATATATATATATATATATATATATATATATTGCTCTGTCCCGCTCATCACACGGGGTCGGCCCAATCCATCTCTCTGTCGTGGAGCGCCTAGCTCATTGATCAGTTGTCGCGCGCGGATCAAAATGAGTCTTTTTGATGAAAACGTAATACAGCGACAATTCAACTCAGATATCGTCTCAAGGATTCTTTTATGTGATTAATCTACCAAATTCGAAATGGAGGGGGAGTTGGTTTGGTTTCTGATCGGATAAATAAAGAAAATGCAATTAAGCAGTTAAAATAAGTGATTATCAAAATAAGTCAATCTACTGTTTTTGGTTCCGCCTTATCACGGGTTTCTACCTTACCAATTCCTAAGCGATTTTGATCTCTATTCGATTCCTATGTCAATTAACAAGCGCAAAAGACATAAACTAGATTAACAATCCTATATTCAAAATTAAGCAAACGGATTAAGTTTTCGTGAATTAAGCAAACACGAATTATAAACGCGAATTATAGACAAAGCGACGTAACGACGAATAAAAGCTAAGGATGCAATCATACGAATTTAATCAAAACAATTCTATAAACTAACAGATTCAGCAAAAGCAAATCATAGAATAGTGTTTAAAGAGAAACAAATTAGATTGATTAAGTAAAATCCTCAAAGCGTTGGAACGCGATTACAGCAAAATTACTCTTAGGAATTAGCTCTCCATGGTTCTTTCAAAGCTCCGAATGTATTTTTCGTGAAAATGTAACTAGGTGAACAATAACACGAGTATTTTTCCTTTAAAAAGAAAGCAAATTCGGGTCATAACCCAACTGGGTCGAAAACATAACCGAGGCCCAATACATGACCCAACACTAAAATAAAATTCTAATGCAGTAACTTCAAACGGAATTCTGGAATTTTGGGCTTCGAATCTGACTTCGACTCCAACACGAAAGTCGTAGCTCTCTTTCTTAGCTTTCCGGGGATTTTTAGAACGCCTCAAACGGATTTCCGGAACTCCAGTTATGATCGTTTCCGTGCAGACTGCTAAAGCTGAAAAATAAGTGCGGAAATCAAATTAAGCCAAAAATAAAATAAAATATAAAAACAAAATAAAATATAAAAAAAATCAAAATAAAGTAAAGAAATGCCTAAGTAAAAATATAGGAGAAACTGCATAAATATGCACTGATCACTCATCACGTTGGGAGCGCTTAAGCGTCTCCCCATTGACACAAACCTTAGGATCTATGACATTTTGATATTAATGATTATAGGAATGCCTTAACGAATATAATGAGAAAGATTTTTAGACAATGACAACGATAATTCTAAAATACAAAAGTGTACATACAAGTGTTTGACACTGGTTGGCTTGTGGATTTTTCTCAACCAGTACTCGTAATATCTTGAAAACTCTTCGAATGGGGATAAAAAGAAATAATCTTATAGGATGATATATTTGTGATCATAGTCTATATATAGAATGATAATCATTTAGAATTCTCATTATTTTGAAATGGATTATCTTGACATCCACTTATATTTAAGCACATATTCAATTAAATAATTAATTATTTTATTTACTTACTCAACCGATTAAGATTCTTATATATATATATATATATATATATATATATATATATATATATATATATATATATATATATATATATATATATATATATATATATATATATATATATATATATATATATATATATATATATATATATATATATATATATATATATATATATATATATATATATATATATATATATATATATATATATATATATATATATATATATATATATATATATATATATATATATATATATATATATATATATATATATATATATATATATATATATATATATATATATATATATATATATATATATATATATATATATATATATATATATATATATATATATATATATATATATATATATATATATATATATATATATTGCTCTGTCCCGCTCATCACACGGGGTCGGCCCAATCCATCTCTCCGTCGTGGAGGGCCTAACTCATTGATCAGTTGTCGCGCGCGGATCAAAACGAGTGTTTTTGATGAAAACGTAATACAGCGACAATTCAACTCGGATATCGTCTCAAGGATTCTTTTATCTGATTAATCTACCAAATTCGAAATGGAGGGGGAGTTGGTTTGGTTTCTGATCGGATAAATAAAGAAAATGCAATTAAGCAGTTAAAACAAGTGATTATCAAAATAAGTCAATCTACTGTTTTCGGTTCCGGCTTATCACGGGTTTCTACCTTACCAATTACCTAAGCGATTTCGATCTCTATTCGATTCCTATGTCAATTAACATGCGCAAAAGGCATAAACTAGATTAACAATCCTATATTCCAAATTAAGCAAACGGATTAAGTTTTCGTGAATTAAGCAAACACGAATTATAAACGCGAATTAACGACAAAGCGACGTAACGACGAATAAAAGCTAAGGATGCAATCATACGAATTTAATCAAAACAATTCTATAAACTAACAGATTAAGTAAAAGCAATTCATAGAATAGTGTTTAAAGAGAAACGAATTAGATTGATAAAGTAAAAACCTCAAAGCGTTGGAACGCGATTACAGCAGAATGACTCTAAGGAATTAGCTCTCCATGATTCTCTCAAAGCTCCGAATATATTTTTCGTGAAAATGTAACTAGGTGAATAGTAACACGAGTATTTTTCCTTTAAAAAGAAAGAAAATTCGGGTCATAACCCAACTGGGTCGAAAACATAACCCAGGCCCAATACATTACCCAACACTAAAATAAAATTCTAATGCAGTAACTTCAAACGGAATTCTGAAATTTTGGGCTCCGAATCTGACTTCGACTCCAACACGAAAGTCGTAGCTCTCTTTCTTAGCTTTCCGGCGATTTTTAGAACGCCTCAAACGGATATACGGAACTCCAGTTATGATCGTTTCCGTGCAGACTGCTAAAGCTGAAAAATAAGTGCGGAAATCAAATTAAGCCAAAAATAAAATAAAATATTAAAACAAAATAAAATATAAAAATAATCAAGATAAAGTAAAGAAATGCCTAAGTAAAAATATAGGAGAAAGTGCATAAATATGCACTGATCACTCATCACGTTGGGAGCGATTAAGCGTCTCCCATTGACACAAACCTTAGGATCTATGACATTTTGATATTAATGATTATAGGAATGCCTTAACGAATATAATGAGAAAAATTTTTAGACAATGACAACGATAATTCAAAAATATAAAAGTGTAAAGACAAGTGGTTGACACTGGTTGGCTTGTGGATTTTTCTCAACCGGTACTCGTAATGTCTTGAAAACTCTTCGAATGGGGATAAAAAGAGATAATCTCCTTATAGGACGATATATTAGAGATCATAGCCTATATATAGAATGATAATCATTTAGAAGTCCTATTATTTCGAAATGGATTATCTTGACATCCACTTATATTTAAGCACATATTCAATTAAATAATTAATTATTTTATTTACTTACTCAACCGATTAAGATTCTT
>OZ012739.1:328310240-328389858 GCA_963859935.3 Lathyrus sativus
TAGTTTTTATATGACAAAATGAAACAATTTTGACAAATTGAACACTTTGGGTTGCTCTACTGTGTTTCTTTTCTCCTTGTTTTGCTTATACATTTTTTTTCCATAAATGGTAGTATCCCCGTAAACCTGATGATCAAGTAAAATTTGTTACATTCCTATGTTTTAAGAGATTTTATATATGTGGATTATTTACTTGGAGTGGATTATTTTATTTTTGATCATTCAAATAATAATCTTATTTTATTAATATTATTTTTATTTTGCAGGTCATGAATGATAATATCAATGAAGATTTTGAATTTGAAGATGAAGAAACGTAGATGTAGATGTTTAAGTTTAATTTTATAGATTAAAGATGTTATTTTGACTATGAATGATGATTGATATTGGGATCGATATGTAATTTGAAGATGTTTTGTTGACATTACGATATATAATTTGAAGATGTTTTGTTGACATTACGATATGCAAGATCAGGTTTATAAAAAAATTAAAGATGTTTTTTTTTAAATGTTTTGTTGGATCATTTTCAATTTAAAGATGTTTTGTATTTGAATATTATTATATAAAAAAATTGTGAATGAGGTTATTATCAGGTTTATAAAATAAAATAAAAATTTATTTTATTAAAAAATAAATAAATTTATTTGGTTTATAAAATAAAATAATTTCTTTTGCAACAGTTACAAAGTGTGTCTGTAGTAAAGAAGGCGTTGCTATAACCTATGAAGATAAAATGAACTTAAGACTCTATTAGAACGATTTAGAATAGGCTACGGCTAAGAACCGTAGCTATATTCCATAAAATAGCCGTATTCAAATAAACAACAATTGCAACGGTTTAAATTTGAAAACGGCCTCCAGCCGTTGCTGTACCAAACCGTTCTATTTATAAAATTACAGCAACGGCTCTGAATAAGGCGTTGTCGTTGACTAATAAACCGTTCCTAAAGGCTAAAACAACGCCTTGGTTTAGAACGCCCTGAAAACCGTTCTCATAGATAAAGGCAACGGTTTTTTTAGATTTTGCAACGGTTTTTTTGTGTTGTTGTATATTCAAAATGTTGTAGTGGTCATAGATCCTAAGGTTTGTGTCCATGGGGAGACGCTTAAGTGCTCCCAGCGTGATGAGTGATCAGTGCATATTTATGCACTTTCTCCTATATTTTTACTTAGGCATTTCTTTACTTTATCTTGATTATTTTTATGTTTTATTTTGTTTTTATATTTTATTTTATTTTTGGCTTAATTTGATTTCCGCACTTATTTTTCAGCTTTAGCAGTCTGCACGGAAACGATCATAACTGGAGTTCCGGAAATCCGTTTGAGGCGTTCTAAAATTCGCCGGAAAGCTAAGAGAGAGAGCTACGACTTTCGTGTTGGAGTCGAAGTCAGATTCGGAGCCTAAAATTCCAGAATTCCGTTTGAAGTTACTGCATTAGAATTTTATTTTAGTGTTGGGTCATGTATTGGGCCTGGGTTATGTTTTCGACCCAGTTGGGTTATGACCCGAATTTGCTTTCTTTTTAAAGGAAAAATATTCGTGTTACTGTTCACCTAGTTACATTTTCACGAAAAATACATTCGGAGCTTTGAGAGAACCATGGAGAGCTAATTCCTTTGAGTCATTCTGCTGTAATCGCGTTCCAACGCTTTGAGGTTTTTACTTTATCAATCTAATTCGTTTCTCTTTAAACACTATTCTATGAATTGCTTTTGCTTAATCTGTTAGTTTATAGAATTGTTTTGATTAAATTCGTATGATTGCATCCTTAGCTTTTATTTGTCGTTACGTCGTTTTGTCGTTGATTCGCGTTTATAATTCGTGTTTGCTTATTTCACGAAAACTTAATCCGTTTGCTTAATTTGGAATATAGGATTGTTAATCTAGTTTATGTCTTTTGCGCTTGTTAATTGACATAGGAATCAAATAGAGATCGAAATTGCTTAGGAAATTGGTAAGGTAGAAACCCGTGATAAGCCGGAACCGAAAATAGTAGATTGACTTATTTTGATAATCACTTATTTTAACCGCTTAATTGCATTTTCTTTATTTATCCGATCAGAAACCAAACCAACTCCCCCTCCATTTCGAATTTGGTAGATTAATCACATAAAAGAATCCTTGAGACGATATCCGAGTTGAATTGTCGCTGTATTACGTTTTCATCAAAAACACTCGTTTTGATCCGCGAGCGACAACTGATCAATGAGCTAGGCCCTCCACGACCGAGAGATGGATTGGGCCGACCCCGTGTGATGAGCGGGACAGAGCTATATATATATATATATATATATATATATATATATATATATATATATATATATATATATATATATATATATATATATATATATATATATATATATATATATATATATATATATATATATATATATATATATATATATATATATATATATATATATATATATATATAAATATATATATATATACATATATATATATATAAGAATCTTAATCGGTTGAGTAAGTAAATAAAATAATTAATTATATTTAATAATTAATTATTTAATTGAATATGTGCTTAAATATAAGTGGATGTCAAGATAATCCATTTCGAAATAATAGGACTTCTAAATGATTATCATTCTATATATAGGCAATGATCTCAAATATATCGTCCTATAAGAAGATTATCTCTTTTTATCCCCATTCGAAGAGTTTTCAAGACATTACGAGTAACGGTTGAGAAAAATCCACAAGCCAACCAGTGTCAAACACTTGTCTTTACACTTTTGTATTTTTGAATTATCGTTGTCATTGTCTAAAAATATTTCTCATTATATTCGTTAAGGTATTCCTATAATCATTAATATCAAAATGTCATAGATCTTAAGGTTTGTGTCCATGGGGAGACGCTTAAGCGCTCCCAGTGTGATGAGTGATCAGTGCATATTTATGCACTTTCTCCTATATTTTTACTTAGGCATTTCTTTACTTTATCTTGATTATTTTTATGTTTTATTTTGTTTTTATATTTTATTTTATTTATGGCTTAATTTGATTTCCGCACTTATTTTTCAGCTTTAGCAGTCTGCACGGAAACGATCATAACTGGAGTTCCGGAAATCCGTTTGAGGCGTTCTAAAAATCGGCGGAAAGCTAAGAGAGAGAGCTACGACTTTCGTGTTGGAGTGGAAGTCAGATTCGGAGCCCAAAATTCCAGAATTCCGTTTGAAGTTACTGCATTAGAATTTTATTTTAGTTTTGGGTCATGTATTGGGCCTGGGTTATGTTTTCGACCCAGTTGGGTTATGACCCGAATTTGCTTTCTTTTTAAAGGAAAAATACTCGTGTTATTGTTCACCTAGTTACATTTTCACGAAAAATACATTCGGAGCTTTTAAAGAACCATGGAGAGCTAATTCCTAAGAGTCATACTACTGTAATCGCGTTCCAACGCTTTGAGGTTTTTACTTAATCAATCTAATTCGTTTCTCTTTAAACACTATTCTATGATTTGCTTTTGCTGAATCTGTTAGTTTATAGAATTGTTTTGATTAAATTCGTATGATTGCATCCTTAGCTTTTATTCGTCGTTACGTCGCTTTGTCGTTAATTCGCGTTTATAATTCGTGTTGGCTTAATTCACGAAAACTTAATCCGTTTGCTTAATTTGGAATATAGGATTGTTAATCTAGTTTATGTCTTTTGCGCTTGTTAATTGACATAGGAAACGAATAGAGATCGAAATCGCTTAGGAAATTGGTAAGGTAGAAACCCGTGATAAGCCGGAACCGAAAACAGTAGATTGACTTATTTTGATAATCACTTATTTTAACCGCTTAATTGCATTTTCTTTATTTATCCGATCAGAAACCAAACCAACTCCCCCTCCATTTCGAATTTGGTAGATTAATCACATAAAAGAATTCTTGAGACGATATCCGAGTTGAATTGTCGCTGTATTACGTTTTCATCAAAAACACTCGTTTTGATCCGCGCGCGACGAATGATCAATGAGCTAGGCCCTCCACGACGGAGAGATCGATTGGGCCGACCCCGTGTGATGAGCGGGATAGAGCAATATATATATATATATATATATATATATATATATATATATATATATATATATATATATATATATATATATATATATATATATATATATATATATATATATATATATATATATATATATATATATATATATATATATATATATATATATATATATATATATATATATATATATATATATATATATATATATATATATATATATATATATATATATATATATATATATATATATATATATATATATATATATATATATATATATATATATATATATATATATATATATATATATATATATATATATATATATATATATATATATATATATATATATATATATATATATATATATATATATATATATATATATATATATATATATATAAGAATCTTAATCGGTTGAGTAAGTAAATAAAATAATTAATTATATTTAATAATTAATTATTTAATTGAATATGTGCTTAAATATAAGTGGATGTCAAGATAATCCATTTCGAAATAATGAGAATTCTAAATGATTATCATTCTATATATAGAATATGATCACAAATATATCATCCTATAAGAAGATTATCTCTTTTTATCCCCATTCGAAGAGTTTTCAAGACATTACGAGTACCGGTTGATAAAAATCCACAAGCCAACCAGTGTCAAACACTTGTCTGTACACTTTTGTATTTTAGAATTATCGTTGTTATTGTCTAAAAATCTTTCTCATTATATTCGTTAAGGTATTCCTATAATCATTAATATCAAAATGTCATAGATCCTAAAGTTTGTGTCAATGGGGAGACGCTTAAGCGCTCCCAGCGTGATGAGTGATCAGTGCATATTTATGCACTTGCTCCTATATTTTTACTTAGGCATTTCTTTACTTTATCTTGATTATTTTTATATTTTATTTTATTTTTGGCTTAATTTGATTTCCGCACTTATTTTTCAGCTTTAGCAGTCTGCACGGAAACGATCATAACTGGAGTTCCGGAAATCCGTTTGAGGCGTTCTAAAAATCGCCGGAAAGCTAAGAGAGAGCGCTACGACTATCATGTTAGAGTCGAAGTCAGATTCGGAGCTCAAAATTCCAGAATTCCGTTTGAAGATACTGCATTAGAATTTTATTTTAGTGTTGGGTCATGTATTGGACCTGGGTTATGTTTTCGACCCAGTTGGGTTGTGACCCGAATTTGCTTTTTTTTTAAGAAAAAATACTCGTGTTACTATTCACCTAGTTACATTTTCACGAAAAATACATTGGGAGCTTTGAGAGAACCATGGAGAGCTAATTCCTTAGAGTCATTCTGCTGTAATCGCGTTCCAACGCTTTGAGGTTTTTACTTGATCAATCTAATTCGTTTCTCTTTAAACACTATTCTATGAATTGATTTTGCTTAATCTGTTAGTTTATAGAATTGTTTTGATTAAATTCGTATGATTGCATCCTTAGCTTTTATTTGTCGTTACGTCGCTTTGTCGTTAATTCGCGTTTATAATTCGTGTTTGCTTAATTCACGAAAACTTAATCCGTTTGCTTAATTTGGAATATAGGATTGTTAATCTAGTTTATGTCTTTTGCGCTTGTTAATTGACATAGGAATCGAATAGAGATCGAAATCGCTTAGGAAATTGGTAAGGTAGAAACCCGTGATAAGCCGGAACCGAAAACAGTAGATTGACTTATTTTGATAATCACTTATTTTAACCGCTTAATTGCATTTTCTTTATTTATCCGATCAGAAACCAAACCAACTCCCCCTCCATTTCGAATTTGGTAGATTAATCACATAAAAGAATTCTTGAGACGATATCCGAGTTGAATTGTCGTTGTATTACGTTTTCATCAAAAACACTCGTTTTGATCCGCGCGCGACAACTGATCAATGAGTTAGGCCCTCCACGACGGAGAGATGGATTGGGCCGACCCCGTGTGATGAGCGGGATAGAGCAATATATATATATATATATATATATATATATATATATATATATATATATATATATATATATATATATATATATATATATATATATATATATATATATATATATATATATATATATATATATATATATATATATATATATATATATATATATATATATATATATATATATATATATATATATATATATATATATATATATATATATATATATATATATATATATATATATATATATATATATATATATATATATATATATATATATATATATATATATATATATATATATATATATATATATATATATATATATATAAGAATCTTAATCGGTTGAGTAAGTAAATAAAATAATTAATTATATTTAATAATTAATTATTTAATTGAATATGTGCTTAAATATAAGTGGATGTCAAGATAATCCATTTCGAAATAATGAGAATTCTAAATGATTATTATTCTATATATAGACTATGATCACAAATATATCATCCTATAAGAAGATTATCTCTTTTTATCCCCATTCGAAGAGTTTTCAAGACATTACGAGTACCGGTTGAGAAAAATCCACAAGACAACCAGTGTCAAACACTTGTCTGTACACTTTTGTATTTTAGAATTATCGTTGCTATTGTCTAAAAATCTTTCTCATTATATTCGTTAAGGTATTCCTATAATCATTAATATCAAAATGCCATAGATCCTAAAGTTTGTGTCCATGGGGAGACGCTTAAGCGCTCCCAGCGTGATGAGTGATCAGTGCATATTGTTGCACCCTAAAATTTGCTCAACCTACTTCGCTTGGTTTATGTTTCAGTTGCATTGTCATTTGCATAAAAAAGTCATGTACATAGTCTAATCATTTGCATAGCATAGCATGGGCAAGTCATCCAACAAGGGAGCAAGTGCCATTCTTATCTCTATGAGCATATCAAGAGGTTCTTATTCAAATTCAATCTTAGCCAAGTCATCAGAAAGATATTGAAATCTAAGAAGTCAGTGGATCAAGCAGTGGATCCATCTCCTATCTTGAGGGTATTTAAGGATCATCAGAGAAGTTGTGGACTATGAATGGAAAGCATGGAGGGTATATAGACATCATGGAAGACCTAGAGGGTCATTTTGAAAGTGAGACAAGTCAGTGATGTGGTTACAAGAGCTGCAGTTGAAGACAGTCAACTAGGGTTTCATCTGGGTCAACCCTAGGTCAAATGCTTGGTTGAAGGTCATCAAGGTCTATTTGAAAGATGTGGGGTTCATCATTTGATATGTGGATATGGGTGTGGTGTTGTGCCAAGGTGAAATCAAGAGAAATCAAAATGAAGAGAGGTTTCTAAATTAGGGTTTCTATGTAAAATCCCCTGATTTAGGGCAAACTTCCAAGCAAGATAATTCAAAATGTAAGTCTCAAATGGATCCTTGGCCAACATGAAACATGTAGAGGATCTCAAGACCTTTAATTTTAGTGGTGGAAGGCATCAAGGAGATTTATATAACTCAAGTTATGGTTCTTGCAAGTTACAGGTCATCAGAGGCATCTGAAATTTGTCTGTGAAAGTTACTTGACTTCCAAGCAACCTTTACCCCTCAAGGAGCTTTCAAATGGATCTCTGGACAACATGAAAGTTGTTCCTCATGATCTTAGCTTTCTAGAAAGGTATGGTATGCCTTCATATGATTTGTAGAACTCTACTTATGATCTTGGCAAGCCAGGGGTGTTTTGGGAAAGTGGAGTTACAGGTCATTTCAAGCATATGCCCAAAACTCCTATTTCCAAATTTCAAATGAAAAAATGGTCAACATCAAACTTGCTCCAAATGGAATTTTGAGTCTAGAAAAGTGGTTGTGGCAAGTTGGAAATGCATGGAACTTAGATTTGCAAAAGTGACCAATTATAAAGGGAAAAATACCTTTTTAAATGACCAAATTGTGATTTTTTGATACAAAAGCAAAACCAAGCATATGACCAACCATTTTGAAGGTAAATTGCATTTTAAGATCATTGGCAATACTAGTTTTTTGGTT
Source organism: Lathyrus sativus (assembly GCA_963859935.3). NCBI lineage: Eukaryota > Viridiplantae > Streptophyta > Magnoliopsida > Fabales > Fabaceae > Lathyrus > Lathyrus sativus. The sequence goes on from OZ012739.1 coordinate 328,318,257, forward strand.
TGAAGTCAAGAAATTGGAGTTATCTTAAGTTGCTTGTAAGGAAAGATACACTTGCCAAATCAAGCTAGAACCAAGGTGCAAGGCAAGTCAGCATTCCTACACATTCTAATTCTCATTAGGAGAGAAATTCAAGCCTCTTATTGGAGATGTAATAAGGCATTCACCAACTGGTTTTCCAACTCACCATTTTCAAATTATCATACCATGAGATTATCATTTTCTCACTAGATCCTTCCAGCAATTTCTAGATGCTTCCTACCTCACCTATATAACCATTAGAGCTGATCTAAACCAATTTTTGGAGTTCATTTGGTGCCAAATTCTGAGATTGCATTTCACACTTCCTCTTTGCAAATCAATTTCGTTTTCATTCAATTCTTCATCATTTCTTCAAATTTTTTATCCAAATCAACTCTATAATCATCACTGAGTGTGTAGCCATCAGAATTGGAGTAGATCATTGGCTAAATCGTGTTCTTGCAATTTCAAAGTTTCATCTGCAACTGAAATTCTGTTTCAAGAATGCAAGCTGTTTGAGCAAGATTTAGTGCATACAGAAGCAAGAGTTCAACATCTTGAGTGAATCTGGAGCAAGACAAACCTTGAATTAGAGCTCTTCGTCATCTGGTTCACACATTTTCTCAGGTCTGCATCTTGCTCTCTACTCCTTAATTTATGCGCAATTGATTGAAATTGATAGGTTAGAATGTTAGGAGATCATTAGATGAAACTTTCTGGAAACTTTGAGTCCATTTGGTGATGATTTTTATGGTGACCTGAATTCTGTTAAGAGCAATAACATGAGATATAGTGAGAGATAAGGTTAGTTATTTAGCTAGGTTAGATCAGTGATAGGTGATGAACAAGTTAGTACCATTAATTTCATGGATTGTTAACATTGGTTCTTAATCATATTTTGGGGATTACCATCAGGTTTAGAACTAGGGTTCATATCAGTGGATTTTGAGATCATGATTAGAACCAGGGTGAAAAATGGAGCAAGTCTGGGCTTTTAGTTTTTGATTTTGGTTGAGAAATGAAGGAACACGAGTGGCTGCAGATGTGAAATCCTTGAGTGCTCATCCATGGAGTTTGGCTCCAATTTTCGTTTGAATGGAGAAGATGGGTTATCCGCCACTAGATCCGTGTGAGACTTTTGACTGGGATTAAGATCCAACGGTCCATGTTTGAACTTCGCTTGTGAAGAATTCTGAGGTAATCCCAAAACTCGGTCGTTTCATTAAAAAAACAAGTTATTGGCTTAAGTATAATTGATATCCACACCCCTGTTTGCAAGCCCAGTAAGTTTTACACTGCATTTGGTTGCTTTTCGCACCTTGGATTTTTCTTTTTCTTTTGATTTTTCTCATTATTTTCTGAATGACTCATGGGCCTACGCGCTTTGATACCTACACCTCCATTCCCAGGCCCATGCGCTACATGAACTAGACATGTTTACTAACTGTACCCCTTAACTTCTCTTTTCTTTTTTTAATGTTTTCATTTTTTCTTAATGTTAGAAAATTCATATAAAATTGGAAATTAATGATTTTTGAGTGAGAGTTTTTTCTACCATTTTATATTCCTGTCAAGAAAAATATCAAATAATAAAATTACCATTTTATTGCATTTTAATATTTTTATTATATTTTCTCATTTAGTAGCTTTTATATGTTTTTAGGTTGATACTTAATTTTGCATAATTTTGTTTAGGTAGCTCCTTTAGGATTTTTGCCCCAATCTTTTTAGTATAACTAGATATGGATATTAGGTGCCCCCTGATTTTTATACCAATTTTTTAGGATTTATTTTAGGTAGTTTAGTTAGAAAATATTAGGCTAGTCATTGTGAATATAACATAGGTATAACAAAACAAATTTCTTTTTGGGGTTTTAGGACAAATTAGAAGATGGGACTATAGGGGTATTATGGGTAAGTGATAGATCCCTTAGAAAATGCTAGAAGTTCCCCTATTCTATTATTACTATTAGTATATTTCTTGTAATTGATTGATTGTGTGGTGTGCCCTCTCTAGGGTTATTTGTTTGATTGTGTGGGGTATTGGACCTGCTTGGGGTTTGGGTTTGAGATGAAGACTTTGTTGATGAAGCCATTGAAGACAAAAGGAATGAAGACCCAGTTTAGGAGTGGATGAAGATTGTAGCTTGCTTGCAGCTGTTGAAGATTATAGGAATTAGGATCTAGGCAGAGTTTAGAATAGAAACTTGCTTCATAGACATGGAAGGTCTTGTTTGCCTCCATCCCTCTCTGTGATTCAGAGTCTCTCTAGGGTACTCACCCCCTTCCTTTGGAAGGCTTGGTGACAGTATCTAAGAGATAGAACTCTTGAGAGAAACATTCTACATTTTGTTAAACAGTCTGTTTGCCACCTTTGGTGGTCAACTAACTGTTTAGCATCCCGATTCATTCTGTTGACTGTTCCTCATCATGGAGAGTCTGATTTGAAGAAAAGCCATGAAAGATTGAAGATAGAGACCTTGCTTGAAGATGAAGATTGTGCTGTTGAAGCTGTGCATGTGACTACTGCTATTTGAAGCCCTGCTGTTTGAAGCTGTTGAAGATGATTGCTGTTGATACTTGCTTGAAGCTTGTAGCTGTTTGAAGATGACTTGAAGACAGATGTTGATGGAGCTTCCTGTGCAGATTTGCTATTTGCTGTTTATTTTTGCTGTTTAGAAGCTTTTGATGTATTGTTTGAGTTTCCCGGACTGTATTGTTTGCCATTAATCTATTAGGTTGAAAGCGAATCTTGTTCGCTTTTGCCTGTTGTTTTCTAGGTTCGAGGTTGAGTGGGACTCCCTTGCCTCGCTTGTATTGTTGCATTCATGCATATTTTACTGTTTTATTAGATCTGCTGTTCTGTTTCCATTTATCCCTTAGGATCTCTGTTTCTCTCTGCGCAAGAGAGGAACATGATAGACATTAGGTCTTAACCCATGCATGATAACATTAGGTTAGTTTGATTCCCCTTTCAACCACAGGGTAGAGTTCTGTTTCTCTTCTCATCTTAAAACAATCAAAAAAACACAATAAGATTTCAAACACAATAAAAAAAAACAGTTCTTGCGTAAAAGACTGTAAACTCATCAAAACGTCATTTTTGTCCGCTTGGACTGTTAAGCAGAAAAACCCTTTTTCAGAAGGAGATAAAAGCAATCAAAACAGACTTGTGTCGTGCGTGGCCCGAACTACGTTTGCTCTGATCTTTCATGCTGTATGAAAGTACGTAGGCATAGGATGCGATATCCTAGCGAGCAACCTTCCCCTCCTTTCCTGTAGGTAGGCGAACTACGTTGACTCTGATTTCTCGTTCCAGACGGGAATACGTAGGCATAAAGTGCGATACTTTGCCGAGTCATTTTCTTTTCTTTTAACCCCAGACCTGTAGAGTGGATAGAATAACCATCCTTTCGACAAAAAACAAGCGTGGATCCCGTCGAGTACGACGGACGTGAGGGGTGCTAATACCTTCCCCTTGCGTAACCGACTCCCGAATCCCGGATTTGGTTGCGATGACCATTCCTTTCCCGTATTTGCGTTAGGTTTACTTCGAGCGTTTCCTTTCCCTCCTTGGGATAAATAACGCACGGTGGCGACTCTTCTATTCAGCCGGCACCGATTTTCGCAGTAGCGACAGCTGGCGACTCTGCTGGGGATCCAACGTCCCCTAAGCGAGTCAATCCTAGCGCTTGTTTTCCTGTCGAGGATTTTGTATGGATTTACTTTTCAGTTATTTACTTTCAGCATTATATTATTGTTATTATTACTGTATTGGGGTTGTGACGGGTGTTCTATGATTGAGAGATAAGCCGGACATGGGCTTGAGTGCACCTAGAATTAGAGTGGAAAGTAGTGGGCGCGCACGTGCTTTGCATGTCCTAGTTGTTGCACCCTAAAATTTGCTCAACCTACTTCACTTGGTTTATGTTTCAATTACATTAGCATTTGCATATAGAGTCGTGTACATAGTCTAATCATCTGCATAGCATAGCATAACAAGTCATCCAACAAGGGACCAAGTACTATTCTCATCTCTATGAGCCTATCAAGAGGTTATTATTCAAATTCAAGCATATCCAAGTCATCAGAAAGAAATTGAAATCTAAAGAAGTCTGTGGATCAAGCAGTGAATCTATCTCCTATCTGAGGGTATTTGAAGATCATCAAAGAAGTTGTGGGCTGTGAATTTAGCATGGAGGGTATATAGACATCATGGAGGACTTAGAGAGTCATTTTGAAAGTGAGACCAGTCATTGATGTGATCACAAGAGCTGCAGTTGAAGACAGTCAACTAGGGTTTCATCTGGGTTAACCCTGGGTCAACCCTAGGTCAAATGTTTGATTAAAAGGCATTAAGGTCTATTGGAGAGATATGGGGTTCATCATTTGACATGTAGATAAGGATATGGTGTTGTGCCAATAAGAAATCAAGAGAAATCAAGAAGAAGAGGAGTTTCTAAATTAGGGTTTCTGTGTAAAATCCCCTGATTTAGGTCAAACTTCCAAGCAAGATAATTCAAAATGCAAGCTTCAAATGGATACTTGGCCAACATGAAACTTGTAGAGGATCTCAATACCTTTAATTTGAGTGGTGGAAGACATCAAGGAGATTTATAGAACTCAAGTTATGGTCCTTGCAAGTTACAGGTCATCTGAGGTATTTGAAATTTTGTCTGTGAAAGTTACTTGACTTCCAAGCAACTTTTACCCCTCAAGGAGATTTCAAATGGATTTATGGTAAACATAAGAGTTGTTCCTCATTTTCTTAGCTTTCTAGAAAGGTATGGTATGCCTTCATATGATTTGTGGAGCTCTACTTATGGTCTTGGCAAGAAAAGGGTATTTTGGTCATCTGAGAATTACAGGTCATTTCAAACCTATGCCCAAAACTCATACAAGAAAGCTTCAAATGAAAAACTTCACAACATAAAACTTGCTCCAAATGACATTTTGAGTCTATAAAAGTGATCATGAAAGTTTGGAAATGCTCATAGCTCAAGGTTTCAAATTTGGTCATTTAAAAAGGGAATTTAATGAATAAAAGTGACCTAAAATTGAGATTTTTCATAATTTGGCCAAATGGGATGAAATTATAGGTCATTTTGATTGGAAATAATGTTTTAAGAACATTGGAAAAAGTAGATTTTTGAGTTTGGTTCAAAATTTGGAAGTTATGCTTGGTTACTTATGTATGAAGTAACATAATCAAAATCCAAGGGAATTGTGCATAAGAAGTTTCTACAAAGTTCTAGAGCTTTCTAATTTCATCTATATATTGGGTAGAGTGGCTTCATTCAAGGGTTAGTGATTCATTTTGTTCATAACACATAGTTATACTTCATTCTTCCATTTTGCAAATTCATCTCAAACTTCATCAAACCTTCATCATTTTCCAAACTTCTTGATCCTATCATCATTAAATCCATCATAGATCACATTTCCATCAATATCTGGTTGAATTGAGGAAGGAATCGTGTGCTACCAATTTCATCATCCAAGGTGCAAGAATTTTGTGATTGCAAGATTCAAGAGAGTTGAACAAGATCTATTGCATACAAAATCAAGAATTAAGTTTGTTGATCACTTCCCAAGCATTGCAAGCATTGGACCCAAGGAATTCTCCACCTGTTTTCAACTTTAAACCAGGTTAGTTTTCCTTTCGAATTGGATAGATTTAGTTAGTATGTTAGGGAATTATTAGGTTAGAATGGTTAGGATTAGTTAGATGATCATTTCTGTTGAGTTTGAAGACAATTCATGGAGGTTGCCATTGGTGCACCAAATCTGTTAGGGATTAGAACTCCTAGGTTAGGGCTTGATAATGTTAGATGTATAGCTCAGGATAATCAGCATGGCGTGTAGATTGTGTTAAGGTAAAAGTTAACAAGAATTGGCATGGTTGATAGCAGTGGAAAATGGTGGAACCAGGTTGTTCTACCTATCGGGTTTGAATTTGGATTGAGTTTTAGAGGAAAGTGAGGCCATGGTTGTGTAGAGGGGAAGAAATGGAGCGTTTTCGTTTTTTACAGAATTGATTTTCATGGAGGGACGAGGGCGTATGAGAAGGTGGAAGATTGATTCATGAAGCTGCATGCAGGGTTCATCCATGGTGGAAACCCTAATTCTGTGGGGAAGATAAAGGGGGACCGTTAGATGCAAACCAAGACTTTGACTCTGAGAATGATCTGATGGCTCACATTTAAAACGAAACTTGGAGGGAAGGCTGGCTGTGAAACGATGCGTTTCACTTAAAACTCAACCCTGGGCTCAGCAAAAGTTGCTTTTTACACCCCGCTTGCAAGGCCCAATCCCAGTTATAACTGATTTAATTGCTTTATGCACTGTTTTCCGTTTTTTATTTCTTTCTGTTTTTCTGATTCAATTGGGCCCAGACGCGCTTTGCTAGGCGCGCCCCCCAGTCTGGGCCCATTCTCTTGTTTTAACTAGAATAATTGATAACTGCACCCCCCAGCCCATATAATTCATATTAATTTCTTTCATTTTTTTAATTCTTTAAAAAATCATAACAAATTGGAAATTGAATATTTTTAATTGGTTGTTTTTGCATCCTTTTCATATTTTTGTTAAGAAAACTATCATACAAAAAAATTTAGCATTTCATTTTATTTTGTATTTTTGGCATATTTTTCTTTTAAATAGCTTTTTAAGTGGTTTAATTTGATACATGATATTGTTGATTTTAGTTTAAGACTTTCCTTTTACATTTTTGACCCATTCTTGTTAGGTTGATTAGCTTAGAGCTTTAGCTTACTCATAGGGTTTAATTCATAATTTTAGGATTAATTTTTAGATGATTTGTTTAGGTGTGATTAGGAGAATCAAAACTAGGGTTTAGGAGGTAACATAGGTGTAATAGGTCATTTCTTTTAGGAGTTGTAGATTGAATTTTTGGGGTATGGGACTATATGGATTATGGGTAGATAATAGATCCCTTAGAAATTACTAGGTTTCCCCTATTCTACTATTACTATTAGTATATTGCTTGTGTTTGCTTGACTGTGTGGTGTGCCCTCTCTAGGGTTATTCTTTGTCTGTGTGGGGTATTGGGCTTGCTTGGGGCTTTTGGGGCTTGGGGTTTGAGCTGAAGACTTTGATGATGAAGGCCATTGGAGATCAAAAGAATGAAGACCAACTTCCAGAGTTGATGGAGAGCATCTTGCTAGCAGCTGTTGAAGGTTATAGGATCTAGGAGTTAGGCAGAGCTCTAGAGTAGAAAGCTTGATTCACAAACATGGAAGGTCTTTCTTGCCTCCATCCCTCTCTATGATGCAGAGTCTCTCTAAGACAGTCACCCCCTTCCTTTGGAAGGCTTGGTGATAGTGTCTAAGAGATAGAACTCTTGAGAGAAATATTCTATGTGTTGTCGGCAGTCTGTTTGCCACCCTTGGTGGTCAACTAATTGCTTAACACCCCAGTTCATTCTTGTTGACTGATATTCATCTTGGAGATTGAGACTTGAAGAAAAGCCATTGCAGACTGATGATAGAGACCTTGACTGAAGGCTTGAAGACTGATGATAAAGACCTTGCTTGAGGGTTGTGAAGATAAAGATTGATGCTTGCTTGAAGCTTGTAGCTGTTTGGAGATGACTTGAAGACAGATGTTGAAGAAGATTGTTGTTGCTGTCTATTTTTGCTGTTTATAATTCTTGATGTATTGATTGAATTTCCCTGACTGTATTGCTTGCTGTTTAACCTGTTAGGTTGAAAGTGAATCCTGTTCACTTTTGCCTGTTGTTTTCTAGGTTCGAGGTTGAGTGGGACTCCCTTGCCTCGCTTGTATTGCTGCATTCATGCATTTTACTACTTTATTGTATATTTGCTATTGTTTCTGTTTCCGTCTATTCCCTTAGGATCTCTGTTTCTCTCTGTGCAAGAGAGGAGCATGATAGACCTTAGGTCTTAACCCATGCATGATAACATTAGGTTAGTTTGATTCCCTTCGCAACCATAGGTTAGAGTTCTGTCTCTTCTTTCTCAAAACAACCAGAAAAATACAATAAGATTTCAAACACAATAAAAGACACTTCTTCCGTAAAAGAATGTGAACTCATCAAAACGTCATTTTTGTCCGCTTGGACCAGTAATCAGAAAAACCCTTTTTCAGAAGGAATAAAAACAATCAAAACAAACCTGTGTCGTATGTGGCCCGAACTACGTTTGCTCTGATCTTTCATGCTGTATGAAAGTACGTAGGCATAGGATGCGATATCCTAGCGAGCAACCTTCCCCTCCTTTCCAGTAGGTAGGTAAACTACGTTGACTCTGATTTCTCGTTCCAGACAGGAATACGTAGGCATAAAGTGCGATACTTTACCGAGTCATTTTCTTTTCTTTTACCCCTTAACCCTTAATTTAGATAGAAATAACAATCCGTACCCGAAACCAAGCGTGGATCCCGTCGAGTACGACGGACGTGAGGGGTGCTAATACCTTCCCTTTGCGTAACCGACTCCCGAATCCAGGATTTGGTTGCGATGACCATTCCTTTCCCCGTTTTGCGGTAGGTTTACCTCGAGCGTTTCCTTTCCCCTCTGTTGGGATAAATAACACACGGTGGCGACTCTTCTGTTCAGCCAGCGCCGATTTTCGCAGTAGCGACAACTGGCAACTCTGCTGGGGATCCAACGTCCCCTGGCTGCTAAGGACTGCGACGGTTCCTTATGCATTTGGGATCCAACGTCCCTTAAGCGAGTCAATCCTAGCGCTTGTTTTCCCGTCGAGGATTTTGTATGGATTTATATTTTTGTCATTTACCTTCAGCATTATATTATTGCTATTATTGCTGTATTGGGGTGTGATGGGTGTTCCATGATTGAGAGATAAGTCGGACCTGGGCTTGAGTGCACCTAGAATTAGAGTGGAAATTAGTGGGCGCGCACGTGCTTTGCATGTCCTAGTGTCCCACGAAATCCACACTCAGACGAGGTTCTTCTGGTTGGCCTCCTGTCCTGCCCTTTGGGTGGCTCGGGTTGCTGGTTAGTTGGATTGTCGACTCTGGGAACCGATCATTTGGAAGTTGGATAAGTGAGGCCTCTTCAGGATTTGATGATGTCACTCCTTCTGGGAATCGTATCATCAACCCTGAAAGTCTGTGACGCCGACGACCGCATAGGATGCCATACCTTTGTCAGTTACTAGGACATCCACCTGTGAGAGGGTTTGGGGTTATGCAGGTAACTAGACTTTCAGATACCGGTTATTTCTTGATCTGAGATCCTGAGTATTCATGGACAGTTGTGAGGTCTATCAGAGACCAGTCAGAGTTATGGTTGAGGTCTATCAGAGACCAGTTGGAGTTATGTTATGGGGTCTATCAGAGACCAGTGTTGGAGCTTTGTATTAGGTCTATCTGAGACCAGGGTTTGAGGAATTCTGGAGGGTTTATCTGAGACTTGTTGATATGGTTCAGGCTTCTCAGCTATGGCATTTGGTCTCTGTTGCATGTTACTTGCATTGCATTGTTTGCATAATCATTATCATTGCATCCCATTAATGTGTGTCTGTGCTGCAGGTGCATTTGCATATTCCCTGGTTCTAGTGTTCGGACTTCTGAGTATTGATCATGGCTGGTTTGAGGATGACAGTTGCCTACAAGGTACCTATCCCTGATATTACTCCCCTCCTGGGTCTGATCTCTCTTGCTGATGAGGATGTCCGTAGAAGTTTCAGGCAGAGTTATGGACGGCTGTTGAGATTGGTTCGCAAACCCACTGATGATGAATTGAATGGGCTGTACACACTGATGTAATTCTATGACCCTGCTTTGAGGTGTTTCACATTTGCTGACTTTATTTTAGGGCCTACCATCGAGGAGTATGTAGAGTTTACTGAGCTGCCAGTACAGAACAAGGTTCCCTTTATTCACTCTGCCGCTGAGCCCAAGTTGGAGGATTTAGCTAAGGACTTGCACATGAATGCTTCTGAGCTGTTGATGACTTCTTGGCGAGGGGTTCCAGGTTTCTCTCTCCAGTTTCTGGTTGGTAAGGCTCAAGAATACGCCAAGAATGGATGTTGGGTGGTCTTTAACGCTGTTTTGGCTCTATGCATTTATGGGATAGTGTTGTTTCCCAATTTCCCGAACTTCGTGGACATGGATGCATTTCATTTGTTTGCTGCTGGCAACCCGGTACCCACATTGATCGGGGACTTCTACCATTCGATGCACTACAGAAATGAGAACAGGAGAGGCAAGAACGTCTCTTGTTGTGTGCCTTTGCTGTACATGTGGTTTAAGAGCCATCTTCCCCTGAAGGGACCTTTTGTGGATAGTGCAACTATAGCTGACTGGCCAGAGCGCATGACGAGGCTATCTTCTGAAGACATAGAGTGGTTTGACCGAGACTTGCTAGGGTCTGAGCTTATTTTCAGTTGTTCTGGGTATCCTAATGTTCTGTTGATAGGAAGAAAAGGGTGTATCAATTACAACCCATCTTTGTTTGTTCGCCAGTTTGGATACGCGTTGAAGAACCCACCAAAGGAGGAAGAAGTACAGGAATCTCTGTACTTCACCGGTGATTTGAATGGAGAGCTACTAGCTAAGCTTCAGCACGCATGGATGCGTATCAACAAAAGAGGGAAGCCACTGTTAGGGAAGAATGATTGTCAGGCTTATGCATCCTACAAAGTTTGGATCCAGGAGAGGGCAAGGCAGTTACTGATGCCATTTCCAGCTGCACCAGTCCCTGTTCATATTTCCGTGGAAGAACCAACTACTGTTACTAGGGAGGTCTACGAACGAGTTGTAAAAGAAAAAGAAGCCTTGATGAAGATCAATGAAGGGTTAGAACAAGAACTGACTCAGATGCGTAGTGAGAAGAACAGGGTTGTGCATGCTTTCCAATAGCAGATCGAACTAGTAAACAGGCTAGGTGCTGAGTTGACTGAAGAGAAAAAGAAGCGCGAACGTCTAGGGAAAGAGTTCAGAAGCTCCCATGACATGTTGGAGTCCAAAAAGAAAGAACTCGATGCCGCTCACCGAGAAATCTCTTCTTGTAACAAGACGTGGAATGCTACGCTAACCAACAACAAAAAGAGGGAAGACAAATTGAAGCAGCAAATTTCTGACCTCGAAGAGCAGTTGAAGGCTAGCATTAAGAAGTATGAAGAAGAGGTGATGACCAGGTACAGTCTCCAGAATGCATTGAACAAGGCCATCGAAGGCAGGAACGAAGTTGTGTCTCAGAAGCGGAAGCTAGAGGATCGCTTCGGAGAAGGGGCATGGGAGGAAACCGCTGGTGACGTGCGATGTGTGCTCAAGCAAAGAAATCAACTTGTTGAGGGTCTGCTTACCCGACCAAGTCATCCAGAGACTAAGAAGTTAATAGAAGAGTACCAGGCTTATGAGTGTACTTGATCGCTTCATGTATTAATGTGTATGCTTTATTTGCATAGTGCTGACCATCACCAGGATTGTTGGTTGAGGTCATGCCTTCTTATTGTACACTCAGTGATATTGTATTCTTGGCTTAAAGGTTTTCTCTGCAATATATGAGGCTTTCTATGATTCGGCTCCGATCACCGTATTACCAGCACTGTCACTGCACTGACACCTTCACACTAGAATCGGGGAATGATGTTCCCTAATGCACAGACACATATTGCATTGCATTCACATTCATATTGCATTACAGGTGATTATTGAATGGTATCTTATTTCCTGCACTGTACCAGGTCTTTTCAGGATTGAAGATCAGCGCCCGCACCGATACTCCACTCGTACCAACTGCCGAAGAATCATGGATCAAATGCAGAATGAGATGCAAGATATGCGTGAGAAGCTGGCGCTCTTCATGCAGACAATGGAGACCATTGCGAAAGGTCAGGAGAATTTGCAAGCTTTGGTGCAGCCCCTGTTGGTCAGAAATGTTGGGCATGGAAATGAGGATCATCAGTCTGTGCGAGTCGACACTATTCATGGGGATGGTACTCCCACACCAGTGGCTCCACCTGTAGTAAACATACCTGCTGCCAATGTCAACAACGGCGTTGCTGCCGGGAACGGTAACGTTGGAATGGGAAACGAGACTATCGTTAACAACGTTGGGCTTGGAGATGTTAACCTGGGTGATAATATGGGAGGCAATGGCTTCGGTAATGCTGGATTCGGCTTCAATGACCAGGGGTTCGATAATACTGGGAAGTATGGCTTCAATGCTCAAGGCTTCGGGCAGGACGGATTTAGTATGACTAATCAGGGTTATGGCGGATTCGGAAACAGAAATGGCGCTGGGTTAATGACTTTTGGACCTGCTGGAGTCGCTCCGGGGTACGGTAACAGAGGGCGAGGCCCGGTAATGAATCAGATTAGAGCTGGCTGTAACAATGGATACGATGGGTATGGAGCTGGGAATGGTAATTGGCAAGAAGACCAGCAAGAGGACGCTTTCTCTGGTGGAGGTTTCGAAGGGCCTATGGATGACTCCCAGAGGATCAGAATGCTCGAGGAGCAGATGAGGGGGGTCGTGAATCAAAGTGCTGTGGGCTTAGATATGTCAACAATGGGTCTGGTTCCTGGCCTGAGGGTGCCAATCAAATTCAAAGCTCCCACATTTGACAAGTATAAGGGGGACACCTGCCCAAAGGTGCACGTGCGATCATATTACAGAAGGATGTCAGCGTATTCAACTGATGAGAGGATTCTAATGCATTTCTTTCAAGATAGCTTGTCTGGTCCTTCCCTCGAGTGGTATATGGGATTGGAACCAACACATATAAAGACATGGAAGCAGCTGGCAGAAGCATTTGTAGCTCACTATAAGTATAACAGCGACTTGGCACCCAATCGGGTCCAATTGTAGGGGTTGTCCCAGAAGAAGGGCGAGAGCTTTAAAGAGTATGCGCAGAGATGGCGCGACATGGCTGCTAGAGTCCATCCTCCTCTAGAGGACAAGGAAATGAATGACATGTTCATAGGAACATTCACCGGCATGTTTTATGACAAGTTGTTTCACACTTCTTTGGGCAGTTTCTCAGACTTAATCCTGATGGGAGAGAAGATTGAAAGTAACATTAAACAGGGAAGATTCCAAGCTGAGGAATCCACTTCGGCAGGCAATAATAGAAGGGCTTTTGGTGGGCGCCGTCAGGGCGATGCAAGCGCAGTGTTTGGGGGCCGAGGCAGAGGCCGGGGTAGAGGTCGAAACCAGTACAATCAGCCGCAGCAGGTGGCAAGCGTTACTATTCCGTTTCAGCAACAACCGTTCCAGCAACAACCATTTCAACAACAACAACAGCAACAGCAGCCACAACAGGGGGCACAGCCTGCCCAGCGCAGATTCCAGGGGGCAAACCAAGGAGAGTGTTTGAAAAGCCTCCTTCAACGTATGCAGATTTGCTACAGACGTTACTAGGGTTGAACTTGGTGGAGAAGAGAACTCTGGCGCCAATAACGGGCACTCCTCCGTATGGGTATGATGCAAGCAGGCACTGTGAATTCCACTCTGGGGCTCCTGGCCACGATGTAGAGGGTTGCCATGCGTTCAAACATGTAGTGCAGGATCTATTGGATAGTAAGGCTATCAATTTTGGAACGGCGGGTCCGAACATAGTGCAAAAGCCCATGCCCAATCATGGGGAAAACGCCATTTTAACTGAGGAGGGTTTGAATTTGATTATGAATGTCGACGATCTAAAGACATCGTTGTGCGAGATAAAGAGCAGATTATTACAAGGGGGTGTGTATCCTGGATGTGACGAGTATTGTTTAGAGTGCTGGACCCTAGCTGGGGGTTGTGATGACTTAAAGAAGGGTATTCAGGCTTTAATAGATGGAGGTACATTGCAATTAGACCGAGCAGCAATTGAAGAGCCTGCAGGGGTATTAGCAGACAAGCAAAGTGATGTGGCTACTGTGACGATTCCTCGAAAAACAATCACCATAACGGCACCGGCCAAGCGACCGCCTATCACCATCACCAAGGCTGGACCAATCCTGTACGAGAGCACTAAGGCAGTCCCCTGGTCCTATGGGTTGGAAGTGTATTGTGATGGGGTAAAAATTGATGTTAACAAGCAGCCAGCTGAGACCGTAGACAATGTTGTTGGTACCGGAGGTATGACAAGAAGTGGGAGAATCTTCATATCGCCTGAGGTAGAGGCTGAAAGACTGGCGAAGGGAAAGGGAAAGATGATTGAGAATGTCCCAGTGCAGGGGAATGAAAAAGAAACGGCATCGAAGGATGTGGAAGAGTTCATGCGCTTGATTCGTAAAAGTGATTATAAGATTGTTGAGCATCTGCAACAGACGCCGTCAAAGATATCTATACTGTCGTTGCTACTGTGTTCTGAAGCTCACAGAAATGCATTGTTGAAAGTCCTGGATACTTCCTTCGTACCCCAAGATGTTTCCGTGAATCAGCTGGAGGGGGTGTTAGCGCATGTGAATGCAGGCCATAGCTTGGGATTTACAGACTTTGATTTGACCCCGAAGGGGAGAGAGCGTAATATGGCGTTGCACGTCTCTGTGGAGTGTAGAGGATCAGTCATGTCTCATGTACTGGTAGACATCAGATCATCCATAAATGTGCTTCCCAAGAAAGCGATGATGAAGCTAGATGTCAGAGGAATCCTGTGCACGCCCAGTGACTTGGTGGTCAGGGCATTTGATGGTACGCGAAGAACAGTTTTTGGATCCATAACATTACCTCTACAGGTGGGGCCGGAGGTTTTCGCAACGGAATTTTATATCATGGACATCCAGCCAGCATACAGCTGCCTTCTCGGACGACCCTGGATCCATGGTGCTGGGGCAGTCACGTCTACCTTGCATCAAAAGTTGAAATATATGGTAGGAGACAGCGTGGTCACAGTCTGCGGAGAAGAGGACATACTGGTCAGCCATCTGTCATCATTCAAATATGTAGAGGTCGACAGTGAGATTCACGAAACACCCTGTCAGGCATTTGAAGGGTTGCGTATCAAAGACCAAGGTCCCGGGCCGAGCAAAGCGTCAGAAGTAGACGTCTCGTCATACAAAGAAGCTCAAGCTCTAGTAGAGACCGGTGAGACAAAGGGATGGGGCAAGGTGCTGGATATTCCCGTGAAGATGGACCGATTTGGGCTGGGATATCAACCGTCGTCATCAACACCTGCTGTGGGGGCACCCCGTTTCAGAGGACCAATAACCATCACTGCTAGTGGAGTATGTCACGAGACCATCAACGCTGCTTCAGAGTATGACGAAGGAGACAGTGATTGCAATATGGACGCCTGGATTCAGCCGAGCGTGCCAGGACAAGGAGTGTGCAATTGGTCTATTCAGGAGATTGTTCCTGTGACTCTTAAACAGTAATACTTTGTTTTTTTAATTGTTGAACAATCTGGTGTCTTGCCCGAGGCATCATGATTTGCTTAGGGCCGTGCTGTTATGAACATTGCGTGTTAATCATTAAATAAAAGGCGTTTTTCATGTACAAATATTGCGATCTCTGTTTTTCCTATTTTTGTGTTTTGCAATAAAATGGCAACGTGGTTATTCGCTTTATACGCATTTTGAAGCATTTAACCATTCCTTTTGCAGGATAACATTTTCAGATGACATCATTGAACCACCTATGACTCGTCTCGACTTTGAACACCCGGTATTTCAGGCCGAAGAAGAGATTGTTGAAGACAGCGACATTCCCGAAGAATTGTCTTGGTTGGTGAAGCAAGAAGAACGAGTCATTCTGCCTCACGAGGAGGTCATCGAAATTATTAACCTGGGGTCGGAAGGGGTTGAAAAGAATATCCGAATAGGAGCCACGCTGCAGAGCGACGTCAAGCGAAGACTGGTTGAAATGCTCAGAGAGTATAGTGATGTGTTCGCTTGGTCGTATGAAGACATGCCCGGGCTTGATACAGATATGGTTGTGCACCGCTTGCCGTTGAAAGAAGAATGCCCACCGGTCAAGCAGAAACTTCGCAGAACTCGACCTGATATGGCAGTGAAAATTCAAGAGGAGGTTCAAAAACAGTGGGATGCTGGTTTCCTAGCTGTGACAAAATATCCTTCATGGGTCGCTAACATTGTACCAGTGCCAAAGAAAGACGGTAAAGTGAGAATGTGCATAGATTGCCGTGATTTGAATAAAGCGAGCCCAAAAGATGATTTTCCGCTTCCCCACATCGATGTGTTGGTCGACAACACTGCTCAATTCTCCGTATTCTCCTTCATGGATGGCTTCTTGGGCTATAATCAGATTAAAATGGCGCCAGAAGACATGGAGAAGACTACTTTCATTACGCCTTGGGGAACATTTTGTTACAAAGTGATGCCCTTTGGGTTGAAGAATGCTGGGGCAACGTATCAGCGTGCAATGACGACTCTTTTCCATGATATGATGCATAAGGAGATCGAAGTTTATGTTGATGATATGATTGCCAAATCCCAGACGGAGGAAGAGCATTTGGTAAATTTGCTGAAGTTATTCAAAAGGCTTAGGAAGTTTAGGTTGAGACTGAACCCTAACAAATGCACCTTCGGGGTGAGATCGGGTAAACTGCTGGGGTTTATCGTGAGTGAAAAAGGAATAGAGGTCGATCCTGCAAAAATAAAAGCAATACAAGAGATGCCGACGCCTAAAACAGAAAAAGAGGTGCGCGGGTTTTTAGGGAGGTTGAACTACATCGCTCGGTTCATATCTCACCTAACAGCTACGTGTGAACCATTATTCAAGCTGTTGAAAAAAGATCAGGTTGTAACATGGAACGAAAACTGTCAAAAGGCGTTCGATAAAATAAAGCAGTATTTGCAGGAGCCTCCTATTTTGATACCTCCAGTGGCAGTGAGACCCTTGATTATGTATTTGACAGTTCTTGAGGGAAGCATGGGTTGTGTTCTCGGTCAACATGACGAGACAGGAAGAAAAGAGCATGCGATCTATTACTTGAGTAAGAAATTTACTGAATGTGAATCTCGATATTCAATGCTTGAGAAAACTTGTTGTGCGCTAGCCTGGGCCGCCAAGCGTTTGAGGCAATATATGCTAAATCATACAACCATGCTCATCTCGAAGATGGATCCTATCAAATATGTATTCGAAAAGCAGGCGTTATCGGGGAGAATTGCCCGTTGGCAGATGGTTTTGACTGAATATGACATCCAGTATGTCTCGCAGAAGGCTATAAAGGGGAGTGTACTATCTGAGTACTTGGCGGAGCAGCCTATTGAGGATTACCAATCAATGAGGTTTGATTTTCCTGACGAGGATATCATGTACCTAAAGATGAAAGATTGCGAAGAGCCGTTGCCAGACGAAGGACCAGAATTGGGTTCCAAATGGAAGTTGATCTTTGACGGAGCTGTAAACGCTTACGGCAGCGGAATAGGGGCAATCATCACTACTCCGCACGGGTCGCACATCCCGTTTACTGCTCGATTGACCTTTCCCGTTACCAATAATGAAGCCGAATACGAAGCTTGTATCATGGGGCTTGAAGAAGCCATTGATTTGCGAATCAAAAATCTGTACGTATACGGAGACTCAGCTCTGGTGGTGAATCAAATAAAAGGGGAATGGGAGACACGTCAACCTAATTTGATACCGTACATGAATTATGCAAGGAGATTGTTGCCTTTCTTTGACAAGGTTGAATTGCATCATGTACCGTGAGCAGAGAATCAAATGGCTGACGCCCTGGCCACTTTGTCTTCCATGTACAAAGTCAACTTCTGGAACGAGGCTCCCAGAATCATTATCTCTCGGCTTGACAGACCCGCCTTCGTGTTTGCAATTGACGAAGCATCTGATGATAAACCGTGGTATTTTGATATCCTTAATTTCCTGAAGAATAAAGAGTATCCGGTTGGGACATCCAGTCAAGATCAGAAGACTCTCAGGAGATTGGCGGGTAATTTCTATTTGAATCCGGATTGTGTCTTATACAGAAGAAATCACGACTTGGTGCTGTTGCGTTGCGTAGACGAAAAAGAGGCGAAGTTGCTCATGGAGGAAATACATGAGGGTACATTTGGTACGCATGCTGGTGGGCATGCTATGACGAGGAAGCTGCTGCGGGCAGGTTATTTTTGGCTGACTATGGAAACTGATTGTTTCAAGTTTGCGAGGAAGTGCCACAAGTGCCAAATCTATGCTGATAAGATCCATGTGCCTCCGAGTCCTCTGAATGTGATGTCGTCACCATGGCCATTCTCGATGTGGGGAATCGATATGATTGGAAGGATCGAGACGACGGCTTCTAATGGACACCGGTTCATTCTAGTAGCAATCGATTATTTCACCAAGTGGGTGGAAGCGCCATCTTACGCAAATGTAACCAAGCAGGTGGTAGCCAGATTCATCAAGAGAGATATCATTTGCAGATATGGAATCCCCGAGCGGATAATCACTGACAACGGTTCAAACCTGAATAACAAAATGATGAAGGAGCTCTGTCAGAATTTCAAGATCGAACATCACAACTCCTCCCCTTACCGACCCAAGATGAATGGCGCTGTTGAAGCAGCCAATAAGAATATAAAGAAGATCGTTCAAAAGATGGTGGTGACCTATAAGGATTGGCATGAGATGCTACCTTTCGCTTTGCACGGTTATCGTACGACGGTACGCACATCAACCGGGGCAACCCCGTTCTCGTTGGTATATGGAATGGAAGCAGTGCTACCACTGGAAGTTGAGATTCCTTCCATGAGAGTACTACGAGATGTCCAATTAGACGAGGCAGAATGGGTGAAAGATAGGTTAAACCAACTGAGTTTAATGGATGAGAAGAGGCTAGCTTCTCTAGCATACGGTCGTTTGTACCATAGCCGAATGAAGAAAGCGTATGATAAGAAGATACATCCTCGGAGCTTTCAGACGGGCGACCTTGTGTTGAAAAGGATTCTCCCGCCGCAGGCAGATCACAGGGGCAAGTGGACCCCCAACTACGAAGGGCCATACGTTGTCAGAAAAGTATTTTCAGGAGGAGCTTTATTGTTGTCCACCATGGACGGTGAAGACTTTACGTCACCTGTGAATTCGGACGCAGTTAAAAAATACTTTGCTTGAAATTGACCCGCTGGACAGAAAAAAAGAGAGTCCAGGCAAAAATGGGGCATCCTGGCGAACCAAAAACAGAATGAAAGGTTCGGGCAAAAGTTAGGGATAAAATTGAAAAAAATGTACACCCGCGAAGTTGAAAACCTACACTGGGCGGCTTCGGCAAAAAAGGGTATCCCGGTGAACTGAAAACCCGTAAAGGGCGGTTCACGTAAAAGTTAGGGATTTGAAAAGCAAATGACTACGGTCCGAATTTGATACTGCATTGAGCTTTGGTGCGGGAGAATACTTGAGTGGTCGATTATCAGATACAATCTCTTCGGAAGTGTGGATACCGGGAAAAGCATTAGAGTCGGGCGAGTCATAGGAGGATCAGTTCATGATGTTCGTCTGCATCCCGTTGCCGACATGTGTACAAATTTGATTTGTCGTTATATTTATGCTTCTTGCGCATACTTGTATATTTGTTGTGCGTAACTTCCTCTTTTCAGGAGTTACATCCCGTGTACAAAACTCTGCCCATTTAGGGGGCCAATCAATAAAACATGTTATTCAGTATTTGATGCTGGTTCTTTACTGTTTTGTGCATGATAAATGCCTAGGTTTAATGAAACTAGCATGTGCATAACGCCGCTGGCCCTTGCCAATAATTGCTAAAACTTTGAATTAACTGAAAATGATGTCACTAACGCTAACCTGAATAGATTTGGTTGCGTAGACTTGTCTTGTCTTGTTTATGGTGTTGCAGGGTTCGTAGCCGTATGAGGAGGACGATCAAAAGATTGCAGTATGGATCAGAAGCTCGTAACGAAAGACTCGATCCCCATGCAGATCGCGCTTCCAAGATAACAACGTTCCTTACTGAAGAAGGATCGAATTTCCCAGCTAGTCGTAGCTTATACAAAGGATATTCTCCAGCAAAGTCGTTTATCCTTAGCAGAGTTTGGCGGTTCCAAGATTGAAGACTGTATTCAGACAGTGTGGTGTCCCTCAGAAGGATCCCCCTATCTCAAGCAGAGTGGTTTAGCCTCAGAAGACTAATGTTTCCAACTTATGAGCTGTACTCAGGCAGTTTACCCTCCCCGGTAGGGTTATTTACTCTCCCCCAACGGAGTCAGTTGATTTTCCCCAAGAGAATCATTCCATCCCCAGTGGAGTTCTCTTTCCAGCAAGTGTTTTCTTTCCTCCCAGTGGAACTCGAAGATTAAGACTCTCCCCCGGCAGAGTTGGTGGCGTATCCTGGCATTTATTTTGTCAGAATATCGTGGGGTACCTGTTCACTCCCCAGCAGAAGCCCAATCATACTGGGCACATCTGATATTCCCCAGCAGAGTTATATTCCCCAACAGGGTGTTACTTCAACGAGGTGCTTGGATAAGTTCCCAATTTCCCGGCAAAGTTGGCTTCACTTTTCCGGCATTTATTTTGCTGGAATAATTCTGTGACGCCCGGTTATTCCCCAGCGGAGTTGGCATTATCTTCAGCATTTATTTTGCTGAAGCAGTTTCTGTATCCCAGCAGTTCGAGTCTGCATTTGCATCGGCATATAGTATCATACCTGCATCCACCAAATAAAAGCGCGTAGCATTTCCATGTCGAGTGGAGCATTACGTCATTGTCAAACATATGCATTTTGAAACATAAGCCAGGTTGGTTAACCTTTTGTTTTCAAGTATTGTTTCCCCTGCAAGTGGAGAGAGCCCTTGCTTAAATTAATTATCAAACCTTCAAGATCTCGGCGTGAGACATGCAACGATAATGTCAATTTTGGCATTATTCCCCACAGAGTTATCATGTTCAATTTCTCTTTGCCCCGAGCAGAGTTACTTGGTTGAAATTCTCTTGTTTTCCTCACCAGAGTCGCTTGTGGAAGTTTCCCTAGGCCGGCCAGCGGATTACTTTCTTCAAAATTGTTGTTACGTCAGCGTCAAAAGGTTTCATGAATCAGAATTTCAGAGGCTGCCGCCGGGTATCAGAACATGCGTCCGGTAGCTTGGTTTCCAAATATCCCCAATAGGGTCCGCCCCAAAGTCGCTGTCACGTCAGTGCTAAAAGGTTTGTGGGTTGGGACCAATGGAGAAAAAGGTCCTGACGTGGACAATCTATTCCTATATTGATGGGATTTCTTCGTGCTAGAGAAGTGGGTGTCCTAACGTGGACAGATTTATTTCCCCGGGCTGATGAGATGTGCTAGTCCTAACATGGACAGATTCGATTTCTCCGTATTGATTGAATGTGAAGTCCTGACGTGGAAAAAATTGATTACTCTTCGTGTTGGTGTCCTGACGTGGACCATTTATTCCCAGCAGATATCTTTCTTCGTAATGGTGAAATGCGCGTCCTGACGTGGACAAGTTTATAGTTCTTCGTGATGACAAGATGCGCGAGTCCTGACGTGGACAAATTTATCTTTCTTCGTATTGGCGAAGCGTGAGTCCTGACGTGGACAAGTTTTATTTCTTCAGCGGGTCAAAGATGTGAGTCCTGACGTGGACAAATCAAGACGAGATGGGTGTCCTGACGTGGACAAATCAAGACGAGATGGGTGTCCTGACGTGGACAAATCAAGACGAGATGGGTGTCCTGACGTGGACAAATCAAGACGAGATGGGTGTCCTGACGTGGACAAATCAAGACAAGATGGGGGTCCTGACATGGACAAATCAAGAAAAGATGATTCCTTACGTGGAAAGAGGTATTCCTTACGTGGAAAAGATGGCATTCCTTACGTGGAAAGAGGTATTCCTTACGTGGAAAAGATGGCATTCCTTACGTGGAAAGAGGTATTCCTTACGTGGAAAGATGTATTCCTTACGTGGAAAGAGATGTATTCCTTACGTGGAAAGCTTTTTCCTTACGTGGAAAGAAGTTTTTTCCTTGCGTGGAAAGAAGTTTATTCCTTACGTGGAAGGATTTATTCCTTACGTGGAAGGATGTATTCCTAACGTGGACGATGTATTCCTTACATGGAAAGGTGAATCCTAACGTGGACGATGTATTCCTTACGGGGACGAAGTTTATTCCTGACGTGGAAATTTTATTCCTGACGTGGAAATTTTATTCCTAACGCGGAAAAGTTTATTCCTAACGTGGACAAGTGTATTCCTAACGTGGAAGAGTTTATTCCTAATGTGGACGATTTATTCCTTACGAGATGTCCTAGTCCTAACGTGGACAATTCATTCCTATGTTGATAGGATCCCCTCATGCTGATGAAATGCAGACGAGTCATCCCCAGCGAAGTCGCCGAGATTTTTGCGTGTTGACGGCAGGTAGAGTCCTAACGTGGACGAGATTTAGTTGAGATTTCTTCGGGTTGACGAAACATGCGTTCTAACATGGGAAAAGTTTTATCCCTGCGATGATAGAATCTTTTTCAGGCTGATGAAGATAATCCCCAGCACGTCGCTAATGGATCAGTTGGTTGCCGTAACAGTTAGATTCAGTTGATGAATGTCGTTCCCCAAGCAGTGGTGCAGTTTATTTCTGCGGTTGGCAAATTTCCGGGTTCTTAGTATTCAACCGTCTCGTACCTTGAATGTTTGAAGGTCGTTCGCTCTTCACCCAATCGGGTCCAAATCGCTTGAATAGGGGCAGCTGTTGCACCCTAAAATTTGCTCAACCTACTTCACTTGGTTTATGTTTCAATTACATTAGCATTTGCATATAGAGTCATGTACATAGTCTAATCATCTGCATAGCATAGCATAGCAAGTCATCCAACAAGGGACCAAGTACTATTCTCATCTCTATGAGCCTATCAAGAGGTTATTATTCAAATTCAAGCATATCCAAGTCATCAGAAAGAAATTGAAGTCTAAAGAAGTCTGTGGATCAAGCAGTGAATCTATCTCCTATCTGAGGGTATTTGAAGATCATCAAAGAAGTTGTGGGTTGTGAATTGAGCATGGAGGGTATATAGACATCATGGAGGACTTAGAGAGTCATTTTGAAAGTGAGACCAGTCATTGATGTGATCACAAGAGCTGCAGTTGAAGACAGTCAACTAGGGTTTCATCTGGGTCAACCCTGGGTCAACCCTAGGTCAAATGTTTGATTAAAAGGAATTAAGGTCTATTGGAGAGATATGGGGTTCATAATTTGACATGTAGATAAGGATATGGTGTTGTGCCAAGAAGAAATCAAGAGAAATCAAGAAGAAGAGGAGTTTCTAAATTAGGGTTTCTGTGTAAAATCCCCTGATTTAGGTCAAACTTCCAAGCAAGATAATTCAAAATTCAAGCTTCAAATGGATCCTTGGCCAACATGAAACTTGTAGAGGATCTCAAGACCTTTAATTTGAGTGGTGGAAGACATCAAGGAGATTTATAGAACTCAAGTTATGGTCCTTGCAAGTTACAGGTCATCTGAGGTATCTGAAATTTTGTCTGTGAAAGTTACTTGACTTCCAAGCAACGTTTACCCCTCAAGGCGATTTCAAATGGATTTCTGGTCAACATAAGAGTTGTTCCACATTGTCGTAGCTTTCTATAAAGCTATGGTATGCCTTCATATGATTTGTGGATCTCTACTTATGGTCTTAGCAAGCAAAGGGTATTTTGGTCATCTGAGAATTACAGGTCATTTCAAACCTATGCCCAAAACTCATACAAGGAAGCTTCAAATGAAAAACTTCACAACATCAAACTTGCTCCAAATGACATTTTGAGTCTGGAAAAGTGATCATGAAAGTTTTGAAATGCTCATAGCTCAAGGTTTCAAATTTGGTCATCTAAAAAGGGAATTTAATGAATAAAAGTGACCTAAAATTGAGATTTTTCATAATTTGGCCAAATGGGATGAAATTATAGGTCATTTTGATTGGAAAAAATGTTTTAAGAACATTGGAAAAATTATATTTTTGAGTTTGGTTCAAAATTTGGAAGTTATGCTTGGTTACTTATGTATGAAGTAACATAATCAAAATCCAAGGGAATTGTGCATAAGAAGTTTCTACAAAGTTCTAGAGCTTTCTAATTTCATCTATATATTGGGTAGAGTGGCTTCATTCAAGGGTTGGTGATTCATTTTGTTCATAACACATAGTTATACTTCATTCTTCCATTTTGCAAATTCATCTCAAACTTCATCAAACCTTCATCATTTTCCAAACTTCTTGATCCTATCATCATCTAAATCCATCATAGATCACATTTCCATAAATATCTGGTTGAATTGAGGAAGGAATCATGTGCTACCAATTTCATCATCCAAGGTGCAAGAATGTTGTGATTTCAAGATTCAAGAGGGTTGAACAAGATCTATTGCATACAGAATCAAGAATTAAGTTTGTTGATCACTTCCCAAGCATTGCAAGCATTGGACCCAAGGAATTCTCCACCTGTTTTCAACTTTAAACCAGGTTAGTTTTCCTTTCGAATTGGATAGATTTAGTTAGTATGTTAGGGAATTATTAGGTTAGAATGGTTAGGATTAGTTAGATGATCATTTCTGTTGAGTTTGAAGACAATTCATGGAGGTTGCCATTGGTGCACCAAATCTGTTAGGGCTTAGAACTCCTAGGTTAGGGCTTGATAATATTAGATGTATAGCTCAGGATAATCAGCATGGCGTGTAGATTGTGTTAAGGTAAAAGTTAACAAGAATTGGCATGGTTGATAGCAGTGGAAAATGGTGGAACCAGGTTGTTCTACCTATCGGGTTTGAATTTGGATTGAGTTTTAGAGGAAAGTGAGGCCATGGTTGTGTAGAGGGGAAGAAATGGAGCGTTTTCGTTTTTTACAGAATTGATTTTCATGGAGGGACGAGGGCGTATGAGAAGGTGGAAGATTGATTCATGAAGCTGCATGCAGGGTTCATCCATGGTGGAAACCCTAATTCTGTGGGGAAGATAAAGGGGGACCGTTAGATGCAAACCAAGACTTTGACTCTGAGAATGATCCGATGGCTCACGTTTAAAACGAAACTTGGAGGGAAGGCTGGCTGTGAAACGATGCGTTTCACTTAAAACTCAACACTGGGCTCAGCAAAAGTTGCTTTTTACACCCCGCTTGCAAGGCCCAATCCCAATTATAACTGATTTAATTGCTTTATGCACCGTTTTCCGTTTTTTATTTCTTTTTGTTTTTCTGATTCAATTGCGCCTAGACGCGCTTTGCTAGGCGCGCCCCCCAGTCTGGGCCCATTCTCTTGTTTTAACTAGAATAATTGATAACTTCACCCCCCCAGCCCATATAATTCATACTAATTTCTTTCATTTTTTTTAATTCTTTAAAAAATCATAACAAATTGGAAATTGCATATTTTTAATTGGTTGTTTTTGGATCCTTTTCATATTTTTGTTAAGAAAATTATCATACAAAAAAATTTAGCATTTCATTTTATTTTGTATTTTTGGCATATTTTTCTTTTAAATAGCTTTTTAAGTGGTTTAATTTGATACATGATATTGTTGATTTTAGTTTAAGACTTTCCTTTTACATTTTTGACCCATTCTTGTTAGGTTGATTATCTTAGAGCTTTAGCTTACTCATAGGGTTTAATTCATAATTTTAGGATTAATTTTTAGATGATTTGTTTAGGTGTGATTAGGAGAATCAAAACTAGGGTTTAGGAGGTAACATAGGTGTAATAGGTCATTTCTTTTAGGAGTTGTAGATTGAATTTTTGGGGTATGGGACTATAGGGATTATGGGTAGATAATAGATCCCTTAGAAATTACTAGGTTTCCCCTATTCTACTATTACTATTAGTATATTGCTTGTGTTTGCTTGACTGTGTGGTGTGCCCTTTCTAGGGTTATTCTTTGTCTGTGTGGGGTATTGGGCTTGCTTGGGGCTTGGGGTTTGAGCTGAAGACTTTGATGATGAAGGCCATTGGAGATCAAAAGAATGAAGACCAACTTCCAGAGTTGATGGAGAGCATCTTGCTAGCAGCTGTTGAAGGTTATAGGATCTAGGAGTTAGGCAGAGCTCTAGAGTAGAAAGCTTGATTCACAAACATGGAAGGTCTTTCTTGCCTCCATCCCTCTCTATGATGCAGAGTCTCTCTAAGACAGTCACCCCCTTCCTTTGGAAGGCTTGGTGATAGTGTCTAAGAGATAGAACTCTTGAGAGAAATATTCTATGTGTTGTCGGCAGTCTGTTTGCCACCCTTGGTGGTCAACTAATTGCTTAACACCCCAGTTCATTCTTGTTGACTGATATTCATCTTGGAGATTGAGACTTGAAGAAAAGCCATTACAGACTGATGATAGAGACCTTGACTGAAGGCTTGAAGACTGATGATAAAGACCTTGCTTGAGGGTTGTGAAGATAAAGATTGATGCTTGCTTGAAGCTTGTAGCTGTTTGGAGATGACTTGAAGACAGATGTTGAAGAAGATTGTTCTTGCTGTCTATTTTTGCTGTTTATAATTCTTGATGTATTGATTGAATTTCCCTGACTGTATTGCTTGCTGTTTAACCTGTTAGGTTGAAAGTGAATCCTGTTCACTTTTGCCTGTTGTTTTCTAGGTTCGAGGTTGAGTGGGACTCCCTTGCCTCGCTTGTATTGCTGCATTCATGCATTTTACTGCTTTATTGTATATTTGCTATTGTTTCTGTTTCCGTCTATTCCCTTAGGATCTCTGTTTCTCTCTGTGCAAGAGAGGAGCATGATATACCTTAGGTCTTAACCCATGCCTGATAACATTAGGTTAGTTTGATTCCCTTCGCAACCATAGGTTAGAGTTCTGTCTCTTCTTTCTCAAAACAACCAGAAAAATACAATAAGATTTCAAACACAATAAAAGACACTTCTTCCGTAAAAGAATGTGAACTCATCAAAACGTCATTTTTGTCCGCTTGGACCAGTAATCAGAAAAACCCTTTTTCAGAAGGAATAAAAACAATCAAAACAAACCTGTGTCGTATGTGGCCCGAACTACGTTTGCTCTGATCTTTCATGCTGTATGAAAGTACGTAGGCATAGGATGCGATATTCTAGCGAGCAACCTTCCCCTCCTTTCCAGTAGGTAGGCGAACTACGTTGACTCTGATTTCTCGTTCCAGACGGGAATACGTAGGCATAAAGTGCGATACTTTGCCGAGTCATTTTCTTTTCTTTTACCCCTTAACCCTTAGTTTAGATAGAAATAACAATCCGTACCCGAAAACAAGCGTGGATCCCGTCGAGTACGACGGACGTAAGGGGTGCTAATACCTTCCCCTTACGTAACCGACTCCCGAATCCAGGATTTGGTTGCGATGACCATTCCTTTCCCCGTTTTGCGGTAGGTTTACCTCGAGCGTTTCCTTTCCCCTCCGTTGGGATAAATAACGCACGGTGGCGACTCTTCTGTTCAGCCGGCGCCGATTTTCGCAGTAGCGACACTAGTGTCCCGCGAAATCCACACTCAGACGAGGTTCTTCTGGTTGGCCTCCTGTCCTACCCTTTGGGTGGCTCGGGTTGCTGGTTAGTTGGATTGTCGACTCTGGGAACCGATCATTTGGAAGTTGGCTAAGTGAGGCCTCTTCAGGATTTGATGATGCCACTCCTTCTGGGAATCGTATCATCAACCCTGAAAGTCTGTGACGCCGACGACCGCATAGGATTCCATACCATTGTCAATTACTAGGACACCTACCTGTGAGAGGTTTTGGGGCTATGCAGGTAACTAGACCTCCAGATACCGGTTTGTTTCTTGATTTGAGATTCAGGATACTTATGGACAGTTATTGGGGTCTGTCAGAGACCAAGTTGGAATGATTATTGGGTCTGAGGCTTGATTGGAGTTTATGTATGAAGTCTGTCTGAGACCATGGTTTGAAGAATATTGGAGGGTCTGTTGGAGACTCTGTTCTTGGTGTGATTTGGGCTTATCAGTCGGAGCACTTGGTCCTTCGTTGCATTTTATTTTCATTGCATTGTTTGCGTAACCATTATCATCGCATTTCATTAACGTGTGTCTGTGCTGCAGGTGCATTTGCATATTCCCTGATTCTAGTGTCCGGACTTCTGATTATTGATCATGGCTGGTTTGAGAATGACAGTTGCCTACAAGTTACCTATCCCTGATGTTACTCCCCTGCTTGGTTTGATTTCCCTTGCTGATGAGGATGTCTAGAGAAGCTTCAGGCAGAGTTACGGAAGACTGTTGAGATTGGTTCGCAAACCAACTGATGATGAACTGAATGGGCTGTATACATTGATGCAATTCTATGACCCTGTCTTGAGATGTTTCACATTTGCTGACTTTATTTTGGGGCCTACCATGCAAGAGTACGCAAAGTTCACTGAGCTGCTGGTGCAGAATAAGGTTCCTTTTATTCACTTTGACGCTGAGCCCAAGCTGGAGGACTTAGCTAAGGCCTTGCACATGAACGCTTCTGAGTTATTGGTGACTTCTTGGCGCGGGGTTCCAGGCTTCTCCCTCCAGTTTCTGATTAGTAAAGTCCAAGAATACGCCAAGAGTGGATGCTGGGTAGTCTTTAACGCTGTTTTGGCTCTGTGCATCTATGGGATAGTGCTGTTTCCCAATTTCCCGAATTTTGTGGACATTGATGCATTTCATTTGTTTGCTGCTGGCAACCCTGTACCCACATTGATCGGGGATTTCTACCATTCGATGCATTACAAAAATGAGAATAGGAGAGGCAAGAACGTCTCTTGTTGTGTGCCTTTGCTGTACATGTGGTTTAAGAGCCACCTCCCCCTAAAGGGACCTTTTGTAGATGGTGCAACTACAGCCGACTGGCCAGAGCGTCTGATGAGACTATCTTTTAAAGACATCGAGTGGTTTGACCAAGACTTGCTGGGGTCTGAGCTTATTTTCAGCTGCTCTGGGTATCCGAACATGCCCTTGATAGGAAGGAAAGGATGCATCAATTATAATCCGTCTCTGTTTGTTCGCCAGTTTGGATACGCATTGAAGAACCCACCTAGGGAGGAAGAAGTACAGGAATCTTTGTACTTCACCGGTGATTTGAATGGAGAGTTACTAGCCAAGCTTCAGCACGCTTGGATGCGTATCAACAGAAGAGGGAAGCCACTATTGGGGAAGAATGATTGTCAGGCTTATATACCATACAGAGTTTGGATCCAAGAGAGAGCAAAACAGTTGCTAATGCCGTTTCCAGCTGCACCAGTCCATGTTCATATTCCAGTAGAGGAACCAACCACCGTTACTATGGAGGTCTACGAGCAAGTTATAAAAGAGAAGGAAGCCTTGTTGTTGGCAAATGAAGAGTTAGAAAAGGAACTGGCTCAGATGCGTAGTGAGAAGAACAAGGTTGTGCTTTCTTTTCAGCGGCAAACTGAGTTAGTAAACAGGCTCGGTGCTGAACTGACCGAAGAGAAAAAGAAGCGTGAACGCCTGGGGAAAGAATTCAGAAGCTCTCATGATATGTTGGAGTCCAAAAAGAAAGCACTCGATGCCGCCCACCGGGAAATCTCTTCTTGTAACAAAACGTGGAATGCTACGCTAACAAACAATAAAAAGAGGGAAGACAAATTGAAGCAGCAAATTTCTGAACTCGAAGAACAGTTGAAGGCTAGCACTAAAAAGTATGAAGAGGAGGTGATGGCAAGATATAGTCTTTAGAACGCATTGAACAAGGCCATCGAAGGCAAGAAAGAGGCTGTGTCTCAGAAACGGAAGCTAGAGGATCGCTTCGGAGAAGGGGCATGGGAGGAATCTGCTGGTGATTTACGACATGTTCTCAAGCGAAGAGATCTACTTGTTGAGGGTCTGCTTACCCGACCAAGTCATCCAGAGACTAAGAGGTTATTAGAAGAGTACCAGGCCTATGGGAGCACTTGACCATTTCATGTATTAATGTGTATGCTTTATTTGCATTTGAGCTGACCATCACCAGGATTGTTGGTTGAGGTTATGCCCTCTTATTGTACACTCATTGATATTGTATTCCTGGCTTAATGGATTTCTCTGCAATATATGAGGTGTTTTCTATGATTCGGCTCCGAACTTCGTCTTGCTGTCACTGTCACCGCACTGACACATTCGCACTAGAATCGGGGAATGATATCCCCTAATGCACAGACATATATTGCATTGCATTCGCATTCATATTGCATTACAGGTGATTATTGAAATGTATCTCATTTCCTGCACTGTACCAGGTCTTTTCAGGATTGAAAGTCAGCGCCCGCACCGATACTCCACTCGTACCAACTGCAGAAGAGTTATGGATCAGATGCAAAATGAAATGCAGGACATGCGTGAGAAGCTGGCGCTATTCATGCAGACAATGGAGACCATTGTGAAAGGCCAGGAGAACTTGCAAGCTTTGGTGCAGCCTTTGCTGATGAGAAATGCTGGGCACGGAAACGAAGACCATAATTCTGTGCAAGTTGACACTATTCACGGGGATGGTACTCCTACACCGGTAGCTCCACCTGTGGTGAACATACCTGCTATCAATGTGAACAACGGCGCTGCCGCCGGGAACGGTAACGCAGGAATCGGTAACGAGACTGTTGTCAACAACGTTGGGTTCGGAGATGTCAATCTGGGTGGTGATAATATGGGAGGTAATGGCTTCGGTAACAATGGATTCAGCTTTAATGACCAGGGGTTTGATCATGCTGGGAAGTACGGCTTCAACGCTCAAGGCTTCGGACAGGACGGATTTGGTATGACTAATCAGGGTTATGGCGGACTCGGTAATGGGAATGGTGCTGGGATAATGTCTTTTGGACCTGCCGGAGTCGTTCCGGGGTATGGTAACAGGGGGCGGGGCCCTGTAATGAATCAGACTAGATTTGGCCGTAACAACGGGTACGATGGATACGGAAATGGGAACGGTAATTGGCTAGAAGATCAGCAAGAAGATGCTTTCTCTGGTGGAGGTTTTGAAGGTCCTATGGATGATTCTCAGAGAATCAAGATGCTCGAGGAGCAGATGAAAGGGGTCGTAAATCAAAGTGTTGTTGGTTTAGATATGACCACAATGGGTCTGGTGCCTGGTCTGAGGGTACCACTAAAATTCAAAGCTCCCACATTCGACAAATATAAGGGGGATACCTGTCCAAAGGTGCATGTGCGGTCATACTATAGAAGGATGTCGGCTTATTCAAACGATGAAAGGATGCTGATGCATTTCTTTCAAGACAGCTTGTCTGGTCCTTCCCTTGAATGGTACATGGGGTTGGAGCCAACTCAGATAAAGACATGGAAGCAGCTGGCTGAAGCGTTTGTGGCCCATTATAAGTACAATAGTGACTTGGCACCCAACCGGGTCCAATTGCAGGGGCTGTCCCAGAAGAAAGATGAGAGCTTCAAAGAATATGCGCAGAGGTGGCGCGACCTGGCTGCACGAGTCCATCCTCCTTTAGATGACAAAGAAATGAATGATATGTTCATAGGAACATTTACTGGTGTGTTTTATGACAAGCTGGTTCATACTTCCTTGGGCAGTTTCTCGGACTTAATCCTGATGGGTGAGAAAATTGAAAGCAATATTAAACTAGGAAGATTCCAAGCTGAGGAATCCACTTCAGCTGGCAGTAAGAGAATGGCTTTCGGTGGGCGCCGTCAAGGTGATGCAAGTGCAGTGTTCGGGGGCCGAGGCCGGGGCAGAGGTCGGAATCAGTATAATCATCCGCAGCAGGTGGCAAGTGTCACAATACCATTTCAGCAACAACCAATACAACAACAGCAACAGCAGCCACAACAAGGGGCACATCCTGCCCAGCGCAGAATTCAGGGGGGCAGACCAAGGAGGGTGTTTGAAAAGCCTCCTTCAACGTATGCAGAATTGCTACAGACGTTACTGGGTTTGAACTTGGTGGAAAAGAGGACTATGGCGCCAGTAACAGGCACTCCGCCGTACGGTTTTGACGCGAACAAGCACTGTGAATTCCACTCCGGGGCTCCTGGCCACGACATAGAGAGTTGCCACGCGTTCAAGCATGTGGTGCAGGATCTATTGGACAGTAAGGCTATCAATTTTGGATAAGCAGGTCCGAACATAGTACAAAAGCCCATGCCCAACCATGGGGCAAATGCTATTTTAACCGAGGAGGGTTTGAACTTGATCATGAATGTGGATGACCTCAAGACACCATTGTGTGAGATAAAGAGCAGATTATTGAAAGGAGGTGTGTATCCGGGCTGCGATGAGTATTGTTTAGAGTGTTGGACCCAAGCTGGGGGTTGTGCTGAATTGAAGAAGGGTATTTAGACCTTGATAGATGGAGGCACATTACAATTCGACAGAACGGCAGTTGAAGAACCTGCAGAGTTATTAGCAGATGAGCAAAGTGATCTAGCTACCGTGACAATTCCCCGAAAAACAATAACTATAACAGCGCCAGCCAGGCGACCGCCGATCATTATCACCAAGGCAGGACCAGTCCCGTATGAGAGCACTAAGGCAGTACCCTGGACCTATGGGTTGGAAGCATACTGTGATGGGGTGAAAATTGATATTAATAAACAGCCAGTTGAGGTTGTAGACAATGTCGTCGGTACCGGAGGGATGACGAGAAGTGGGAGAATTTTTATATCGCCTGAGGTAGAGGCTGAACGAATGGTGAAAGGAAAAGGAAAGATGAATGAGAATGTCCCTGTGCAGAGGACCGAAAAAGAAACGTTGTTGAAGGATGTAGAGGAGTTTATGCGCCTTATTCGTAAGAGTGATTATAAGATTGTTGAGCACCTTCAACAGACGCCATCGAAGATATCCATACTGTCGTTGTTATTGTGTTCCGAAGCTCATAGGAATGCATTGTTGAAAGTTCTGGATACATCCTTCGTACCCCAAGATGTTTCTGTGAATCAGCTGGAGGGGGTGTTGGCACATGTGAACGCAGGCCATGGCTTGGGATTTACAGATTTTGATTTGACCCCGAAGGGGAGAGAGCATAACATGGCGTTGCACGTCTCAGTTGAGTGTAGGGGCTCAGTCATGTCCCACGTACTGGTAGATACCTGATCTTCCTTAAACGTGCTGCCGAAGAAAGCAATGATGAAATTGGACGTCAGGGGAATCGTTTGTACGCCTAGTGACTTGGTGGTCAGGGCATTTGATGGTACGCGAAAAACAGTCTTTGGATCCATAACGTTACCTCTACAGGTGGGGCCGGAGGTTTTCGAAACTGAATTTTACATTATGGACATACAACCCGCATACAACTGCCTTCTGGGACGACCCTGGATCCATGGTGCTGGGGCAGTCACGTCTACCTTGCACCAAAAGCTGAAATACATGGTAGGGGACAGTGTGGTCACGGTCTGTGGAGAAGAAGATATATTGGTTAGCCATCTGTCATCATTCAAGTATGTAGAAGTCGACAGCGAGATTCATGAAACACCCTGTCAAGCCTTTGAAGGGTTACACATCAAAGACAAAGGTCCCGGGCCGAGTAAAGCGTCAGAGGTAGCCGTCTCGTCATACAAGGAGGCTCAGGCTCTAGTAAAGACTGGTGAGACAAAAGGCTGGGGCAAGGTTCTGGATATTCCTGTGAAGATGGACAGATTTGGGCTGGGATATCAACCATCGTCATCAACACCTGCTGTTGGGGCACCTCATTTCAAAGGACCGATAACGATCACAGCTAGAGGAGTGTATCACGAGGCCATCAACGTTGTTTCAGATTCTGAAGAAGGAGACAGTGACTGCGACATGGACGCCTGGATTCAGCCGAGCGTGCCAGGACAAGGATTATGCAATTGGTCTATTCAGGAGATTGTTCCTGTGACTACCAAACAATAATGCTTTGTTTTCTTAATTGTTGAACAATCCGGTGTCTTACCCGGGGCATCGTGATTTTGCTTAGGGCCGTGCTGTTATGTACATTGCGTTGTTTAATCATTAAATAAAAGGCGTTTTTTCATGTACAAATATTGCGATCTCTGTTTTTCCTGTTTTTGTGTTTTACAATAAAATGGCAACGTGGTTATTCGCTTTATACGCATTTTGAAGCATTTAACCATTCCTTTTGCAGGATAATATTTTCAGATGACATCATTGAACCGCCTATGACTCATTTCAACTTTGAGCACCCGGTATTTCAGGCCGAAGAAGAGATTGTTGAAGATGGCGACGTTCCCGAAGAATTGTCTTGGTTGGTAAAGCAAGAAGAACGAGTCATTCTGCCTCATGAGGAGGTCATTGAAATTATTAACCTGGGGTCGGAAGGGGTTGAAAAGAACATTCGTATAAGAGCCGCGCTGCAGAGCGACGTCAAGCGAAGACTGGTTGAAATGCTCAGAGAGTACAGTGATGTGTTCGCTTGGTCGTATGAAGACATGCCTGGGCTGGATACAGATATGGTTGTGCACCGTCTGCCGCTAAAAGAAGAATGCCTGCCGGTTAAGCAGAAGCTCAGAAGAACCAGACCAGACATGGCTGTGAAAATCAAGGAGGAAGTGCAAAAACAGTGGGATGCTGGTTTCTTAGCTGTTACAAAATATCCCTCATGGGTCGCTAACATTGTACCAGTACCAAAGAAAGACGGTAAAGTGAGAATGTGCGTAGATTACCGTGATCTGAACAAAGCGAGCCCGAAAGATGGTTTTCCGCTTCCTCACATCGATGTGCTGGTTGACAACACTGCTCAATTCTCCGTATTCTCCTTCATGGATGGCTTCTCGGGCTATAATCAGATTAAGATGGCACCAGAAGACATGGAGAAGACTACTTTCATAACTCCTTGGGGAACATTTTGTTACAAAGTGATGCCCTTCGGATTGAAGAATGCTGGGGCAACGTATCAGCGTGCAATGACGACTCTCTTTCATGATATGATGCATAAGGAGATCGAGGTTTATGTCGATGATATGATTGCCAAATCCCAGACGGAGGAAGAGCATTTGGTGAATCTGCTGAAGCTATTCAAGAGGCTTAGGAAGTTCAGGCTGAGACTGAACCCTAACAAGTGCACCTTCGGGGTGAGATCGGGTAAACTGCTGGGGTTTATCGTGAGCGAAAAAGGAATAGAGGTTGATCCTGCAAAAATAAAAGCAATACAAGAGATGCTGACGCCTAAAACAGAAAAACAAAATACGTGGGTATTTAGGGAGGTTGAACTACATCGCTCGGTTCATATCTCACCTGACAGCTACATGTGAGCCGTTATTCAAGCTGTTGAAAAAAGACTAGGCTGTAACATGGAATGAAAATTGTCAAAAGGCGTTCGATAAAATAAAACAGTATTTGCAGGAGCCTCCTATTTTGATACCACCAGTGGCAGGGAGACCCTTGATTATGTATTTGACAGTTCTTGAGGGAAGTATGGGTTGTGTTCTCGGTCAACACGACGAGACAGGAAGAAAAGAGCATGCAATATACTACTTGAGTAAGAAGTTTACTGAATGTGAATCTCGATATTCAATGCTCGAGAAAACTTGTTACGCGCTAGCCTGGGCCGCCAAGCGTTTGAGACAATACATGCTGAACCATACAACCATGCTCATCTCGAAGATGGATCCTATCAAATACGTATTTGAAAAGCAGGCCTTATCGGGGAGAATTGCCCGTTGGCAGATGGTTTTGACCGAATATGACATCCAGTATGTCTCGCAGAAGGCTATAAAGGGGAGTGTATTATCTGAGTACTTGGCAGAGCAGCCTATTGAGGACTACCAATCGATGAGGTTTGATTTTCCTGACGAGGATATCATGTACCTAAAGATGAAAGATTGTGAAGAACCGTTGCCGGACGAAGGACCAGAATTGGGTTCCAAATGGAAGTTGATCTTTGACGGAGCTGTAAACGCCCACGGTAGCGGAATAGAGGCAATCATCACTACTCCACATGGGTCGCACATCCCATTTACTGCTCGATTGACCTTTCCAGTTACCAATAATGAAGCCGAATACGAAGCTTGTATCATGGGGCTTGAGGAAGCCATTGATTTGCGAATCAAAAATCTGGATATATACGGAGACTCAGCTCTGGTGGTGAATCAAATAAAAGGAGAATGAGAGACACGTCAGCCTAATTTGATACCATACATGAATTACGCGAGGAGATTGTTGCCCTTCTTTGATGAGGTTGAGTTGCATCATGTACCGCGAGCAGAGAATCAGATGGCTGACGCCCTGGCCACTTTGTCTTCCATGTATAAAGTCAATTTCTGGAATGAGGCTCCCAAAATTGTTATCTCTCGGCTTGACAGACCTGCCTTCGTGTTTGCCATTGACGAAGCATCTGATGATAAACCCTGGTATTTTGACATCCTTAATTTCCTGAAAAGCAAAGAGTATCCGGCTGGGGCATCCAGTCACGATCAGAAGACTCTCAGGAGATTGGCGGGTAATTTCTATCTGAATCCGGACGGTGTCTTGTACAAGAGAAATCACGACTTGGTGCCACTACGTTGTGTGGACGAGAAAGAGGCGAAGCTGCTCATGGAGGAAATACATGAGGGTACATTTGGTACGCACGCTGGTGGGCATGCTATGACGAGGAAGCTGCTGCGGGCAGGTTACTATTGGCTAACTATGGAAACCGATTGTTTCAAGTTTGCGAAGAAGTGTCATAAGTGCCAGATCTATGCAGATAAGATCCATGTGCCTCCAAGTCCTCTGAACGTGATGTCGTCACCGTGGCCATTCTCAATGTGGGGAATCAATATGATTGGAAAGATCGAGCCGACGACATCTAACGGACATCGGTTCATTCTGGAAGCAATCGATTATTTTACCAAATGGGTGGAAGCGGCATCCTATGCAAATGTGACCAAGCAGGTGGTAGCCAGGTTCATCAAGAGAGATATCATTTGCAGATATGGAATCCCCGAGCGGATAATTACCGACAACGGTTCAAACCTGAATAACAAAATGATGAAGGAGCTGTGTCAGAGTTTTAAGATCGAGCATCACAACTCTTCTCCTTATCGACCCAAGATGAATGGTGCTGTTGAAGCGGCCAATAAGAATATAAAGAAGATTGTTCAGAAGATGGTGGTGACCTATAAAGACTGGCATGAAATGCTACCTTTTGCTTTGCACGGTTATCGTACGACGGTATGCACATCAACCGGGGCAACCCCGTTCTCGTTGGTATATGGAATGGAAGCAGTGTTACCACTGGAAGTTGAGATTCCTTCCCTGAGAGTATTACGAGATGTCCAACTAGACGAGGCAGAATGGGTGAAAGACAGGTTAAACCAGCTGAGTTTAATGGATGAGAAGAGGCTAGCTTCTCTAGCATACGGTCGTTTGTACCAGAGCCGAATGAAGAAAGCATATGATAAGAAGATACATCCTCGGAGCTTTCAGACGGGCGACCTTGTGCTGAAAAGGATTCTCCCGCCACAGGCAGATCACAGGGGCAAGTGGACCCCCAACTACGAAGGGCCATACGTTGTCAGAAAAGTCTTTTCAGGAGGAGCTTTATTGTTGTCCACCATGGACGGTGAAGACTTTACGTCGCCTGTGAATTCAGATGCAGTTAAAAAATACTTTGCTTGAAATTGACCCGCTGGACAGAAAAAGAGAGTCCAGGCAAAAATGGGGCATCCTGGCGAACCAAAAATAGAATGAAAGGTTCGGGCAAAAATTAGGGATAAAATCGAAAAATGTACACCCGCGAAGTTGAAAACCTACACTGGGCGGCTTCGGCAAAAAAGGGTATCCCGGTGAACTGAAAACCCGTAAAGGGCGGTTCACGCAAAAGTTAGGGATTTGAAAAGCAAATGACTGCGGTCCGAATTTGATACTGCGGTGCGCATTGGTGCGGGAGAATATACCTGAGGGGTCGATTATCAGATACAATCTCTTTGGAAGGGTGACTATCGGGAAAAGCATTAGAGTCGGGCGAGTCATAGGAGGATCAGCTCATGATGTTCATCTGCATCCCGTTGCCGACATGTGTACAAATTTGATTTGTCATTGTATTTATGATTCTTGTGCATACTTGTATATTTGTTGTGCGTAGCTTCCTCTTTTCAAGAGTTACATCCCGTGTACAAAACTCTGCCCATTTAGGGGCCCAATCAATAAAACATGTTATTCAGTATTTGATGCTGGTTCTTTACTGTTTTGTACATGACAAACGCCAGGTTTAATAAAACTAGCAAGTGTATAACATCGCTGGCCCTTGCCAATAATTGCTAAAACTTTGAATTAACTGAAAATAATGTCAAGAACACTAACCTGAATAGATTTGGTTGCATAGACTTGTCTTGTCTCGTTTGTGGTGTTGCAGGTTTCTGACCATATGAAGTGGACGATCAAAAGATTGCAGTACTGACCAGAAGCTCGTCACGGAAAGACTCGATCCCCACGCAGGTCGCGCTTCTGAGATAACAATGTTCCTTACTAAAGAAGGATCAGATTCCCCAGCTAGTCGTAGCTTATCCAAAGGACATTCTCCGGCAAAGTCGTTTACCCTCAGCAGAATTGATGATTCCAAGATCGAAGGCTGTATTCAGACAGTGTGGTGTCCCCCGAAGAGGATTCCCCTATCTCGAGCAGAGTGGTTTAGCCTCGGGACATTAATATTTCTAAACTTGTGAGCTGTACTCAGACAGTCTACCCTTCCCAGTAGGGTCATTTACTCTCCCCCAGCGGAGTCAGTTGATTTTCCTCAAGAGAGTCGTTTCGTCCCCAGCGGAGTTCTCTCTTCTTCAGCAAGTGCTTTCCTTCCTCCCAGGGGAACTCGAAGATTAAAACTCTTCCCGACAGAGTTGGTTGTGTGTCCCGGCATTTATTTTGTCGGAATACCGTGTGATACCCGTTCACTCTCCAGCAGAAGTCCAATCAGGATTGGAGCATTCAGTTATTCCTCAGCAAAGCGGGCTTCACTCTTCCAACATTTATTTTGCTGGAATAAGTCTGTGACACCTGGTTATCCCTAGAGGAGTTGGCGTTGTCCTCAGTATTTATTTTGCTGAAGCGATTTTCTGTATCCCAGCAGTTCCAACTTGCATCTGCACCGGCATATAGTGTCATATTTGCATCCACCAAATAAGAAACGCGTAGCATTTCCATGTCGGATGGAGCATTACGCCATTGTCAAACATATGCATTTTGAAACATAAGCCAGGTTGGTTAACCGTTTGTTTCTAGTGTTGTTTCCCATGCAGGTGGAGAGAGCCCTTGCTCCAATTAATTGCCAAACATTCAAGATCTCGGCGGGAGACATGTAATGATAATGTCTGTTGTGGCATTATTCCCCAAGAGTTGCTTGTTCAAGTTTCTCTTACCCCTCCAGCGGAGTATTTCTTCAAGGTTGTTGTTGTGACAACATCAGAAGATTTCGTGAATCGATTTTTCGAAGTTGTCTGGCAGTGTGGATTCAGAAAATCCCCAGGAGAGTCCTTCTCAGATTTGCTGCCATGTCAGCACTGAAAAATTGGAAGACTAGGCTCATATTGTGTCATCCATATGATTGATGGAGCCAGCTGCTGCAAAGATAGGCAGAAAACCTGTATTCGACAGAGTATTACCCGTAGCAGAGGCGGAGGTATTTGACAGAGTATTACCCGTAGCAGAGGCGGAGATATTTTCCTGTATTCTACAGAGTATTACCCGTAGCAGAGGCGGAGATATTTTCTTGTATTCGACAGAGTATTACCCGTAGCAAAGGCGGAGTTATTTTCCTGTATTCGACAGAGTATTACCCGTAGCAAAGGCGGAGTTATTTTCCTGTATTCGACAGAGTATTACCCGTAGCAAAGGCGGAGATATTTTCCTGTATTCGACAGAGTATTACCCGTAGCAGAGGCAGAGATATTTTCCTGTATTCGACAGAGTATTACCCGTAGCAGAGGCGAAGATATTTTCCTGTATTCGACAGAGTATTACCCGTAGCAAAGGCGGAGTTATTTTCCTGTATTCGACAGAGTGTTTACCCGTAGCAAAGGCGGAGTTATTTTT
This sequence comes from Lathyrus sativus, assembly GCA_963859935.3. Taxonomy (NCBI): domain Eukaryota; kingdom Viridiplantae; phylum Streptophyta; class Magnoliopsida; order Fabales; family Fabaceae; genus Lathyrus; species Lathyrus sativus. The sequence continues at coordinate 328,358,072 of OZ012739.1, forward strand.
CCTGTATTCGACATAGTATTTCCTGTAGCAGAGGCAGAGTTATTTTCCTGTATTTGGCAGAGTATGTACCCGCAGTGGTGGCGGAGTCATTTTCCCGTAATAATGACAAAATTTTCCCACAATGGTGGCGGAGTGATTTCTCGTAGTGATGGCAGAGTGATTCTCCTGAATCGTTGGCAAGGTCATGTTTTGTTGACAGAAGTACTTCTCCCCGTGAAGTCAATAAGTTCATTCAAGTACTGAAAAGATAATGTTGAAATCAGATTTGTAGATAGTGTTCCCCAAACAGTTGTGCAGTTTATTTCTGCAGTTGGCAAATTTCCGGGTTCTTAGTATTCAATCGTCTCGTACCTCGAATGTTTGAAGCCCGTTCGCTCTTCACCCAGTCGGGTCCAAGTCGTTTGAATAGGGGCAGCTGTTGTACCCTAAAATTTGCTCAACCTACTTCGCTTGGTTTATGTTTCAGTTGCATTGTCATTTGCATAAAAAGTCATGTACATAGTCTAATCATTTGCATAGCATAGCATGGGCAAGTCATCCAACAAGGGACCAAGTGCCATTCTTATCTCTATGAGCATATCAAGAGGTTCTTATTCAAATTCAATCTAAGCCAAGTCATCAGAAAGAAATTGAAATCTAAGAAGTCAGTGGATCAAGCAGTGGATCCATCTCCTATCTTGAGGGTATTTAAGGATCATCAGAGAAGTTGTGGACTATGAATGGAAAGCATGGAGGGTATATAGACATCATGGAAGACCTAGAGGGTCATTTTGAAAGTGAGACAAGTCAGTGATGTGGTTACAAGAGCTGCAGTTGAAGACAGTCAACTAGGGTTTCATCTGGGTCAACCCTGGGTCAACCCTAGGTCAAATGCTTGGTTGAAGGTCATCAAGGTCTATTTGAAAGATGTGGGGTTCATCATTTTATATGTGGATATGGGTGTGGTGTTGTGCCAAGGAGAAATCAAGAGAAATCAAAAAGAAGAGAGGTTTCTAAATTAGGGTTTCTATGTAAAATCCCCTGATTTAGGGCAAACTTCCAAGCAAGATAATTCAAAATGTAAGTCTCAAATGGATCCTTGGCCAACATGAAACTTGTAGAGGATCTCAATACCTTTAATTTGAGTGGTGGAAGGCATCAAGGAGATTTATAGAACTCAAGTTATGGTTCTTGCAAGTTACAGGTCATCAGAGGCATCTGAAATTTGTCTGTGAAAGTTACTTGACTTCCAAGCAACTTTTACCCCTCAAGGAGCTTTCAAATGGATTTCTGGACAACATGAAAGTTGTTCCTCATGATCTTAAATTTCTAGAAAGGTATGGTATGCCTTCATATGATTTGTAGAACTCTACTCATGATATTGGCAAGCCAGGGGTATTTTGGGAAAGTGGAATTACAGGTCATTTCAAGCATATGCCCAAAACTCCTATTTCCAAATTTCAAATGAAAAAATGGTCAACATCAAACTTGCTAAAAATGGCATTTTGAGTCTAGAAAAGTGGTTGTGGCAAGTTGGAAATGCATGGAACTTAGATTTGCAAAAGTGACCAATTATAAAGGGAAAAATACCTTTTTAAATGACCAAATTGTGATTTTTTGATACAAAAGCAAAACCAAGCATATGACCAACCATTTTGAAGGTAAATTGCATTTTAAGATCATTGGCAATACTAGTTTTTTGGTTTGAAGTCAAGAAATTGGAGTTATCTTAAGTTGCTTGTAAGGAAAGATACACTTGCCAAATCAAGCTAGAACCAAGGTGCAAGGCAAGTCAGCATTCCTACACATTCTAATTCTCATTAGGAGAGAAATTCAAGCCTCTTATTGGAGCTGTAATAAGGCATTCACCAACTGGTTTTCCAACTCACCATTTTCAAATTATCATACCATGAGATTATCATTTTCTCACTAGATCCTTCCAGCAATTTCTAGATGCTTCCTACCTCACCTATATAACCATTAGAGCTGATATAAACCAATTTTTGGAGTTCATTTGGTGCCAAATTCTGAGATTGCATTTCACACTTCCTCTTTGCAAATCAATTTCGTTTTCATTCAATTCTTCATCATTTCTTCAAATTTTTGATCCAAATCAACTCTATAATCATCACTGAGTGTGTAGCCATCAGAATTGGAGTAGATCATTGGCTAAATCGTGTTCTTGCAATTTCAAAGTTTCATCTGCAACTGAAATTCTGTTTCAAGAATGCAAGCTGTTTGAGCAAGATTTAGTGCATACAGAAGCAAGAGTTCAACATCTTGAGTGAATCTGGAGCAAGACAAACCTTGAATTGGAGCTTTTCGTCATCTGGTTCACACATTTTCTCAGGTCTGCATCTTGCTCTCTACTCCTTAATTTATGCGCAATTGATTGAAATTGATAGGTTAGAATGTTAGGAGATCATTAGATGAAACTTTCTGGAAACTTTGAGTCCATTTGGTGATGATTTTTATGGTGACCTGAATTCTGTTAAGAGCAATAACATGAGATATAGTGAGAGATAAGGTTAGTTCTTTAGCTAGGTTAGATCAGTGATAGGTGATGAACAAGTTAGTACCATTAATTTCATGGATTGTTAACATTGGTTCTTGATCATATTTTGGGGATTACCATCGGGTTTAGAACTAGGGGGGTTTAGAACTAGGGTTCATATCAATGGATTTTGAGATCATGATTAGAACCAGGGTGAAAAATGGAGCAAGTCTGGGCTTTTAGTTTTTGATTTTGGTTGAGAAATGAAGGAACACGAGTGGCTGCAGATGTGAAATCCTTGAGTGCTCATCCATGGAGTTTGGCTCCAATTTTCGTTTGAATGGAGAAGATGGGTTATCCGCCACTAGATCCGTGTGAGACTTTTGACTGGGATTAAGATCCAACGGTCCATGTTTGAACTTCGCTTGTGAAGAATTCTGAGCTAATCCCAAAATTCGGTCGTTTCATTAAAAAAAACAAGTTATGGGCTTAAGTATAATTGATATCCACACCCCTGTTTGCAAGCCCAGTAAGTTTTACACTGCATTTGGTTGCTTTTCGCACCTTGGATTTTTCTTTTTCTTTTGATTTTTCTCATTATTTTCTGAATGACTCATGGGCCTACGCGCTATGATACCTACACCTCCATTCCCAGGCCCATGCGCTACATGAACTAGACATGTTTACTAACTGCACCCCTTAACTTCTCTTTTCTTTTTTTAATGTTTTCATTTTTTCTTAATGTTAGAAAATTCATATAAAATTAGAAATTAATGATTTTTGAGTGAGAGTTTTTTCTACCATTTTATATTCGTGTCAAGAAAAATATCAAATAATAAAATTACCATTTTATTGCATTTTAATATTTTTATTATATTTTCTCATTTAGTAGCTTTTATATGTTTTTAGGTTGATACTTAATTTTGCATAATTTTGTTTAGGTAGCTCCTTTAGGATTTTTGCCCCAATCTTTTTAGTATAACTAGATATGGATATTAGGTGCCCCCTGATTTTTATACCAATTTTTTAGGATTTATTTTAGGTAGTTTAGTTAGAAAATATTAGGCTAGTCATTGTGAATATAACATAGGTATAACAAAACAAATTTCTTTTTGGGGTTTTAGGACAAATTAGAAGATGGGACTATAGGGGTATTATGGGTAAGTGTTAGATCCCTTAAAAAATGCTAGAAGTTCCCCTATTCTATTATTACTATTAGTATATTTCTTGTAATTGATTGATTGTGTGGTGTGCCCTCTCTAGGGTTATTTGTTTGATTGTGTGGGGTATTGGGCCTGCTTGGGGTTTGGGTTTGAGATGAAGACTTTGTTGATGAAGCCATTGAAGACAAAAGGAATGAAGACCCAGTTCAGGAGTGGATGAAGATTGTAGCTTGCTTGCAGCTGTTGAAGATTATAGGAATTAGGATCTAGGCAGAGTTTAGAATAGAAACTTGCTTCATAAACATGGAAGGTCTTGTTTGCCTCCATCCCTCTCTGTGATTCAAAATCTCTCTAGGGTACTCACCCCTTTCCTTTGGAAGGCTTGGTGACAGTATCTAAGAGATAGAACTCTTGAGAGAAACATTCTACATTTTGTTAAACAGTCTGTTTGCCACCTTTGGTGGTCAACTAACTGTTTAGCATCCCGATTCATTCTGTTGACTGTTCCTCATCATGGAGAGTCTGATTTGAAGAAAAGCCATGAAAGATTGAAGATAGAGACCTTGCTTGAAGATGAAGATTGTGCTGTTGAAGTTGTGCATGTGACTACTGCTATTTGAAGCCCTGCTGTTTGAAGCTGTTGAAGATGATTGCTGTTGATGCTTGCTTGAAGCTTGTAGCTGTTTGAAGATGACTTGAAGACAGATGTTGATGGAGCTTGCTGTGCAGATTTGCTGCTATTTATTTTTGCTGTTTAGAAGCTTTTGATGTATTGTTTGAGTTTCCCGGACTGTATTGTTTGCCATTAATCTGTTAGGTTGAAAGCGAATCTTGTTCGCTTTTGCCTGTTGTTTTCTAGGTTCGAGGTTGAGTGGGACTCCCTTGCCTCACTTGTATTGTTGCATTCATGCATATTTTACTGTTTTATTGTATCTGCTATTCTGTTTCCGTTTATCCCTTAGGATCTCTGTTTCTCTCTGCGCAAGAGAGGAACATGATAGACATTAGGTCTTAACCCATGCATGATAACATTAGGTTAGTTTGATTCCCCTTTCAACCACAGGGTAGAGTTCTGTTTCTCTTCTCATCTTAAAACAATCAAAAAAACACAATAAGATTTCAAACACAATAAAAAAAACAGTTCTTGCGTAAAAGGCTGTAAACACATCAAAACGTCATTTTTGTCCGCTTGGACTGTTAAGCAGAAAAACCCTTTTTCAGAAGGAGATAAAAGCAATCAAAATAGACTTGTGTCGTGCGTGGCCCGAACTACGTTTGCTCTGATCTTTCATGCTGTATGAAAGTACGTAGGCATAGGATGCGATATCCTAGCGAGCAACCTTCCCCTCCTTTCCCGTAGGTAGGCGAACTACATTGACTCTGATTTCTCGTTCCAGACGGGAATACGTAGGCATAAAGTGCGATACTTTGTCGAGTCATTTTCTTTTCTTTTAACCCCAGACCTGTAGAGTAGATATAATAACCATCCTTTCGACAGAAAACAAGCGTGGATCCCGTCGAGTACGACGGACGTGAGGGGTGCTAATACCTTCCCCTTGCGTAACCGACTCCCGAAACCAGGATTTGGTTGCGATGACCATTCCTTTCCCGTATTTGGGTTAGGTTTACTTCGAGCGTTTCCTTTCCCTCCTTGGGATAAATAACGCACGGTGGCGACTCTTCTGTTCAGCCGGCGCCAATTTTCGCAGTAGCGACACATATTTATGCACTTTCTCCTATATTTTTACTTAGGCATTTCTTTACTTTATCTTGATTATTTTTATGTTTTATTTTGTTTTTATATTTTATTTTATTTTTGGCTTAATTTGATTTCCGCACTTATTTTTCAGCTTTAGCAGTCTGCACGGAAACGATCATAACTGGAGTTCCGGAAATCCGTTTGAGGCGTTCTAAAATTCGCCGGAAAGCTAAGAGAGAGAGCTACGACTTTCGTGTTGGAGTCGAAGTCAGATTCGGAGCCCAAAATTCCACAATTCCGTTTCAAGTTACTGCATTAGAATTTTATTTTAGTGCTGGGTCATGTATTGGGTCTGGGTTATGTTTTCGACCCAGTTGGGTTATGACCCGAATTTTATTTCTTTTTAAAGGAAAAATACTCGTGTTACTGTTCACCTAGTTACATTTTCACGAAAAATACATTCGGAGCTTTGAGAGAACCATGGAGAGCTAATTCCTTAGAGTCATTCTGCTGTAATCGCGTTCCAACGCTTTGAGGTTTTTACTTTATCAATCTAATTCGTTTCTCTTTAAACACTATTCTATGAATTGCTTTTGCTTAATCTGTTAGTTTATAGAATTGTTTTGATTAAATTCGTATGATTGCATCCTTAGCTTTTATTCGTCGTTACGTCGCTTTGTCGTTAATTCGCGTTTATAATTCGTGTTTGCTTAATTCACGAAAACTTAATCCGTTTGCTTAATTTGGAATATAGGATTGTTAATCTAGTTTATGTCTTTTGCGCTTGTTAATTGATATAGGAATCGAATAGAGATCGAAATCGCTTAGGAAATTGGTAAGGTAGAAACCCGTGATAAGCCGGAACCGAAAACAGTAGATTGACTTATTTTGATAATCACTTATTTTAACCGCTTAATTGCATTTTCTTTATTTATCCGATCAGAAACCAAACCAACTCCCCCTCCATTTCGAATTTGGTAGATTAATCACATAAAAGAATCCTTGAGACGATATCCGAGTTGAATTGTCGCTGTATTACGTTTTCATCAAAAACACTCGTTTTGATCCGCGAGCGACAACTGATCAATGAGCTAGGCCCTCCACAACGGAGAGATGGATTGGGCCGACCCCGTGTGATGAGCAGGACAGAGCAATATATATATATATATATATATATATATATATATATATATATATATATATATATATATATATATATATATATATATATATATATATATATATATATATATATATATATATATATATATATATATATATATATATATATATATATATATATATATATATATATATATATATATATATATATATATATATATATATATATATATATATATATATATATATATATATATATATATATATATATATATATATATATATATATATATATATATATATATATATATATATATATATATATATATATATATATATATATATATATATATATATATATATATATATATATATATATATATATATATATATATATATATATAAGAATCTTAATCGGTTCAGTAAGTAAATAAAATAATTAATTATATTTAATAATTAATTATTTAGTTGAATATGTGCTTAAATATAAGTGGATGTCAAGATAATCCATTTCAAAATAATGAGAATTCTAAATGATTATCATTCTATATATAGACTATGATCACAAATATATCATCCTATAAGAAGATTATCTCTTTTTATCCCCATTCGAAGAGTTTTCAAGACATTACGAGTACCGGTTGAGAAAAATCCACAAGCCAACCAGTGTCAAACACTTGTCTGTACACTTTTGTATTTTAGAATTATCATTGCCATTGTCTAAAAATCTTTCTCATTATATTCGTTAAGGTATTCCTATAATCATTAATATCAAAATGTCATAGATCCTAAGTTTTGTGTCCATGGGGAGACGCTTAAGCGCTCCCAGCGTGATGAGTGATCAGTGCATATTTATGCACTTTCTCCTATATTTTTACTTAGGCATTTCTTTACTTAATCTTGATTATTTTTATGTTTTATTTTTTTTTTTATATTTTATTTTATTTTTGGCTTAATTTGATTTCCGCACTTATTTTTCAGCTTTAGCAGTCTGCACGGAAACGATCATAACTGGAGTTCCGGAAATCCGTTTGAGGCGTTCTAAAATTCGCCGGAAAGCTAAGAGAGAGAGCTACGACTTTCGTGTTGGAGTCGAAGTCAGATTCGGAGTCCAAAATTCCACAATTCCGTTTCAAGTTACTGCATTAGAATTTTATTTTAGTGTTGGGTCATGTATTGGGTCTGGGTTAGGTTTTCAACCCAGTTGGGTTATGACCCGAATTTGCTTTCTTTTTAAAGGAAAAATACTCGTGTTACTGTTCACCTAGTTACATTTTCACGAAAAATACATTCGGAGCTTTGAGAGAACCATGGAGAGCTAATTCCTTAGAGTCATTCTGTTGTAATCGCGTTCCAACGCTTTGAGGTTTTTACTTTATCAATCTAATTCGTTTCTCTTTAAACACTATTCTATGAATTGCTTTTGCTTAATCTATTAGTTTATAGAATTGTTTTGATTAAATTCGTATGATTGCATCCTTAGCTTTTATTCGTCGTTACGTCGCTTTGTCGTTAATTCGCGTTTATAATTCGTGTTTGCTTAATTCACGAAAACTTAATCCGTTTGCTTAATTTGGAATATAGGATTGTTAATCTAGTTTATGTCTTTTGCGCTTGTTAATTGATATAGGAATCGAATAGAGATCGAAATCGCTTAGGAAATTGGTAAGGTAGAAACCCGTGATAAGCCGGAACCGAAAACAGTAGATTGACTTATTTTGATAATCACTTATTTTAACCGCTTAATTGCATTTTCTTTATTTATCCGATCAGGAACCAAACCAACTCCCCCTCCATTTCGAATTTGGTAGATTAATCACATAAAAGAATCCTTGAGACGATATCCGAGTTGAATTGTCGCTGTATTACGTTTTCATCAAAAACACTCATTTTGATCCGCGAGCGACAACTGATCAATGAGCTAGGCCCTTCACGACAGAGAGATGGATTGGGCCGACCCAGTGTGATGAACGGGTGTCGCTTGCGCGAAAATAAGGTGCCGGCATGACAGAAGAGTCGCCACCTTTCGTTATTTATCCCTCAGAGCGGGAAAGGAAACGATCGGAAAAACCTGACGAAAAAGGGTAAGACAAGGTCATCGCAACCATTGTCTGGGTTCGGGAGTCGGTTACGCAAGGGGAAGGTATTAGCACCCCTCACGTTCGTCGTACTCGACGGGATCCTCGCTTGTTTGTTTACTTGGACGGGTGTGTTATAATCTATCTACCTATCAAGGCTGGCTGAAAAAAGAAAAGAAGATGACTCGGCAAAGCATCGCGCTTTATGCCTACGTATTCCCGTCTGGAACGAGAAATCAGAGTCAACGTAGTTCGGCTAACTACGGGTGAAGGTGGGGAAGGTTGCTCGCTAGGATGTCGCATCCTATGCCTACGTACTTTCATCTGGTATGAAAGATCAGAGCAAACGTAGTTCGGGAAACTACGGGTTATCTCCTAACAGAAGTGTTTTTTATTATGTTTGCGATCTCGACCGCACTAGAGACTATGACCTGAGAGTGAATGCGTCGCATGTCACCCAAAGGGTACCATACTAAACATCCCACCTCAGATAGCTTAAGGCTCGTAACGCACGAAAGAAATCATTCATGATTACTGTATTTTAAACTGTTTCGAGATGAGAAGAGAACAGGCCCAACTAGGAGGGAGACTATCAAGTCCTACTGTTATCATGCCATGGATTCATCCTATGGTTGAGATTTGAACAGGGAACTCCTAGATGTTGTCATGCATAGGTTTCAACCTAAAAGTCTATCATCAAATCCTCATCAGAGGAAATGAGAGTCCTAAGGGATCATGTCAATGATACACCAAAACAGACAAAAGCATCAGCTTTAACAGTAAAATGCATGCAATGCAAGTGAGGGAGGAAATGTGTGTGGGGCTTAAGCCTCCACAAGCTCGTCTCAACCTCAAGCCAGTCATGAAATAACAGTAATCATACTGAAGATAAACAACATGCTGTCAAGCAATAACAGATAAGGGAAATGAAGTTGCCATCAGGCCAACAAAACACAAACTTGAGAAAGAAAGGATCTACTCTCTAATCCTAACCCTAACACAGAATCTAATCAGATCTAAACAAAGCCCTAAAGCAGAACCTAACCAAAAGAAATCAATCCCAGCCTTCAAGCTTCAGAACAAGCTTACCAAAGACAGGGAGCTAAGTAAGCAGACTCATAGTGTCTTCCTCAGGAAAGCACCAGGAGGTGTATACTCAGGAATCATATCCTATGTGGCTCAACCACTGTGATCAGTTTACATTCCTCCTCAGGAGAAATTAAACTCACAAGCAGGCTCCAACATCACTGGATATTTAGGAAATCCTATCTGAACTAGTGGAACTAAATGAACAGACTCATAGGACCTTCCTCAGGAAAGTACTAGGAGGCTTCCACTTAGGAATTGTATCCTATGTGGTTCAACAACTGTGATCAGTTTACATTCCTCCTCAGGAGAAATTAAACTCACAAGTTGGCTCCAACATCATTGGGTACTTGAGAAATCCTAGACAAACTAATGGAACTAAGTGAATAGACCCATAGGACCTTCCTCAGGAAAGTACTAGGAGGCTTCCACTTAGGAGTTGTATCCCATGTGGCTCAACAACAGGTGATCAGTTTACATTCCTCCTCAGGAGAAATTAAACTCACAAGTTGGCTCCAACATCATTGGATACTTAAGAAAGAGGTGAGAAGAAATAATGAAAGTCAGTCATAGTGCCTTCCTCAGGAAAGTACTAGGAACTTCCTTCAAACTTCAGGATCTCAAACCTCACAGACAGGGAACAAGCTCCTAAACCAGGCCTTCAATCCATGCCTCCTCCAATCCTCTAGTATGCTCCACTAAGCCCCACAATGAGATGCCAAGCTCCTCCAATCAAAGGAATACCCCAAAGCAAAGCAAACTAACAAAACCTGCCCTAAAGGCCACACCAACCATCATTCAATTCAAAAATCAACTAAAAAAAGTATTATTATATTAATTCCTAATATAAATTCTAGGGGATCCTACTTAACTACCCTTAAGTCCCATATATTCCCCATATGCTAAATTGTACTAAAAAACCCCAAAACAAAATGTTCAAGTTCATATATACAACCTAAAACCCTAATTAGACTATCCTAAGTTCAATTCAACTAAACTAATCAAATCTTAATCTAAAAATCTAGTAATAAATCCAGGGAATACTATGATTCATCATCTAACTATGCCAAAAAGAATGGCTCAAAAAGCCTAAGGGAACTATCCTAATTAAATTCTACAAGTCAGCATACCAACTAAAGGAATTTAAAAAAAGCAATTAAAAGTAAAAATGCACAAAAAATATAAAACTGAAATAAAATGGCTATTTTATATTTTTATATTTTTCTAGACCGAAAATGAAAAATGGGAAAAAAAGTCTCATTAAAAAATATGCATTTTTTATTTTGTTATGATTTTTTGAAGTTTAATAAAATCTAGGCCGCAAGATCAAAGTCAAGTCAAAGTTTCCATTCTAATCCAATGGTGCATGTTCATCTTCTCCAACCAAAACCCTAAAATTCAGAATTTTTCTATTCCATGCATGCAACTTCCATGGACTCTATCTCATTCATTACTCCATGAAATCACATGAAATAAAAAACAAAACTGATCCTCTTCTCGCCCTCTACACAACCATGGTTTTAGTTTCTCTTGAATCTCTCTCTAGCCTTCAAACCGACAACAACAAGGCACGGGTACCACCATGAAACCTTACTTTTCAACTCTAACCAACCTTGAAAATAAAGATACCAATGTGTTCCTCTTGCTTCCATGAGTATACTAAACTATGATACATGTATTAAAACCTCATATCTCAAGCTTTCTTGATCAACCAAGAATTGATGTCATATTTTGAAACTCCATGGATGGACCTTAAACTCACCATAAAGCATCCCTAGATTGTCTCTATCACAAATAACTTAAGAACTAACCCTAACCATGGCTAGATGTGATGATTCGAATCAAAACGCATACCTACCAAATGAAAATGGTGATGATAGTTGCACTCCTTTCCAACCCTTGCCACTTGCTGTAACTAATCTTTGATGGATGATGATGATTCTGGTGGAAGGAATCTTGCCCAAACTTCTTGAAACTTGCTATTCAAACCTTCATGCAAGTGGGAGTGATGATGTGAAGTGCACAAACCAGCCACGAATTCTGTTGGTTTTTTGCATGGATTCCACTCTATAATGATGGTGAATGATGATAGTGATGATAACTCTCACTATTAATGGAGTTTAGAATGATTTGGAATGAAAATGCAAAAAGGAAGGAAAGGATCAAGGTATAGCATGCATGTGTAATGAATCACCAACCAATGAATGAACCCACCTTAGGGTTTATATAGATGACAATGGAATGATCTAGAATGTGTGAGAAACTTCCAAGAGAGTTCTAGAACTTCTCATGCAATGAGAATTTCACTTTTTCTATTTTTAGTAAATATCATAAATCTCATGAGAAACCATGCAAAATATCCTTATATGAGATGGTAATTAGAGAACAAGGCTTTTCTAGCTATTTTAAGGCATTAGCAAACATTTCCTTTTGATACCTTAAAATGCAAGAATCAAATTTACAAAGGAAGTCCAATTTTTAAGCCTAAACTCAAAAATGTGGATGAACCATTGTTTTCAAAATGATGTTTCCAATCAAAATCATCTATCATATGCCCCATTTTGGATTTGTAGATCTCTCGAACCAAAATCCAATTTCAACTTATTTAACTTATAAGCCCTTTTTAGTTCATTTTGACCATTTTAAAATATCCATGCTCCATGCATTTCCAAACTCTCAAGACCTCTTATCTAGCCTTAAAATTCCATTTTGAACAACTTTCATGTTGGACATTTTTCCATTTGAAGTTTGGAAGTAGGAGTTTTAGGCATTGGCTAAAAATGACCTGTAATTCCAAATTACCAAAATACCCCTGTCTTGCACAAGCCATAAGTAGAGTTCCACAAGTCCTATCAAGGACTTATACCACTCAAATTAAAGCTAAGAAGATGCCCTCCAACATTAATGTTGACCAAGAGATCATAAGAATCATCCTACTAGGGCAAACGTTGTCTGCAAGTTGGGTGACCTTCAAGGACCCAGATTCACACACCTCAGCTGACCTGTAATTTGTCAAAACCATAACTTGAGCTCTGCAACTCCTATCAAGGACTTCCACCACTCAAATTAAAGCTAAGAACAAGCTCTACAACATTCATGTTGTGGGGAAGATGAGATATCAATCACATCTAGAGCTAAAACTGCCTGGAAGATAGGGACCAAATTAGGGTTTTTCCACTGACAATCCTCAGAAACCCTAACTCAAAACTTCTCAAACTCCTCAATCATGAGGAGTTGGTATAGGAATCACCTTTACAACATCTCTATGCATCATTCCATGATCTCATGGCCCTTGGATTAAGTCTCAACCTTCTCCAAATCTTCAGCTGATCTAGGGTTGACCCAGTCAAAACCTTAATTCTACCATTCATGGTTGAATCCTCTGAACTCTTGCATAATGACTTCTCTGGGCTTCATGATGGCTATCAAGACATCTCATAGGCTTTCTCAAAACATCAAGTTCATTCTCAAAGTCTCAGAATCATCTGAGGGGCACCCACAACTCTCAAGCTATGAAGCACACAACCCTGGTTCCAACCAATTCCTCTGAAGATCTCTTGAACTGTCTGATGAAGGTATCAACTTTCAAACACTAGATGGATAAATAATTGTTGGTCAAATTTTGGGGTGCAACAGATGCCCCTATTCAAACGGCTTGAACCTGACTGGGTGAGAAGCGAACGGCTCTCACCCAATCAAGGTGCGAGACGATTGAATATCGGTAAACCCGAAAATTTGCCAACTGCGCGAGCTCACGGTACTCTGCGGGGAACAAATCTTTGAATACTGCAACGCTAGCTGCTCAACAACTAGCTGGAGAAATATCGACCTGACATCGCCGTCAGTTATCCACATTAACTTCTTCTGATATTGCCTTCAGACAACCACAACACCCGACATCGCCGCTGGAAGACTAAATCACCTGACATCGCCGTCAAGAACAACCATAACTCGGGGAAACAAGCGTCCAACATCGCCGCCGGAGACCTAAACCTGAATCACCAAAATACCCAACATCGCCGCTGGAGAAAATACAACAATGAACAAAGTACCCCGCATCGCCGCTGGAGAACTGCATCTGACATCGCCGTCGGACAATCCACATACCCCGCATCGCCGCTGGAGAAACACATCTGACAGAATACCCCGCATCGCCGCTGGAGCACTGAATCTGACATCGCCGTCGGAAACAAACATCATCTCTACTGGGGATTTAAAGAGTCTGACCTCGCCGTCAAACAAATATCCAACCTCTACTGGGGATTTAAAGAGTCTGACCTCGCCGTCAAACAAACCTGATCTGACCTCGCCGTCAAATCCAAACGTTCAACCTCGCCGCCGAACAAACATCCAACCTCGCCGCCGGACAAATCTGATCTGACCTCGCCGTCAAATCCAAACGTTCAACCTCGCCGTCGAACAAATGATGATCTGACCTCGCCGTCAAATCCAAACGTTCAACCTCGCCGCCGAACAAAACATGATCTGACCTCGCCGTCAAATCCAAACGTTCAACCTCGCCGTCGAACAAACATCCAACCTCGCCGCTGGACAAATGATGATCTGACCTCGCCGCCAAATCCAAACGTTCAACCTCGCCGCTGAACAAACATCCAACCTCGCCGCTGGACAAATGATGATCTGACCTCGCCGCCAAATCCAAACGTTCAACCTCGCCGCCGAACAAACATCCAGCCTCGCCGCTGGACAAATGATGATCTGACCTCGCCGTCAAATCCAAACGTTCAACCTCGCCGCCGAACAAACATCCAACCTCGCCGCTGGACAAAATATGATCTGACCTCGCCGTCAAATCCAAACGTTCAACCTCGCCGTCGAACAAACATCCTCTGAACAAATCTAACCTGGGGCTCACCCCTGGTGAATGGAACAAAAGGTATACTTGCGTATTTGGAACTACTCCGCTGGGAATGAGAGACTTAACCGAGCACACTCTGATCTGGGGTTCACCCTCAAAACCAAAACGAACATCGGAATACTGCTGCATACTGCCCGCCGTAGAACTTCAACATTAAAGATATATGAAACCCTGGCCCCCGGCCATTTCCAGCTTCAGCTAGAAAAAAATTCAAGTATTTCCGAAGATAGATGGAACCCTGGCCCCTGGCCACTCCAGATCCGCTGGAGAATCTTCCAGTATTTCTGAAGATAGATGAAACCCTGGCCCTTGGCCACTCCAGATCCGCTGGAGAATCTTCCAGTATTTCTGAAGATAGATGAAACCCTGGCCCCTGGCCATTCCAGATCCGCTGGAGAATCTTCCAGTATTTCTGAAGATAGATGAAACCCTGGCCCCTGGCCATTCCAGCTTCAGCTAGAAAGAACATCCTTGGCCTTCAAGGATGTAAACTTTGCCCGTCGGCAACTCTGCAGGAGGCATCTTCGACTTCAGTCTAAAGAAATGGTCCTTGGCCTTCAAGGATACATGGATATGCCTTCAGGCAACTCCGCCTCTGCTATAGAGCATCCGTGACTCCAGTCAGGGATATATTTCGGCCTTCAGTCTGAAAAATGAATCCTAGGTCAATCATGACCTTGGGGATAACCTTGCCCTTAGGCACCTTCGCTTCAGCTTGGGAAATCTATGACTTCAGTCAGAAAAATGGTATCCTGAGCCATTCATGACTCTACGGGGATTCAAACACTTTGCCTTCAGGCAAAACTCCGTTTCAGCTGGAGAAACATCTTCGACTTCAGTCAGAAGAAATATCATTCACTTGATCGCAATCAATCATCTCCTCAGGACAACTGACTTGGTCTTCAGACCAACACGGATCGTCTTGGTATATCTACAAACTTTGGAACCTCGTCTTCAGCCACACGTTGATTCATCAACAAAGAAATCTGAACTCACAGGAACCTTCTGATACCACCTTCAGGCGCTTGCGAAATCCATCTTTAGATTAGACATCACTGTTGGAGCAGACATATCACGCTGCTAAGGACTTCAAGAATCATCTTGAACCAACAACTCCGTCGGGCACCTTCAAGAATCATCCTGAACCGATAACCTTTCTAGAGACTTTTATTCTGCTGGGTATTCCAGGGATCTTCCTGGGCAACTCTTGCTGGGGACGCTACTGGGGAACTCAAGCATCATACTAGTCGAACAACTCGGGAAGCTGTACTGAGGTCTTAAGAATCATCTTAAGCAAACGACCCTGCTGAGGAATTCAAGAATCGTCTTGAACTGAAGACTTCGCTGGGGATCTCAAAAATCATCTTGAGCGAGCGTCCGTGGGGATTACACCGGGGTTTTTAAGAATCATCTTAAGGAAGCGACCTTGTTGGAGAGAATGTCAGGAATCGTCCTGAGCAACTGGTCCTTTGGTGGAACATCTGTAAGACAAGAATGATAGTAACCTGGATCATGCTTATGATGCGTATGCTTCTGCGCCATGCCCCACACGGTGGGAATGCTATGCGTTTATGCCAAATGCCATGCAATCATGCAATATGCTTATGCAATCCCGTCAGCAAAATAAATGTTGGGGGGAGGAAACCCTTTTGTCAAGGAGACAAGAACTACTCAGGTAGAGGAATCATCCTGCTGAGGAGAACGTGGACATGCCAATATCAATCAGGCTCTGCCTGGGGGACTGATCTTCCGCGGACTGCTGCAGGGAACACAATGCCAATTGCGAGAATGAACTGCGCGGCCGTCTCGGCTACTCTTCTGGGGATAACCACTCTGTGGGGAAACAACTTCAGCTGCTCCACACTCCGCTGGGGAAAACATGGTCTGATCAACTTCCAAGGACTCGACTCTCTTGGGCATCTGCAAACTCGGCTGAGGAAGGAGAA
Source organism: Lathyrus sativus (assembly GCA_963859935.3). Taxonomy (NCBI): domain Eukaryota; kingdom Viridiplantae; phylum Streptophyta; class Magnoliopsida; order Fabales; family Fabaceae; genus Lathyrus; species Lathyrus sativus. Next base: position 328,374,518 of record OZ012739.1, read on the forward strand.
GTCATTCTGCTTCATTGGAGAGAGTGCAACTCTGGGGAAATACAGCATCAGCTGCCCCATGCTCTGCTAGGGCACATCCATTCAAGGTCTCAACTGCTTCCCAGGATTCTGCTTTTCTGCGGACTCAGCCGGGGAGAGAAATCATTCTACTTCACTGGAGAGTACGACTCTGATGAGGGATTTCAATTCCGCTGGGGAAGAAAGAATCATCTGACTTCGGGGGAGAGAGTACGACTCTGCAGGGGAATACAGCATCAGCTGTTCCAACACTCTACTGGGGAAGAGGGAATCATCCAACTTCAGGAGAGAGCATGACTCTGGTGAGGAATATCAATTCCACTGGAGACTTTACTGGGGAAACACGAGCTTCGGCATCCGAACACTTCTATGAAATCTGCACTTGTGACCCGGTGCTGGGGAAAGACGACATCATTCTTCGGTGCTTGGCTCAGCTGATGAGGTGACGCTCCCTCAGGATGCGTCTGCATGGGGAAGAGAATCCTCTCTGCCTGGGGAGACATATCAATGCTCACTATCTTGCGTTCAGATTCTACGGAGGAGAGACTACTGAACTCTGCTGGAGAAGGAGGACTCGCCCCGCTTCGGGGATGCGCACGGCACATCTTCTGGAAAGTGCTACACCTGCAACAACACAAACAAACAGACAGGATACCCTCCTCAAAGGGTCCTATCCAGGTTATTATCTCGTGACACTATTCGGTTAATTAATTGTTTCAACAATCAATGGGCCTAGGCCCGCAGGTTTATGTATGCGCATTTTATCAAAAAACATCGGCGTTTTCATTCGCAAACAAAACAGATAAATGCTAAACAGACAAGCAGAATTGCTGAATAATGTGCATTTTATTGATGATGAACCCCTGAATGGGCAAAAATGTTTTACAACAGAGGCAAGCTCCTGGAATGAGGAAGCCGCGCAAAAAGAAAACATAAATATACATCAGTATATACAAATGTCGGCAACGAGGCGTAGACGAACACCATGAGTTGATCCCTCTAAGACCCACTCGACTTTGATACTTCTCCGACGCTTCAGCTTCGGAAGAGATTGATTCAGATAAACGGCCCTCAGGTCCTCCAAACCACTAAACAATGAAAGTCCACACGCGGAACGCAGTCATTTGCTTATTCAAATCCCTAACTTTTGCGTGAACCGCCCTTTACGGGTTTTCAGTTCACCGGGATACCCCTTTTTGCCGAAGCCGCCCAGTGTAGGTTTTCGACTTCGCGGGTGTACATTTTTTCAATATATCCCTAATTTTTGCCCGAACCTTTTATTCTGTTTTTGGTTCGCCAGGATGCCCCTTTTTTGCCTGGACTCTTTCTTTTTTGTCCAGCGAGTCTCTTTCAAGCAAAGTATTTTTTAACTGCGTCCGCGTTCACCGGGGATGCAAAATCTTCACCATCCATCGTGGATAACAACAAAGCTCCTCCTGAGAAGACCTTGCTGACGACATACGGCCCTTCGTAATTCGGAGTCCATTTGCCCCGGTGATCGGAATGTGGCGGAAGAATTTTCTTCAGGACGAGATCACCCGTCTGAAAGCTTCTAGGACGCACCTTCTTATCATAAGCTTTCTTCATTCGGCTTTGGTACAGGCGACCAAATGCAATCGATGCTAACCTCTTCTCGTCCATCAGGCTGAGTTGGTTCAAGCGATTCGTAATCCATTCTGCCTCGTCGAGCTTTACATCCACCAAAACTCGCAAAGAGGGAATCTCCACTTCTAACGGTAGGACAACTTCCATACCATACACCAAGGAGAAAGGAGTTGCCCCGGTCGACGTACGCACCGTCGTACGATAACCGTGCAAGGCAAACAGCAACATCTCGTGCCAATCTTTGTACGTCACAACCATCTTCTGGACAATCTTCTTGATGTTCTTGTTGGCCGCTTCAACAGCGCCATTCATCTTCGGCCGGTAAGGAGATGAGTTGTGGTGTTCAATCTTGAAGCTCTGGCACAGCTCCTTCATCATCTTGTTGTTCAAATTCGAACCATTATCAGTAATGATCCGCTCGGGAATTCCATAGCGACAGATGATGTCCCTCTTTATGAATTTAGCTACCACCTGTTTGGTCACATTAGCGTACGAGGCTGCCTCCACCCATTTGGTGAAGTAGTCGATAGCTACCAGAATGAAACGATGACCATTGGATGCAGTGGGCTCGATCTTGCCTATCATGTCGATGCCCCACATGGAGAACGGCCAAGGGGAGGACATGACATTTAATGGGCACGGCGGCACATGAACTTTATCAGCATAAATCTGGCATTTATGACATTTCTTCGCGAATCTGAAGCAATCTGACTCCATAGTCAGCCAGTAATACCCTGCTCTCAGGATCTTTCTCGTCATGGCATGCCCGCCGGCGTGCGTACCAAATGTGCCCTCATGGACTTCCTCCATGAGCATACTTGCCTCTTTCTCATCTACACATCTGAGTAGCACGAGATCGTGGTTTCTCTTATACAGCACTCCATCAGGATTGAGATAAAAGTTTCCAGATAGCCTCCTTAGAGTCTTCTTATCCTGGGTTGACGCACCCGCAGGATACTCCTTAGTCATAAGGAAGGTCTGGATGTCGTGGAACCATGGCTTGCCGTCAGTGGCATCTTCGATTGCAAAGACAAATGCCGGTCTGTCAAGACGCGAAAGCACAATTCTTGGAGCCTCATTCCAATAATTGACTTTATACATGGAAGCCAACGTGGATAAAGCATCAGCCATTTGATTTTCAGCCCTGGGTACATGATGGAGTTCCACCCGATCGAAGAATGGAAGCAGCCTCCTGGCGTAATTCATGTACGACACTAAATTTGCTTGACGAGTTTCCCACTCCCCTTTAATCTGATTGATTACAAGCGTTGAGTCACCATATACGTCTAGATTCTTGATTCTCAAATCAATTGCCTCTTCTAGACCCATAATACATGCTTCATACTCGGCTTCATTGTTGGTAACTGGAAACGTCAGTCTCGCAGTAAACGGGATGTGGGATCCGTGAGGAGTCGTGATGATAGCCCCGATACCACTTCCATAGGAATTAACCGCTCCGTCGAATATCAACTTCCACTGAGACTTCCTATCTGGCCCCTCATCGGGCAATGGCTCATCGCAATCCTTCGCTTTGAGAAACATAATGTCCTCGTCAGGGAATTCGAACTTCATCGGCTGGTAGTCTTCGATTGGCTGTTCGGCAAGGTAATCAGACAATACGCTTCCCTTAATGGCTTTCTGGGAGACGTACTGAATATCATATTCCGTTAACACCATTTGCCATCTAGCAATCCTGCCCGAAAGAGCCTGCTTCTCGAAGACGTACTTGATCGGATCCATCTTCGAAATTAGCATAGTGGTGTGGTTGAGCATATACTGTCGTAGACGTTTGGCAGCCCAGGCTAATGCGCAACACGTCTTCTCCAGCATCGAGTATCGAGATTCACACTCAGTGAACTTTTTACTCAAATAATAAATGGCATGCTCTTTTCTGCCCGTCTCGTCGTGCTGACCGAGAACACACCCCATACTATTCTCCAGAACCGTCAGGTACATGATTAATGGCCGTCCAGCCACTGGGGGTATCAAGATTGGAGGTTCTTGAAGATACTGCTTTATTTTGTCGAATGCCTTCTGGCAATCCTCATTCCAAGTAATCGCCTGATTTTTCTTTAAAAGCTTGAACATCGGTTCACAAGTGGCCGTGAGCTGAGAGATAAACCTTGCAATGTAGTTTATTCGGCCCAGGAAACCACGAACTTCTTTTTCTGTTTTCGGCGCTGGCATTTCTTGGATAGCTTTTATTTTCGCAGGATCAACTTCAATACCTCGTTCACTAACGATAAACCCCAATAACTTTCCGGACCGCACCCCGAAAGTGCACTTGTTAGGATTCAGCCTCAGCCTGAACTTCCTAAGCCTTTCAAACAGCTTCAACAAATTGACCAGATGCTCTTCCTCCGTTTGGGACTTTGCAATCATGTCATCAACATAGACCTCGATCTCATGATGAATCATATCATGAAACAAAGTTACCATTGCTCGCTGGTAAGTGGCCCCTGCGTTCTTCAGACCGAAGGGCATTACCTTGTAGCAGAATGTTCCCCAGGGGGTAATAAACGTTGTTTTCTCCATGTCCTCCGGTGCCATCTTAATCTGATTGTAACCGGAGAAGCCATCCATGAACGAAAACACGGAAAACTGGGCTGTATTGTCGACCAACACATCGATATGAGGCAACGGGAAATCATCCTTAGGGCTTGCCCTATTCAAATCCCGATAATCGACGCACATGCGTACCTTACCGTCCTTCTTCGGTACAGGCACTATGTTGGCGACCCACGGAGGGTAAGTGGTAACGGCTAGAAATCCTGCGTCCAACTGCTTCTGGACTTCTTCTTTGATTTTTACAGCCATGTCTGGTCTCGTCCTCCTGAGCTTCTGCTTGACTGGAGGGCAATCTTCTCGCAACGGCAAGCGATGAACCACGATATCAGTGTCAAGCCCGGGCATGTCTTCGTATGACCAAGCAAAGACGTCACTATACTCTCGAAGCATCTCGACCAGTCTATGCTTGACATCATTCTGCAGCGCAGCCCCAACTCTGACATTTCTGACGAGCTCCTCAGAACCCAGATTTGTGATCTCAATATCCTCCTCGTGAGGCAGAATAACCTTCTCCTCTTGTCTCAACAAGCGGGCCAACTCTTCCGGAAGGTCCTCGTCTTCATCAATCTCATCCTCGGCTTGATAGATCGGGCAATCAAAGTCGCAGTGAGCCGTAGAGGGTCCAGAGTCGATGTCATCTGTTACGTGGATCCTGCAATAACAAGGGTTAAGTTTAAAGCAAGAATATGCAGGTTAGCACAAACCTCGTTGCCATTTTGCTATTTTTCGAAATAAACAAAAAAAACAGGAATAACAGAGAACACAATATTTGATTACGAAGAAAACGCCTTTTATTTATTAACAAAATGCATACGCATAATCCAACAAGGCCCTGACAGTAAAACCACTATGCCCCGGGCAGGACATAGGGTTGTACAAAGATTGTAAAAAGCAAATCATTACTCTTCACTTGTCAGCTCGATAATCTCCTTGATGGTCCAATTGCGGAGGCGCTCGCCCGGCTTGCTCGGTTGAATCCAGGCGTCAAAATCGCAATCACTGTCCCCGCTGTCCTCCAACGCAGCGTTGATGCTCTCGAAAATTACTCCCCCCTTGGTGAATAGGATCGACCCTTTCCCACGAGACGAGCTGCCAGAAGAAGATGAAGCTTCAGCTCCAGGAGAATATCCCAATCCAAACTTATCCTGCTTGATTGGTATATCCAGAACATGCCCCCAGCCTGGGGTGGAACCGACTTCGACAACGGCCCGAGCTTCCTTAAACGAGGAGAGATTCATCTCCTGCTTCTCTGCGACGACAGGAGCTACCTCTTTTACCTTGACGGTTTCAAAAGCTTGGCAGAGAGTCTCATGGATCTCGCCATCCATTTCAACGTATTTAAAGGACGATAGGTGGCTCACCATGATGTCCTCCTCACCACAGACGGTCACTATGCTGCCCCCAACAGCATATTTGAGCTTCTGATGCAGCGTGGACGTCACGGCACCAGCAGAATGGATCCATGGCCGACCTAAGAGGCAACTATAGGCGGGCATGATATCCATGATATAGAAGACCGTATTAAACGTCTCTGGACCAACTTGAATTGGCAGGGTCAACTCTCCGAAGACGTGGCGCTTGGTTCTGTCAAAGGCTTTCACGACCAGATCACTGGGCGTGCACAGCAATCCACGGGTATCCAACTTCATCAGTGCCTTCTTCGGAAGCACATTAAGCGAGGAACCCGTATCCACCAGGACATGTGACATAATCGTGCCTCTGCACTCTATTGAGACGTGCAAGGCGTTGTTGTGATCTCTTCCCTTGGGAGTCAGCTCCAGATCCGTGAATCCCAACCCATTACCAGCATTAACATGGGCTACTACCTCCTCGAGTTGATTTACTGATATCTCCTGCGGCACGTATGCAGCATTCAATACCTTCAGTAACGCGTTGCGGTGTGCTTCAGAACACAGCAACAAGTTAAGAATTGAGATCTTTGATGGAGTCTGATGAAGATGATCTACAATTTTGTAGTCACTCTTCTTGATTAGTCGCATGAACTCTTCAGCATCTTTAACTAGCAAGTCTTTCTCTGCCCCAGAAGGGACCTCTTCGACAGCTTTACCTTTACCCTTATCCACAGCGTCAGCCCGGACCACCTTCTCTGCTGCAACTTCTGCTGGCGCAAACACTCTACCGCTTCTAGTGATACCACTGACTTCGATAAGATCCTGCACAGTCGATCCGAATGGCTCAAGCTCTATCTTCTAACCATTACAATAAACTTCGGCGCCATAATGCCATGGAACGGCATTAGTACTCTCGAATGGGATTGGTCCGGCCCTGGTGATGGTGATAGTAGGCGGACGGGGCACGGAAATAGTAATAGGGTGACGAGGGATAGTAATGGTAGCAACTTCATCTGCCTGCTTTAGCACGACCTCCCCTGATGCACTTTCAACGCTCCGGCTGAACTGTAAAATACCCTCAGACATCAGACTCTGGATACCTTCGATCAGCTGCTCACACCCATCAGGAAGTGTAGCACAAGCCATACATAATTCTCCGCATCCAGGAAAGAAGCCCTTCTTCAGCAACTTAGCCTTGACAAAACTCAACGGCGTCTTCAAATCTTTGACATCAGTCAGCAAGCCCGCACTCTCCTCAGTGATAACAGCATTCACTCCGCCCCCCTTATGATGAGGCATCGGGTTTTTGGTGACGTTGGGCACGTTGTCAGAAAAGTTGATAACCTTGGCGTCCACCAAGTCCTGGACTTTGTGCTTAAAAGCTTTAAAATTCTCAATCGTATGGCCAGGTGCCCCAGTGTGGAATTCACAAGTAGCATTGGTATCATACCCCGGTGGTGGTGCCCCTGTTAAGGGAGCCAACGTCCTCTTTTGAACTAATTGGAGCTGAAGCAACGTTTGCAAAAGTTGCGCATATGACATAGGAGGAGTATCAAAATGACGGCTTGCCATGGGAGCCCGATTCTGATATCTTTTATACCCCTGCTGATTCTGCTGCTGCTGCGGAGCAGCTGGGATATTTATGCTAGCAATCTGGGGCTGAGGGACCTTGCCCTTTCTCCTAGCATTAGTGACAGCACTGGCATCTCCCTCTCGACGCTTGCCAGTGTAAGGTTTTTTACTACCTCCTCCAGCTGAGGATGATTCGCCCTAAATTTTTCCGATCTTTATACCGTTCTCAACATGCTCGCCCAGAGTGATGAGGGCCGAGAATGTTCCAGACATGCCACTGACCAGCTTTTCATAATAGATTCCAGGAAGGGTAGCCACGGACATTTGCACCAGCTCACGCTCCACCATCGACGGTTGAACCCGAGCAGCCAGCTCACGCCACCGCTGGGCGTATTCTTTGAAGCTTTCATTGTTCCGCTGTGAGAGATTCTGAAGCTGGACTCGGTTGGGAGCCAAGTCGCTGTTGTATTGATAGTGGAGGACGAACGCTTCTGCAAGATCTTTCCAGGTGCGCACAGTAGCGGGCTCCAAACCCATATACCATTCGAGCGATGGACCAGAAAGACTATCCTGAAAGAAGTGCATCAGCAGCTTCTCATCGTCAGAATAAGCGGACATCTTTCTATAATAAGATCGGAGGTGAACCCGGGGGCAAGTAGTACCCTTATACCTCTCAAAGGTAGGCACCTTGAACTTGTGAGGTACCTTAAAGTCAGCAATCAACCCGAGCTTGGACATGTCAACGCCCAATGTGTTCTGATTTTCTATGTCTCTCATCTTGTCTTCCAGCGCCTTGAACCTGAGTCGAGCCTCAGCATTCAACTCTGCCTCTACACCTCTCTGAGAGAATATGTCATCCTGATGGTCCTCCAGCCACGGTTGAGGCACCAACAGATTTCCTGCACCAGCATTGCCGTTGACCGGCCCTATGTTAACATTGGCTCCCAAACTACCATTGCCGACGCCTGCCGCATTGAGTCCGAGATTAGTCATCAGATTTCCGTTAGCACTGTCGTTGCCCCCGGCAGCAGGAACAACGTTTTGTGGAGTATCCACTGGAGGAGGAGTAGGCACGGCCCCGCCGTGCAGTATGCCATTACTGTCAACCCTGGAGATTAGAGGTTGAACTAAAGTGCGAAGCTGGTCCTGCCCATTCGCGACCACCTGCATCAGCTCCATAAAATGATCCATCCGTTCACGGAGCTCTTGAACATCTGACTGTACCTGGTCCATTATCCTTGTCTGGTTAGCGCGAGTTGAGTAGCGGTGAATGAGTTTTTGATCAATCCTGGAGATCGAAAGCAGCTCGGAACCTGTGTACCTGAAAAACCTGTCAAAATTAAAGGTTAGGAAAAGCCACAAAATGCGTGTCATGCAAAATGCTTTATGCAGATGTATGCGTGTGTCTGTGTGCTTGAGAGATTTCCTCCGATCCTGGCGCCCTAGTACCAGTGCTGACAATAATAAGGAGAGGAATCTGGGCCCAATCATGGAAACAGCAATCTCACGCATAGTACCAGCAATAGTCAGGTTCGACACATCAAGGACCGAGAACTCGTACGCAACAGTCTTTTTGAGAGAGGCTGCAGTAACACAATAAGAGGCGAGAGATCCTGGATCGGGGAAACGGTACCTGTCACAGACACACGCCGATGGAATGCGAATGATTATGCAAACTAATGCAAAATGAAGGCATGCCACAATATATCCAGGTGGCTGCTGTGGAGATTCGGTGTCAACAGTCACTGATGAGAAGGAAACCCCAGTGTAAAACCACTGATCTGATCTGCTGAGAATAACCATCTGATAGGATCGAGATCAAAATTCTGCTCTGCCCAGAGTAAGTGCCTGATAATAAGGACCCCGGGTGCAAGATCAAGGAACATCTGTTGAGGAAGCCTTCAGACCCCAAATCAGAAATCTGCCCTATCAAGAACAAATGCACAACTGCTGATGAGACCTTCAGACCCCACTCAAAATCTGCCCTATCAAGAACAAATAACATCTGCTGATGAGATCTTCAGACCCCACTCAAAATCTTCTCCGTCCAGCACGAACCACTGATGATAATACACTGATCAAAGCCTGCTCTATCAAGAACAGACAAACACCCGATGATAAGATCCTCTGATCAAACCCTTGCTCTATCAAGAACATATCTGCAATTGAGAACCCAACATAACTGATTCACTGTCAAGAAAACCAGGTAGTCTGTAGGTCAAAGTTTCCTGCAATATCCCAACCCCACTCACAGGTATGGACCTAATCCACGGATGAAGGTACGACATCCTATGCGGTCGTCAGCGTCACAGACTTTCATGAGTGGCGATACGATTCCCAGAAGGAGTGGCATCGTCAAGTCATCAAGAGGCCTCTCTTAGCTGACTTCCAAATGATCGGTCCCCAGAGTCGACAATCCTCACGTCTGGACTCCCCTCAGATCCTCAGGACCGGAAAGGAGCACCTCTGCAAGAATCTCGTCTGAGCGCAGATTTTCGTAGGGAACTGTGCCTGCTCAGCAGACAGGTTCGTCTACTACTTCTCCGCAACTATATCTAGGTGTGTACTCAAGCCCAGGTCCGGCTTTTCACTCACAGTAACATCCCTCTCCCACAGCAGCACAGATAATCATATCAAACTGGAAATAAAATGCGGGAAATAAAATGCGGGAAGTAAAAATGCGGGAAGTAAAATGCGAGAAGTAAAAATGCGAGAAGTAAAAATGCGGGAAGTAAAAATGCGGGAAGTAAAAATGCGATAAATAAACGCAACCCAACAAGAAAACACACAAACGATAGGATTGACTCTCATAGGGAACCGGAGAACCAGAGATTCTGGGTTCGGTCCCCAGCAGAGTCGCCAGCTGTCGCTTGCGCGAAAATAAGGTGCCGGCGTGACAGAAGAGTCGCCACCTTTCGTTATTTATCCCTCAGAGCGGGAAAGGAAATGATCGGAAAAACCTGACGAAAAAGGGTAAGACAAGGTCATCGCAACCATTGTCTGGGTTCGGGAGTCGGTTACGCAAGGGGAAGGTATTAGCACCCCTCACGTCCGTCGTACTCGACGGGATCCTCGCTTGTTTGTTTACTTGGACGGGTTGGTTATAATCTATCTACCTATCAAGGCTGGCTGAAAAAAGAAAAGAAGATGACTCGGCAAAGCATCGCGCTTTATGCCTACGTATTCCCGTCTGGAACGAGAAATCAGAGTCAACGTAGTTCGGCTAACTACGGGTGAAGGTGGGGAAGGTTGCTCGCTAGGATGTCGCATCCTATGCCTACGTACTTTCATCTGGTATGAAAGATCAGAGCAAACGTAGTTCGGGAAACTACGGGTTATCTCCTAACAGAAGTGTTTTTTATTATGTTTGCGATCTCGACCGCACTAGAGACTATGACCTGAGAGTGAATGCGTCGCATGTCACCCAAAGGGTACCATACTAAACATCCCACCTCAGATAGCTTAAGGCTCGTAACGCACGAAAGAAATCATTCATGATTACTGTATTTTAAACTGTTTCGAGATGAGAAGAGAACAAGCCCAACTAGGAGGGAGACTATCAAGTCCTACTGTTATCATGCCATGGATTCATCCTATGGTTGAGGTTTGAACAGGGAACTCCTAGATGTTGTCATGCATAGGTTTCAACCTAAAAGTCTATCATCAAATCCTCATCATAGGAAATGAGAGTCCTAAGGGATCATGTCAATGATACACCAAAACAGACAAAAGCATCAGCTTTAACAGTAAAATGCATGCAATGCAAGTGAGGGAGGAAATGTGTGTGGGGCTTCAGCCTCCACAAGCTCGTCTCAACCTCAAGCCAGTCATGAAATAACAGTAATCATACTGAAGATAAACAACATGCTGTCAAGCAATAACAGATAAGGGAAATGAAGTTGCCATCAGGCCAACAAAACACAAACTTGAGAAAGAAAGGATCTACTCTCTAATCCTAACCCTAACACAGAATCTAATCAGATCTAAACAAAGCCCTAAAGCAGAACCTAACTAAAAGAAATCAATCCCAGCCTTCAAGCTTCAGAACAAGCTTACCAAAGACAGGGAGCTAAGTAAGCAGACTCATAGTGTCTTCCTCAAGAAAGCACCAGGAGGTGTATACTCAGGAATCATATCCTATGTGGCTCAACCACTGTGATCAGTTTACATTCCTCCTCAGGAGAAATTAAACTCACAAGCAGGCTCCAACATCACTGGATATTTAGGAAATCCTATCTGAACTAGTGGAACTAAATGAACAGACTCATAGGACCTTCCTCAGGAAAGTACTAGGAGGCTTCCACTTAGGAATTGTATCATATGTGGTTCAACAACTGTGATCAGTTTACATTCCTCCTCAGGAGAAATTAAACTCACAAGTTGGCTCCAACATCATTGGGTACTTGAGAAATCCTAGACAAACTAATGGAACTAAGTGAATAGACCCATAGGACCTTCCTCAGGAAAGTACTAGGAGGCTTCCACTTAGGAGTTGTATCCCATGTGGCTCAACAACAGGTGATCAGTTTACATTCCTCCTCAGGAGAAATTAAACTCACAAGTTGGCTCCAACATCATTGGATACTTAAGAAAGAGGTGAGAAGAAATAATGAAAGTCAGTCATAGTGCCTTCCTCAGGAAAGTACTAGGAACTTCCTTCAAACTTCAGGATCTCAAACCTCACAGACAGGGAACAAGCTCCTAAACCAGGCCTTCAATCCATGCCTCCTCCAATCCTCTAGTATGCTCCACTAAGCCCCACAATGAGATGCCAAGCTCCTCCAATCAAAGGAATACCCCAAAGCAAAGCAAACTAACAAAACCTGCCCTAAAGGCCACACCAACCATCATTCAATTCAAAAATCAACTAAAAAAAGTATTATTATATTAATTCCTAATATAAATTCTAGGGGATCCTAATTAACTACCCTTAAGTCCCATATATTCCCCATATGCTAAATTGTACTAAAAAACCCCAAAACAAAATGTTCAAGTTCATATATACAACCTAAAACCCTAATTAGACTATCCTAAGTTCAATTCAACTAAACTAATCAAATCTTAATCTAAAAATCTAGTAATAAATCCAGGGAATACTATGATTCATCATCTAACTATGCCAAAAATAATGGCTCAAAAAGCCTAAGGGAACTATCCTAATTAAATTCTACAAGTCAGCATACCAACTAAAGGAATTTAAAAAAAGCAATTAAAAGTAAAAATGCACAAAAAATATAAAACTGAAATAAAATGGCTATTTTATATTTTTATATTTTTCTAGACCGAAAATGAAAAATGGGAAAAAAAGTCTCATTAAAAAATATGCATTTTTTATTTTGTTATGATTTTTTGAAGTTTAATAAAATCTAGGCCGCAAGATCAAAGTCAAGTCAAAGTTTCCATTCCAATCCAATGGTGCATGTTCATCTTCTCCAACCAAAACCCTAAAATTCAGAATTTTTCTATTCCATGCATGCAACTTCCATGGACTCTATCTCATTCATTACTCCATGAAATCACATGAAATAAAAAACAAAACTGATCCTCTTCTCGCCCTCTACACAACCATGGTTTTAGTTTCTCTTGAATCTCTCTCTAGCCTTCAAACCGACAACAACAAGGCACGGGTACCACCATGAAACCTTACTTTTCAACTCTAACCAACCTTGAAAATAAAGATACCAATGTGTTCCTCTTGCTTCCATGAGTATACTAAACTATGATACATGTATTAAAACCTCATATCTCAAGCTTTCTTGATCAACCAAGAATTGATGTCATATTTTGAAACTCCATGGATGGACCTTAAACTCACCATAAAGCATCCCTAGATTGTCTCTATCACAAATAACTTAAGAACTAACCCTAACCATGGCTAGATGTGATGATTCGAATCAAAACGCATACCTACCAAATGAAAATGGTGATGATAGTTGCACTCCTTTCCAACCCTTGCCACTTGCTGTAACTAATCTTTGATGGATGATGATGATTCTGGTGGAAGGAATCTTGCCCAAACTTCTTGAAACTTGCTATTCAAACCTTCATGCAAGTGGGAGTGATGATGTGAAGTGCACAAACCAGCCACGAATTCTGTTGGTTTTTTGCATGGATTCCACTCTATAATGATGGTGAATGATGATAGTGATGATAACTCTCACTATTAATGGAGTTTAGAATGATTTGGAATGAAAATGCAAAAAGGAAGGAAAGGATCAAGGTATAGCATGCATGTGTAATGAATCACCAACCAATGAATGAACCCACCTTAGGGTTTATATAGATGACAATGGAATGATCTAGAATGTGTGAGAAACTTCCAAGAGAGTTCTAGAACTTCTCATGCAATGAGAATTTCACTTTTTCTATTTTTAGTAAATATCATAAATCTCATGAGAAACCATGCAAAATATCCTTATATGAGATGGTAATTAGAGAACAAGGCTTTTCTAGCTATTTTAAGGCATTAGCAAACATTTCCTTTTGATACCTTAAAATGCAAGAATCAAATTTACAAAGGAAGTCCAATTTTTAAGCCTAAACTCAAATATGTGGATGAACCATTGTTTTCAAAATGATGTTTCCAATCAAAATCATCTATCATATGCCCCATTTTGGATTTGTAGATCTCTCGAACCAAAATCCAATTTCAACTTATTTAACTTATAAGCCCTTTTTAGTTCATTTTGACCATTTTAAAATATCCATGCTCCATGCATTTACAAACTCTCAAGACCTCTTATCTAGCCTTAAAATGCCATTTTGAACAACTTTCATGTTGGACATTTTTCCATTTGAAGTTTGGAAGTAGGAGTTTTAGGCATTGGCTAAAAATGACCTGTAATTCCAAATTACCAAAATACCCCTGTCTTGCACAAGCCATAAGTAGAGTTCCACAAGTCCTATCAAGGACTTCTACCACTCAAATTAAAGCTAAGAAGATGCCCTCCAACATTCATGTTGACCAAGAGATCATAGGAATCATCCTACTAGGGCAAAAGTTGTCTGCAAGTTGGGTGACCTTCAAGGACCCAGATTCACACACCTCAGCTGACCTGTAATTTGTCAAAACCATAACTTGAGCTCTGCAACTCCTATCAAGGACTTCCACCACTCAAATTAAAGCTAAGAACAAGCTCTACAATATTCATGTTGTGGGGAAGATGAGATATCAATCACATCTAAAGCTAAAACTGCCTGGAAGATAGGGATCAAATTAGGGTTTTTCCACTGACAATCCTCAGAAACCCTAACTCAAAACTTCTCAAACTCCTCAATCATGAGGAGTTGGTATAGGAATCACCTTTACAACATCTCTATGCATCATTCCATGATCTCATGGCCCTTGGATTAAGTCTCAACCTTCTCCAAATCTTCAGCTGATCTAGGGTTGACCCAGTCAAAACCTTTATTCTACCATTCATGGTTGAATCCTCTGAACTCTTGCATAATGACTTCTCTGGGCTTCATGATGGCTATCAAGACATATCATAGGCTTTCTCAAAACATCAAGTTCATTCTCAAAGTCTCAGAATCATCTGAGGGGCACCCACAACTCTCAAGCTATGAAGCACACAACCCTGGTTCCAACCAATTCCTCTGAAGATCTCTTGAACTGTCTGATGAAGGTATCAACTTTCAAACACTAGATGGATAAATAATTGTTGGTCAAATTTTGGGGTACAACAACGGGACAGAGCAATATATATATATATATATATATATATATATATATATATATATATATATATATATATATATATATATATATATATATATATATATATATATATATATATATATATATATATATATATATATATGTGTATATATATATATATATATATATATATATATATATATGTATATATATATATATATATATATATATATATATATATATATATATATATATATATATATATATATATATATATATATATATATATATATATATATATATATATATATATATATGTATATATATATATATATATATATATATATATATATATATATATATATATATATATATATGTATATATATATATATGTATGTATATATATATATATATATATATATATATATATATATATGTATGTATATATATATATATATATATATATATATATATATATATATATGTATGTATATATATATATATATATATATATATATATATATATATATATATATATATGTATGTATATATATATATATATATA
>OZ012739.1:328390358-328392858 GCA_963859935.3 Lathyrus sativus
CTAGTTACATTTTCACGAAAAATACATTCGGAGCTTTGAGAGAACCATGGAGAGCTAATTCCTTAGAGTCATTCTGCTGTAATCGCGTTCCAACGCTTTGAGGTTTTTACTTTATCAATCTAATTCGTTTCTTTTTAAACACTATTCTATGAATTGCATTTGCTTAACCTGTTAGTTTATAGAATTGTTTTGATTAAATTCGTACGATTGCATCCTTAGCTTTTATTCGTCGTTACGTCGCTTTGTCGTTAATTCGCGTTTATAATTCGTGTTTGCTTAATTCACGAAAACTTAATCCGTTTGCTTAATTTGGAATATAGGATTGTTAATCTAGTTTATGTCTTTTGCGCTTGTTAATTGACATAGGAATCGAATAGAGATCGAAATCGCTTAGGAAATTGGTAAGGTAGAAAACCCGTGATAAGCCGGAACCGAAAACAGTAGATTGACTTATTTTGATAATCACTTATTTTAACCGCTTAATTGCATTTTCTTTATTTATCCGATCAGAAACCAAACCAACTCCCCCTCCATTTCGAATTTGGTAGATTAATCACATAAAAGAATCCTTGAGACGATATCCGAGTTGAATTGTCGCTGTATTACGTTTTCATCAAAAACACTCGTTTTGATCCGCGAGCGACAACTGATCAATGAGCTAGGCCCTCCACGACGGAGAGATGGATTGGGCCGACCCCGTGTGATGACGCGGGACAGAGCAATATATATATCTATATATATATATATATATTATATTATATATATATATATATATATATATATATCATATATAGATATATATATATATATATAGTATATATATATATATATATATATATATATATATTTATATATATATATATATATATATATATATATATATATATATATATATAATATATTATATATATATATATATATATATATATATATATAGTATATATATATATATATTAGTATATAATATATATATATATATATATATATATATATATATATATATATATATATATATAAGAATCTTAATCGGTTGAGTAAGTAAATAAAATAATTAATTATATTTAATAATTAATTATTTAATTGAATATGTGCCTAAATATAAGTGGATGTCAAGATAATCCATTTCGAAATAATGAGAATTCTAAATGATTATCATTCTATATATAGAATATGATCACAAATATATCATCCTATAAGAAGATTATCTCTTTTTATCCCCATTCGAAGAGTTTTCAAGACATTACGAGTACCGGTTGAGAAAAATCCACAAGCCAACCAGTGTCAAACACTTGTCTGTACACTTTTGTATTTTAGAATTATCGTTGCCATCGTCTAAAAATCTTTCCCATTATATTCGTTAAGGTATTACTATAATCATTAATATCAAAATGTCATAGATCCTAAGGTTTGTGTCCATGGGGAGACGCTTAAGCGCTCCCAGCGTGATGAGTGATCAGTGCATATTTATGCACTTTCTCCTATATTTTTACTTAGGCGTTTCTTTACTTTATCTTGATTATGTTTATGTTTTATTTTATTGTTATATTTTATTTTATTTTTGGCTTAATTTGATTTCCGCACTTATTTTTCAGCTTTAGCAGTCTGCACGGAAACGATCATAACTGGAGTTCCAGAAATCCGTTTGAGGCGTTCTAAAAATCGCCGGAAAGCTAAGAGAGAGAGCTACGACTTTCGTGTTGGAGTCGAAGTTAGATTCGGAGCCCAAAATTCCAGAATTCCCTTTGAAGTTACTGCATTAGAATTTTATTTCAGTGTTGGGTCATGTATTGGGCCTGGGTTATGTTTTCGACCCAGTTGGGTTATGACCCGAATTTGCTTTCTTTTTAAAGGAAAAATACTCGTGTTACTGTTCACCTAGTTACATTTTCACGAAAAATACATTTCGGAGCTTTGAGAGAACCATGGAGAGCTAATTCCTTAGAGTCATTCTGCTGTAATCGCGTTCCAACGCTTTGAGGTTTTTACTTTATCAATCTAATTCGTTTCTTTTTAAACACTATTCTATGAATTGCTTTTGCTTAACCTGTTAGTTTATAGAATTGTTTTGATTAAATTCGTACGATTGCATCCTTAGCTTTTATTCGTCGTTACGTCGCTTTGTCGTTAATTCGCGTTTATAATTCGTGTTTGCTTAATTCACGAAAACTTAATCCGTTTGCTTAATTTGGAATATAGGATCTGTTAATCTAGTTTATGTCTTTTGCGCTTGTTAATTGACATAGGAATCGAATAGAGATCGAAAATCGCTTAGGAAATTGGTAAGGTAGAAACCCGTGATAAGCCGGAACCGAAAACAGTAGATTGACTTATTTTGATAATCACTTATTTTAACCGCTTAATTGCATTTTCTTTATTTATCCGATCAGAAACCAAACCAACTCCCCCTCCATTTCGAATTTGGTAGATTAATCACATAAAAGAATCCTTGAGACGATATCCGAGTTGAATTGTCGCTGTATTACGTTTTCATCAAAAACAC